>CAUYUJ010006547.1:22500-52896 GCA_963575745.1 Prorocentrum cordatum
TTTATGTTAAAATCGCTCCGAACACTAAGCTTTTGGAAGGATTTCGTCTTGCGCGCGCGAATGTCCACTTTACCTTATTTTTTGCAAGGGATTCTTGAAATTTGATTATATTAGAACAAGAAATGTCATTTTATAGTGTTTTTTGCAAGGGAAAGCGGATTACAACAAAACAACCGGATCTTGATCACATCGAATTACCTGAGGCTTCCTCACGAAAATGATGAAAATGTAGCTGCGGCCTAGGCGGCGCAGGGGGGCCGTGCACCAGGGGTCCCAACAATAATTATTCTTTAGAATTAATAATGTTCAACAACAACAACAACAACAACAACAACAACAACAGCAACAACAACAACATAAACAGCAACAGCAACAACAGCAGCAGCAGCAACAGCAACAGCAACAGCAACAACAGCAACAACAACAACAGCAGCAACAGCAACAACAACAGCACCACCACCAACAACAACAACACCAGCAACAACAACAACAACAACGGCACCAACAACAGCACCAACAACAGCAACAGCATCAGCAACAGCAACAACAACAACAACAGCGACAGCAACAACAACAGCACCAACAACAACAACAACAGCAGCAGCAACAGCAACAGCAACAGCAACAACAGCAACAACAACACAAAAACGCCCGTCGTCATTTTTTCGCGACGCGAGGTCTCGGCTTCCCGCCCACGACGTCCTGTCTGGGTCGCAGAGGTCTGCCGTGACGGCCACGGCCGTCCGCGGCTCCTGCAGGAACGCGGCGGTCACCGATCGGAGCTGGTCGGCGTGCACGGTCGCCGGGCCGCAGCCCGGCTGGAACGCCACCATCGGGATGTCCTCGCCGCTGCTCCCAGACCCCGTCGAGGGCCACGAGGAAATCACGACGGGAGGGTTTCTGGCAGCTGTGGGCCTCTTGGAACCCCTGCCGGGCCCTGGAAGCGTCAAACAACGAGTATAGGGATGAAGAGACGGTCCGAAGGAGTGAGTCGAGACCTCTGGGTGTCGACGCTGTGAAGAAAACATGACGTCTGATGTCTGAGTCCTTGCCGCTGTTGTGCCACTGCGATCGCCAGTGGCGCAAAAGCGCAGGCAGCAGGCAGCCCGTGCTGCTGGCAAAGGTCGGCCTCATCTCAAGCAGGAATGCCTTCACAGGCAGCCACGTCAGCGGGTGTATCATGCTGTTCCAAAGGACTCCTGGATCCTTTTGAGGACTCCCAAATAGGGTCAGAGTACTCCAGATTTCGTAATAAAGGGAGGGGGGTCTCATTTCGGGGGGGGGTCTCTTCCAGGCTATCTTGGAGGGCCTGGGGGGTCTGGGGAGGATGTTTTGGAGGGTGCTCCCACGGGGGAGGTCTGAAATGGCTTGTCTTGGAGGGTCTAGACCCCCTCCCTTTTATGACGAAATCTGGAGTAGATGGGGTCGGAGGATCACGCCGAGTCCACGATGCGTCACCGATGCGTCGGCGCTGCATCGGCGACGTCGCCGATGCATCGGCCACGCGGGTGCGGAGAGAGCCAGGCTCCACATCGAGCTGCATCGCCGATGCACTGGCGACGCGGCACGATCCTCCGATCGCCTCTTCTCGGACCCCAGCTGGGAGGCCCAGAATCCTTTGGGGACCACCACTCGTTCAACTTGCCGGTGTACGAGATGTCCACTCCACACTCCTCCAAGGCCTCGGGTGGAGCGAACTGCTCGGCAAAAGTGGACGGGTAAGCGGACACCACCAGGCCGACGGGCACGTCTGGGCGGGATTTCACCTGCTCGGCCCCGAAGAAGTAGCACAGCGCGCCGAACTCCAGCCTTAGGTCGGGCATGTCCCCCTACAGGGGGAGATTGGGCGAAAAATGAAGAATAGCCAGAAGCTGCTCAAAAATACTTGAAAAATGATCAAACGTTCGTCCCCAGACTATTTTTTGCCTACTTTGGAATTTTCCTCCTGTAGAGGGACAGGCCCGACTTAACTCCAGCCTGAAGTGGTGGTCCATCCGCTGCCACGGGATCATGAGGGTGGCATTGTCCTGGGCCAGCCTCCTGTATGCCCTGGCGACCTCGACGATGCGGACGCTGCTCGCGTGCTCTCTGGCCCACTGCCTCTGAGAGTCCACGGGCTCCCCCCGCTTCCGAAGAGCGTCGGCCACGGTCGGCAGATCGTACTGCATCTGGCTTCCTCCTGCGCACAGGTAGACGTCGCCCACAACCACGTCCTGCAGCATCAAGCTGCTGGTGGTGGATTCGATAGTCAGGTTGCTCGGCTCCGACCTGGCATCCATGGCGGGAAGCTTGGCCTCCCAGTGCCCGGTGGCATCGTCCACGCTTGACCGCACCTCGGCGGCACCATACCTGGAGGCCTCCCAATTGGGGTCCGCGAGTATAGACGGGGTCGGAGGATCGCGCCGCATCGCCGATGCATCGGCGATGCGTCGGCGAAGCCTCCGCGAATATAGACGAAGTTCGGGGGATCGCGCCGAATCGCCGATGCATCATCTTCGATGCGTCGGCGACGCCTGCGATGCATCGGCACCGTCGGCGCGGAGAAAATCGGGCTCCGCATCGAGCGGCGTCGCCGATGCATCGGCGATGCGGCGCGATCTTCCGACCCCATTGAGAAAGACAGAAGGGGTTGGGAAGATACAGGGCACGACTGTGCAATAAGCACATTCAGCACAAGCGGTAATACGGTTAGGTCGGGCATGTCCCCCTACAGGCTGATTTTGGACGAAGCAAAAAACAGTTAAACAAATATTCAAAAATTACCAAAAATACTCAAAAGATCGTCCCAAAACTTCTTCCATATTTTTGGATTTTCGTCCTGTAGAGGGACATGCCCGACTTAGTAATACGGATGGCATGATCATTTCTCCCACCCCGATAACTGTCTTTCTGACCCATCCGCTCGGACCCAAATTTGGGAGACGTGGAATGCCGCACGATCACAGGCCCGGATCCTGGGCTCGCCACGCCCCACAGCAAGGTGGCCTCGCCCCTTCGGGGAAGCAGCCGCAGCACAAGCACGCTCAAGCCTCCGGAGCCTCGCGCGGATCGCCTGGACCGGCGCTGGCTGTCCCCCCTCCCTGGCGCGCGGAGCGCGCCAGGGGCTGCGCCCAGGGAGCCGCCTGGGGGCTCCAGCGCAGCTCCGAGAGATTCCGTGAGAGCCGACGCTGCGACAAATTGCAGCACCGCGAAATCCACCACCGGAACCCCACGCGAACCAGCACCACCGCGAAAACCACCGCGAAAACCACCATGCGAGATGCAGCGCGAAGACCACCACCAGAGCCCCAAGCAGACCCTGCCCGGACCCTTCTGCGCCAATCCCTCGAGCCGAGTCGACCTGCGAGGGCCCCGGGGGGCCCGAAGCTGGGCGAGAGCGCCCGGCGCGAAAATTACCCTGGCGACGTACCCAACCCCTGCGCAAACGCGGGGCGCAAATAGTTTAGGACACTTTTAAGGGGGGCGATGACTCGCAGGACACTGGCTACAGGACAAGGACTAGATAAAGCTGATTAGTTACAATCCCTGAGCGGCGAGGGCCCCGGGGGGCCCGAAGCTGGGCGAGAGCGCCCGGCGCGAACAAAAAGAAACGTGCCATATATACGCTGGGAGCTCCGGGGATCCGCGCGGGGGAGCTCCGCAGAGGCTCGCGCCCGCGCCGCGGCTGCTTCGCCGAGCCTTGAGTCGGGCGTGTCCCCCTGCAGAGGGATTTTGGGCGAAAAATCACAAATACAAAAAAAACATGCCCACTGCACAGGGGCAGAAATGGCCCACAAAACATCGGCCCCAGACCATCCTTGGACTGCTTTTGCGTATCTCCCTCCTGTATACCCAGACATCCGACGTCTCGATCTTTTCGAGACGCGGGCCCCTGACCTCCCGACCACTTCCCTGGGACCGGTTTTTCATCCCGAGTCGTTTTTTGACGGTCCCGAGGCCCGGCGAGGGCCCCGAGAGGCCAACAACTACGAAAAACCTCTGTCTCGATTTTTTCGAGGCGCCCGATGTCTGGGTAGAGGGGGCCACACGCCCGACTCGAAAAAGCCGAGCCTCTGCAGCACCATGTGGGGCGCGAAGATCGACGCCACGGCGAGGCGCGGCGGCGGCGGCCCCGCCGCGGACAGGCGCGCGAGGCCTCGGGCCGGGGCCGCCGCGCGGCGGGGCCCCCCGAGGAGGGGGCCCAGCGCCGCGGCCAGCGCGGCGAGGAGGATAGGGGGCCACATGCGAACCCTATACCCCTGCCCCCCACGATTTCTGCGGGGGAGGGTGGGGTTCGCTTCGTGCGGGAGCTCCCGAGCGAAGTGAACCCCACCCTCCCCCTCAGAAATCGTTGGGGCGCAGGGGTAGGGTTCGCATGTGGCCCCCTAGAGGAGCGCCGCCGCGGCCAGGGGTGCCCACCGCAGGCGCCCGCGGCGGCCGCCCGGCGGGGGCGGGGGGCCGCCGGGGCCGCGGCCGTCCTCGGGGGCGAGCGGGCGCCACATGCCGCGGCGGAGGGCTAGGCGCGCTGGGGCTTGCGTGTATTGGGTGGCCCGGCCATGGCGGCTGCGGGCACTGGGGCTTTTGATCGGAACGGCTGCGGGACAGGGAGCCCCCGAGATCCTGGCGACTCCATTTTTCCGAGCCGGGCGCTTTCGCCCTAATTGTTCGGGCCCCGGGACCCTCGCAGATCGATGCGGCTCGAGAAATGGCGCAGAAAGATGGGGTCCGGGGCTCCGGTCGCAGATTTTCACGATGTTGCAACTTTTGCGCTACGCCGGATCTCAGGGGAGGAGGGAGGAGAGGGGACCGAAAACTGAGAGCTCGCCTTCATGGCGTGAGGGGGCGCGCTGGGGGCGCGTGGCGTTCACACCATGGAATCCGTGCGGAGCTCCGACAGTTGATGGTCATATCGGTTTCTTCTTTCTGCGCAGAGTGGGGGGAGCAGGGGGATTTGGAGGCCCGGGAGGCCCGGGAGGAGGCTCCGCCCGCCCACCTTGTCGAGGAGAAGGGGGAGGACGACTGGGAGGGGGGAGGGATGAGGCGGAGGAGGAGGAGGAGGAGGAGGAGGAGGAGGAGGAGGAGGAGGAGGAGCCGAGCGTGAGGGAAGAGCTCCGACATCCCACCACTCTTGAAGCACAGAACATCCACAGATCCGAAGGGATGGGTGCACGGAGGCGGAAGCCCGACGCATCGACGCCTCACACGGGAGCGCCGTCCAAGCGGCGGCGGCAGAGCCGGGCCCACGCCGGCACCCAGCTGCCGCCGACGGCGGAGACCCGGGGGAGCCACAGGAGCACCGCGGCCACAGAGGGGACCTGCACTCTCGTCTCGACCAGTGCGCAGTCGTGATGCGGCCGTCGGCGTCGACCGCGTCCTCACCGTAGCTAGCCGCCCCGGCCGAATCGGAGTCAGAAGCGCCACGAGGGCGGCCAGGCCCTGGGGCGCGCGCAGGAGCTGCACGAGCCCCCCCCAGGTCCATCTCGGCAAGCGCAAGGCGCATGCGGGTCTCAATCACCTCGGAATCAATGAAAGCTGCCATCGCCTTAGCAACGCGATTCGCAGTATTCGACGGGCTGTGAGAAATCAACTCACCGAGCAGTCCTGTCATCTGTTGCTTAGCTTCCAGGAGGAGGATGAGGACGGGGAGGTGGAGGAGGAGGACGGAGGCAAAGGAAGGAAGAAAGGAAGAAAGGAACGAAGGAAGGAAAGAAGGAAGGTAGAAAGGAAGGACGGAAGGAGGAGGAGAATGAGAAAGGGAGGAAGAGGATGAGAAGGAGGCCTGGGAGGGAGGAGGAAGGAGAGCGGAGGGAACGCAGAGGCTGGAGGAGAGGAAGTAGAGAGGAGGGAGGGGAGAGAATAATGATAATGATAATGCCAATTCACCAAGTGAGGAAAACAGGCCTTAACGGGGGGGGCGTTGGCTTCGGGTTGGCTTGCCTGCAAACTTTCTCGACTTTGCTGAGGACAATTTAGGCCACATGTCGAACCCGATGCAAATGTTCCGCCTCTGTTGCCGTACGTCGTCGTTCGTCGTCGTCGTCGTCGTCGTCGACGTCATCGTCGTCGTCGTCGTCGTCGTGGTCGACGTCGTCGTCGTCGTCGTCGTCGTCGTCGTGGTCGACGCTCGTCGTCGTTGTCGTCGTCGTCGTCGTCGTCGTCGTCGTCGACGTGCGTCGTCGTCGTCGTCGTCGGCGGCGTTCGTCGGCGGCGTTCGTCGTCGGCGTTCGTCGTCGTCGCCGTCTTCGCCGGCGACGTCGTCGTCGTCGTCGTCGTCGTCGTCGTCGTCGTCGTCGTCGTCGTCCTCGCCGGCGACGTCGTGTGGGAGGAGCCATGCCGAGGCCGAGGCCCTCGGACCCAGACCCCCGACGTAATGTTTTTTTCGTTACGTCGACCCCAAAGTTCTCGACCCCTTCCCCAGGACCGGTTTGTCATCCTGAGTCGTTTTTTGACGTTCCCGAGGCCCAGTGAGGGCCCCCAGAGGCCGAAAATGGCGAAAAACCTCCCGTCATGATTTTTTCACTACTCGAGGGGGTCTGGGGACGACGCCGACCTGGACCCCCCATCACAGCGGGCGGCGCTGCTGCGGCTGCCCCCCCGCTCGGGCTGCCCGCCCGCCCACGGGGAGAGGCGCGGGCGGCAGCCCAAGGGGGGAGGGGGGGGAGGAAGAGGGGGAGGGGGAGGGGGAGGAGGAGGAGGAGGAGGAGGAGGAGGAGGAGGAGGAGGAGGAGGAGGAGGAGGAGGAGGAGGAGGAGGAGGAGGGAGGAGGAGGACCAGTGCAAACCCAAGAGTCATCAGCGATGTTGGAATCAACCCTCCCTCCAAGCTCCCTCTTCATAGGCCCCTACAACGATTCATACCCACTACCTCGTCGGAAGACAACCGTCTGAAGACCCGGAAGCATGCCAAAGCATTGTTCTCGGGATTCCAACGCCACGGATCGATCTGACTGTTGCGTCTCAGCGATCCTGAACCGTGCCAGAACGCCATTCCTGGAATTTCAACATCGCGAATCAACGTAACTGTTGCGCCCTCATAATCCTGAGTCCTTCCAAAACACAAAACCATGTCTGGTACGCTGATCATGGGAATCTGTGAAGCCCTTACAAGTTTTAACAACGAATGCGCGCGGCGCCGGGGCGAGAACCACATTTTGAAAAGGAACCGCCCTCAACCCGTGAAGATCTTGCAAATTTTGAATGCGAATGTGCGCAGCGCTAAATCAAGAGCCACATTTTGAAAACGGCCCGCCCTCAACCAGTGGAACTCTTGCTACTGTTTGACACGAATGTGCGCGGCGCTAAGGCGAGAGACACATTGTGAAAACGGCACGCCCTACATCTGTGAAGCTGTCGCCATATCTTAAACTTCAGGGTCATGAGTGATGAGGAAGTCTCAGGCGAAACGCGCAGCCCGCCCTAAAAACTGGCCTCGGGGTGCGACAGGGAGAAGTTATCCGCCGGCCCCCTTGTGGGGCAACCAGGCTGTAGGCCGAAGCTTCGCAGTTTCCTGTACCAGTTGCAGCTTCCAGTTTCCACTGTTACAGTTCTGCTTCTTGCTGCTTACTGCTCCTTGTTACAGTTCTGCTTCTTGCTGCTTACTTTTCCTTGTTGATGGACCGCGCGAGGGGGAGAGGCCCAAAACGGGCATGTGTACCACGCCCTGAGAGTGTGCTCTGAATTGCTGGGGTGGGTAAACAAATTAATTCCCCACCACGCAGATCGGCGGGGTCAGGGTCCAAAAATAGATGGGATTTGCCACGTGTCAAAAACTCGGTGACACCCTCACGACGATCGGCGGTGTCAGGCTGCAAGTAAAAGGATTTGCTACATTTCTGGCATTCGGTGGCACCCCTCACGCAGATCGGCGGGGTCAAGGTCCAAAACACAAGGGATTTGCCACATTTCTGAAATTCGGTGGCACCCCTCACGCAGATCGGCGGCGTCAGGGTTCAAAAATCAAAAGATTTGCTACACTTCTGGCATTCGGTGGCACCCCTCACGCAGATCCGCAGGGTCAGGGTCCCAAAACACAAAGGATTTGCCACATTTCTGAAATTCGGTGGCACTCCTCACGCAGATCCGCAGGGTCAGGGTCCAAAAGCACATGGGATTTGCCACATTTCTGGCATTCGGTGGCACCCCTCACGCAGATCGGCAGGGTCAGGGTCCAAAAACATATGGGATTTGCCACATTTCTGGCATTCGGTGGCACCCCTCATGCAGATCCGCAGGGTCAGGGTCCAAAAACACAAAAGATTTGCCACATTTCTGAAATTCGGTGGCACCCGTGACGATGATCCGTAGGGTCAGGGTCGAAAAACAAACGGGTCCCGACACTGCTTCACGGCGGCGCCCAGACCTCATGATTTAGCTTTTGCATCTTCCACTATCCGAGACAAGGGGGCCGGCGGCATGGGGCGAAGCCCTTACGGATCTATACGGAAAAGGAATGGAGGAGGAGGAGGAGGAGGAGGAGGAGGAGGAGGAGGAGGAGGGAGGAGAGACGAGGGGAAGAGAGGAAAAGGAGGCAGGAGGCAGAGAGAGAGAGAGATGAGGGAGGGAGGACACAGAGACAGGAGGGGGAAGGATGATGAGGAGGATGATGGTGGTGGTGGTGATGCTGATGCTGATGCTGACGACGATGACGATGGCGATGATGATGACAATGATGGCAACGGTGCTGCTGATGACGATGATGTTGATGATGATTGTGACGATGATGTCGATGCTGATGATGATGATGATGAATATGATGAGTATGATGATGATGATGATGATTGTGATGATGATGATGATGATGTTGATGGTGATGATGGTGATGCTGATGGTGCTGGTGCTGGTGCTAATGATGATGCTGGTGGCGATGGCGATGTTGCTGCAGTTGATGATGATGGTGATGATCTTGATGATGATGATGATGATAGTGATGATGATGACGATGCTGATGATGTCGATAATGGTGACGATGCTGACGACGATGACGATGACAATGACACTGCCAATGACGATGATGATGATGATGATGACGGTGATGATGATGCAGATGATGATGATTGTGATGCTGATGCTGATGATTATATGTGAGTGGTGATGATGGTGGTGGTGGTGATGATAATGATTCTGACTAGACTGATGCTGATGATGACGATGATGATGAGGAGGAGGATGATGCTGCGGATGATGATGGTGATGCTGATGATGATAATGCTGATGAAGATGTTGAGGAGGAGGATGCTGATGATGATGCTGATCATGATGATTATGAAGATGATGATGACTATGATGAAGATGATGACGATTATGATGATGAGGATGATGATGCTGATGATGATGATGCGGCTCATTATGATGCTGATGCTGATGCTGATGCTGATGCTTAAGCTGGTGGTGGTGGTGATGGTTAGGATGATTATGCCGTTCATGGTGATGATGATGATGCCGATGATGATGATGATGATGATGATGATGATGATGATGATGATGATGATGATGATGATGATGATGCTGATGCTGATGCTGATGATGATGATTATGATGTTGATGATGATGATGATGATGCTGATGATGATGATGATGATGATGATGATGATGATGGTGGTGGTGGTGATGGTGGTGGTGGTGAGGATAGCGGGCGCCTGTCCCAGGGCGGCTGGCATGTTTATGTCCCTGCGGTAGCAGGTGAGGGTATACACTTTCTGGCCGCCCCTGGAACGGGTGCTTCCGATCGCGCGAAACACATGATGCTACTTATACTGCGTTTCGCCCGCTGCTGACGGTGATGATGACGGTGGTGTCGAGGAAGAAGCAAGGATATACGCATAGACTTTCGGAGGTCCGCGCGGATCTCGCGGATCCGCGCCGAAGGCCCTCTCCCTGGCGCCGCTGGGGGGGGATCCAGCGCCGATCTAAGACATCCGCGCGAAGCTCCGAAAGCTCATGCTCATGCTGATGCTTCTTCTTGGATGCCCGCTGGGACTCTCCCAGGAACGCATCCCGACAGGGACCTCGAGAGGCGAATCCGGCCGCGGCGACGGCCGACGGGGCAGCGCCACCAGCATCTCTCCCTCCTCCGACGATGGAGGCCTCTCAGATGGGGTCGGAGCAGGAGAAGGAGGAGGAGGAGCAGGAGGAGGAGGAGGAGGAGGAGGAGGAGGGAGGAGGAGGAGGAGGAGGGCGGAGGAGGGCGGAGGAGGGCGGAGGAGGAGGAGAGGGAGAGAGGAGGAGGAGGGAGGAGGAGGAGGAGGAGGAGGAGGAGGAGGAGTCCGAGGATCGCGCCGAATCGTCGATGCATCAAGGATGCATCTGCGCTGCCGCGGCGACGCCGGCGACGCATCGGCACCGCCGGCGCGGAGAACACCGGCCTCCACATCGAGCCGCACCGCCGAGGCCTCGGCAATGCGGCGCAATCCCCGCCCCCATCTGGAAGTTTTGCATGATTATGCTCGGTTGAAATTCGATTTCTCGAAACTTGACAGATCGTGAGAGCTCTAGTCTTTTTCCCCATCTTCCACCTTACTTCCGCTTGTCATATCAATCTCAGGTCGATCGGGTACATACTATTGTCAAAAAGCATCCAGGCGGGATCGGCTGTTAGGGCTTGGTGGTTTCCGGGTCATCACTCGGGCCTCCGGCGGCCGTCCCGGGGCCATCCGGGCCCCCCCGGAAACCTCTCGACGAGGCGCAGCCGTCGGCAAACCTCCCGAAGCCAGAAAACCTCCAGCAGCCAACGGAGTCTTCCGAAGACGTCGGGCTCCACATCGAGCCGCGCCGCCGAGGCCTCGGCAATGCGGCGCGGCCCTCCGACCACGTCTGCTCTGGCCCCATCCGGGAGGCCTGGGCCTGGCGCCCCCGCGCGTGCCCTCTTGTTGCGGGGGCGGCTCGCGGGGACCAGGCGGGCCCCCCCCACAGGGGCCGAAGGTGTTGGGTCGGGCACATCCTCCTACAGGCGGATTCTCGGACGAAAGGTAAAACATAATCAACACATAGATCTAAAAAGGATCAAAAGTACGGTGGGGGGGGCATCGGATACGGAAGCAGTGGATAAGGAATCCAGATTCTGGAAGCCAGTGGAACTCCAATCACGGATCGGCAGTGGATATCAGCGCCGCTCTCATCAGATAAGGAACCCTCCAGGGTCTTAAGCCTCCTGTGCACCTTCCTTAACCAACGCCCCCGCCGTAGGAGGAAAATCGTTCCCAGACTATGTTTTGACTATGATTGAATATTCCTCCTGTAGGGGTACACGCCCGACTTAGCAAAAGTTGGAAGAACGGCAAAAAGCTCAGTCACGATCTTGCATGGCCGGCGTTACGAGCAATGACTGCAGCGTCGGAGGGGAGGGTTTTTTTCCACTCATGGGCAGAAGGTGCGCCGCTCCGTGGTCGGCGAACCCGTAGGCCTTCAGTTTCTGGAGCTGGAGGCTCTGGCCTTCTGGTGTCTCTGGAGTGCCTGGAAATGCTCAATGTCCTGAAACGGCTTCCCGTCCACAGGGTGAAGACCATTGAGCAACCTCTTTAGGGCCATGTACCTGGAGCCACACTTCGGTGGCCCCTTTGCACTCCACCAGAAGGCCTCTGAAAACAAACGTGGCATGATTGCCACATCTCGCACAGAAAACCAGCAGGCCGTCTCCACAGGTGCCTGCCGAGAGAGCGTGTGAGGAGTGCACTTGTCTGAGGCGCTCGCTAAACTCGCTCGAGAAAGGCTTGCAAGGTTCATTGCACCGCCTCGAAACCGCTTCGTCGGAGTGGCTGAAAGAAAAGCAAGCCGCGCATCGCCACTCCACATGTTCAGCTCTTTGCCAGTCATGCACTAGCTTGAGCTGAATCTTAACTTATCCTGACTAACGTATTCTATGATTGCGGGGATTGCTTGGCCAAGCCTCTAGCATCCTCGGAATGAACTTAGGAATGCTAGCGGCGTCCTCCATTTGTCCCTCAAGCAAAAACACCGCCGTCGGATCGAACGACGGATTCATCTGGAGGGCCGACTTAGCAAACTTGTCACACTGCTTGTTAGTATTGAAAGGCAGACTGTCCTCAGGCCGAACTTTTTCTTCGTCCTGATGTGCTTTAACCTTCAACGCTGCTTTAAGGAAATGCCTGTTGTCACTCCCTAGTGCCGTGCGAAACGTGCCAGAATACATGTTCCCATAAGATAGCCTAGCAGCCAAAAGTTTGTGAAACCCGCCCAGCACAGCTTTGCAATCAACATGGGCTGTTGACTCCTGCGTTAGCATCCGTTGCAAAACAAGGAATCCTAAGTGTTCGGCCGCCTGGGGGGTCTGCGGCAGAGGGGGAACCACAGGGCAAGAGATGACAACCTCAAGCTCCTCTTCCCAAGAAAACCCACAGACAGCCCAGGTGGCCCGATCTAAGCATCTGAGCCCCGATCGAGTGCAAGTGCCATCGGAGCCCGTGTGAGGTCCCAAAGAGCATCTGGCAACTGGCTCCGAAAAATCTACATGTCTTATATTCAGGGAACTCCCTAGCAGGCGGTGGGGAACCATCTGGGTCCGCCTCAGGGTGCGGGAGAACCCCTAACGACACAACTAGATCATGCTCAGCGTGCTCTATACATTTAGCTAACAGGTTCTGGTCTATTAGCTCATTCCTACGGGTCACGGCCTCCTCCGCCTGGCAGTGGTACAACCTGCGCGCGAGGGTGTCGCCTGCTTGCCCGCACAGTGGGCAGGAATCCTCTAGGTCATATCCTGCAGAAGCCGCCCTACTGGTGGCCCAGTAAGCCTGACACAACGCGGCCCTCTGAAGGGCCGCCTGGCCCCCAGACAGTTTCGCTTTTCCAGAGGCGTTCAGGACTCTCCTAGCGACATCAAGGCACACCCTGGGAACGTTCTGGATCTGTCTGAGACTCTTGGCAGCTTTAATCTCCCAGGTCCTGGTGCAGGCATCCTGAAGCCAGTGCTCCAGCAACTTGGGCGAAATATCGACTAGCGAGAACAGCTTGCCCTCGTGCGTTTGCAGCACGAAATGCCCTTGAAAGTTCCATCCGATCCTGTCGAGGGCGGGGGCCGCCGCTGTAACAGGTCCTTGAACTTGACGATGCTTGAGTCCAGAGCGTGGTTCAATGCTCTCCCAGAGTGATTTTAGTTGTCTGATCCCCAGGGTTCCCATGGGTCCATCCAGCTTTGCCAATACCTGCGGCCCAAGCCTCCTGAACCCATCGCACCACTGGCGCCATGGCCCACTTGTCAGCTTTGGACTCATACAGTGCGAAAGTAACTGATCTGCTGTTGCCTCTACACTTTGGCCCAGTGGCCGATAATTCAATGGCTCTGAGTTGCTCCAAATACTTGTTAGACAAACATTCAATACATGAGGCAAAAGCTCCAGCAAGCAAGAGCCCACAAGTTACAATGTTACGTGCTCCCTGGCCCGCAACACGGACGAGTTGCCTCAAACGCGCAGCTCTCTGTTTGACTTTCTGAGTCCTCTTGGCCCTCTTGGTGTCCCTGGAAACGGCAACAGGTTTCCCAGCTCTGAAGTCGGACCCCAAGTTGGTGGCGATTTGCTGTTGTTTCCCTGCCCAAGACCCTATAGCCTTTAATACGTTCCTGCCGAGCGCTGCAGATGATGCAACCAGAGAACACTTTTCCACAGACAAGGTGGCGCCCAGCTCATCCTTGATCATTGCGGCAAGCTGCTTGGCGGCCTGCACAATCCACATAAACACGTCCTTGCTCACGCCGAACGCCGTGAGCGAAAAGTCATCCACATAGAAATGGAAACCTTGGAAGCAGTAGATTATGACATAAACTATGGCGAAATAACATCCCGCCACAATGCCTCTGAAAGCGTACAAAGCTCTAGATACTGCTCTCTTGTATCCTACAAACCTCGCAGAGCCATGCGCAGCAAGATGGAACTGCAGAAGCGTAGGACTAAAACGTAGCTCTAGGCCTCTGGCAAGCAACCTGGCTCCCACAAATCGTTCGTAAAGGGAAACCAGGTCCCAAAAGAGGCCCGCAGAGGCATCTCCAGAGGCCTTAGAAGCTTCACTTCTAACACGCTGCCTCCAAACAACGTCACTAGGAGATCTACCAGGCCCGCAACTGAACCACGGGTGGTCAAACTTGCCCATCCAAGCCCTGGCGTATGATAACCTGATCTTCCCAGACACCCTATAGAACATACTGAAGATCCCAATAGTGCGATACCCCTTGGAGGCCGCAGGGAGCAGCGCCATAAGAACCCACTGAAGCTGAGGCGGGGGCTCTGCTAGGCACTCAGAAATCCAAAGGAGGTATATGAATACTTGTACTCCTCGCTCTGACAGGCAAGACATGTGACGGCAGTGAAAGCCATCTAGACTGACTGCTGACCTGGTGGAGTACGTCTTGCTAATGTCCTGCACCGCGGTGACAGATGGCAAAGGCAATGCTGGCTGTACAACGGGCGTGCGATGATGAGGCTCAGGTGCGGCCTCCCACAACTTGTCGCATTTGCGGTTATACTCATCAATCAAGGCCTGCACACTGTTAGACCTCACCCCTTCAAACACAAGTACTTCAGGTTCCCATGTGACCTGTTCTTTACAAAATCGACGTGCTGGGCCCGCTCCTTTGTTAAGTGCATTTGTGACCCAATCTCTCCAACTTCCCCCGTGCTTGCTGTGGGAGTCTGAAATGACTGCCCTTGCATATCCTACCACCAAGCCAAGTTCTTTCTCAAGCTCGAAGCATAAGTCGTTTCGATTCCCTGGATCGAGCCCCAATTGGCAATGCAGATACGAACGAACCCGTCGAGCAATGTCCTGAATAGTCCGAAAACTGTTGCTGGCACTAGCATGCTCTAGCACATGACGTGGCTTGGCGGTAGCAAACTTGCGGCAGAGACTGTCTGGATCTCTCGCGCGCTCTGCAACTATGGCCGGCTTGGCGAAGTCCACCAAGCTAAGCAGCTGGATCATTCGCCTGATACGCGACGCAAGCCAGGAAGGGCCTTGCGCGACTGCTGCGAAACATTTGTGGACTGGATTCCTCTGGACCAGCGGGGCGAGACGTGGTTTCGGCAGTGATCCTCGAACTCCTGGCCTGGTGAGTTTCGAATTCGTCCGATCCGCAACCCCCCTCTCCGCCTTCTGAGCCCAGTATCGGTACAAAACTCCTAAAGTCTCCTCACTCCTGATGGCTTTGTTTCCCCTGCTAGTCCTTGGAGCGGTAGGAAAAGATCCTCGCAGCGCTCCAACAGCTCCGACCAATCGACGGACGAGACTCCAATCTCGTTCTCCTCTGGCAGCTCGCACGACATAGCTGGTACTGTGCCGAACTGTAAAATTCTCACTTGATGCATACTGGTTGGCAGACCTATGCGCACAGGAAAGTGAGGCCTGCCATGCCAGTCAAAATCTGTTGAAACTGACGTGACGAGTTTAGCCAGCTCTGACTCAACCACCAAATAATCGATTACCTTTGACTTGCCTTGACCAACGGGGGCTCTGAAACCAAAACTTGGGCCCCGAGCGCCTCTGAAAACCCAGAGGAGGCCAGGGACTCATGCGGCATGTTGAAATCTCCCCCAATGATGAACTGCATGCTTGACGCTTTGCAGTGTGTGGCAACACGCTCCAGGATCTCCAAGTTAGTGACAGAAAGGCCCTCTGAGATTTTCCCATAGACAGAGACGCAAAGGATACCTGGGGCCCCCGGGAACTCTACCACACATGACAGCGCACGCCCCCGAAAGAGGATACCCTCGGGGGGAAAGGAAGGCGGCTCAATATTGTAGGCCCCTAGAGTGGCTTCGACGAAGATGGCCACTCCAGATGACACGCCCTCGCCCCCCAGCTCGTTGAGACTGGAACGAGACGCGCCAGAAGGGCCCGTGAAACTCGGCGCCCAGAATGACTTCCATCCATTTTTTATGGCCCAAGCACTAGCGGTTCCCAGGGACCATTCGAGAAGCTTGATCTCCTGAGCAACCAAAACTGCGACCGTGGAATTTTGCAACTCCCCCAGTCTCTGCTTGATGGTACCCCAAGACGAACCATTAAATGTTTCCACCAGCATAGCTTCCCCACCATCACCAATTCCCCACTCAAGCTGGCTCTGGTCGAAATCAAAATCGCTGTCGGAAAACTCTGTCCTATAATGGCTGAAGTCACTATGGTATGCTGTGCTGCATGTGCCTGCATCAGCGCCTGGCTCACAGCGACCTGCAGGCGCTGAACAACATTTGCTACCCTGGCGACCTCCTGGCCGCCTCAGATGCGTCGTCGTCTGACAAATCCGCGGCTGCACCTCCAGCGCCACGAGGGGGTCTTGACCCGCGATCTCGGCGTTGCCCTTGCCCACTCCAGCCCCTCGCCCAGCACCAGGACCAGGCGGAGCACGTGGGCCTGCTGGCTTCGGCACAGCTGGCTGCTTGGCGACCGTAGGCCGCGGCGTTGGTGGATGAGATGCAGGCTTAGGCGGCTGTGACACCGCCGCCTTCGCGAGCTCCTTCTTCTTAGCCCCCCAGGCTGCACGTTTCTCACCTGGCAGGAGTGACTCCAGGATCTCGAGCTGCTGCTTCTCGAGGCTGGGGCCTTGCTCATCGTCGTCCACTCGCATCTCACGATTGGCCGCCTCCTCAAACTTTTGTGCCAGCTGCCGTGCTGCAGTGAGCAATTGAGCAATCTCGGCGTCCTGAGGGGCCTTGGCGACCAACGACTCCAGCGATAGTTTGAAGGAGTTGAGGTCACCCAAGTGCGCACGGGCTGTTGTCGCCCATGAATGTGATTGCTGATCTTCCTCCGTCTTGAGCTGCTTCTCGGCCTCATCGAGCCTCTGCTGCAGCTGCTTGCTGTCATCTCGCATAGTATCCAGTAGTGATTCCATCTGCCCAATGTACTCAGTATTCTCTTCCAGTTGCTTTCGCAGCTTGTCCACTTTGTCCCGTGCGCGCTTGACTCGAACCGTCGCTCGATGCACTTGATTGTGGTGGGGCAGGTGCACGGCGGCCTGCTCCTTAAGCTGTGCAAGCTTCTGTCTGGATGCTGAGAGACTCTGCTCGTGACCTGGGACGAGCTCGTCAGTAACTGAGCTGGCGTAGGCGATGTACTTCTCCAGAGACTCAATCTGGCTGTGTATCTTATCTGCCGCCACTGTTGTGGCCGCTTGCAATTGGTCATCATCCCCATCTCCTTCAGGCTGTAGCAATAGTTTGGCTGGAGGGGTGGCTCCCCCATACCGATTGTGTCAATATTTGAACAACTCTGTCTGCTTTGCTCCAGCTGCATGTTGGGCTGACGACGCAACTCCGGTTCCTCCTTGATCATTCCCCTT
This sequence comes from Prorocentrum cordatum, assembly GCA_963575745.1. Classification (NCBI taxonomy): domain Eukaryota; class Dinophyceae; order Prorocentrales; family Prorocentraceae; genus Prorocentrum; species Prorocentrum cordatum. The sequence goes on from CAUYUJ010006547.1 coordinate 39,763, forward strand.
GCCCTTCCTCGGAGGCCAACCGTTTGGCGGCTGAAAGTTGGCTCCGCAATACTTGCACTGGCGAAAGCCAGAGTCGATAAATACCGAACTGCGAGGGCATTTCTTGCTGCACACCCATTGCCTCGGCCTGCCGCTGACCATAGCTGCTGTGGGCGGGTTGACTCGTAAATGGTGATCTAACTCTGTGGCTGCGGCTGCAGCACTAGGGGAGAAGAACGACAGACAGCCCCCTGGCCAGGGCAAGGCCACCTGTGGGGGCCGTCAGAAAACTGGTCTCTGTACCACCTCGAGAAATGTTTTACTTGAGCCAGAATGGCTTGAGCCAAAATGGCTACGGAGGAAGAGGGGAGGGGAGGGGGAGAGGCCGAGGAACAGAAGCAGAGGCAAGAGCTAGACGAGCGCGTTCCACTGCTCGCAAAAGTGACGTTCCTCGCAAGTGGCCCGGATCCGCCGCGGAGGGCCCACGATCCACCGCATCGAGGCAAACGTCTGCGAGCAGGCACCTTGCGAGTAGTGGAACGCGCTCGGTGAAGAGCGGCGGGAGCGAGGGGGGGGGAGGCCGAGGGCGAGGGGGCGGTCGTGCCCCTGGGGGTGGGGAGCCGAGTCCCGGCCGGAAGCGGGCGGGGGGCGGCTTTTGCGCGACGGGCCGCCGGGCGGAAGCCCAGGGGAGGCCTAAGGGGGGGGTCTGCAGGCGGACGCAGAGCAGAAGGACAGCAGGCGGCTCGCCAGGCGAAGAAGGGCAGGCAAGGGCAACGCGTGGCCGCCGCAGCGGCGCACACTCAGCCCGAAGAAGCTCTAGGGCCTAGGAGCCCCGCCGCGCGCCGGACCACGGCACGGCCGCCAGGCCCTCCGCCCCCTCACGCGTCCGACAGCAGCTCCTGCGCAAGGACCTTGAGGGCATCGAACGAATTGCCGCCGCCGTGCACAAAGCACACGTTGCCGCCGGTGATCAGGTTCTTGAACGACTTCGTGCCCGAGGCGCTCTCCACTGTGACTGGGATGCCCGAGTCCAGCTTCATGTTGTTCAGGGACAGCACCAGGATCCCGGCGTAGTCGAGAGCAACCTTGTCAGGGTTGTGGAGGAAATACTCGTTGATAAGCATGCTCTCTGAATCCGCATAGTAGTACATATCGGCAAGCATGTCCGCGATGTCCCCGAGAGGGCCCATGATGAATGCTCCGTTCGCGAACTTGTACGAGGCCGGAGTGGTACAATACCCGACGGTCGAGTTGGTGCAGTCGGCATAGGTTGAGGCAAACGTGGACGAGACGCCCACAGCTGACAGGAAGCTGCTCTGTGTCGTCGCGATGCCAGCTGTCTGCTCGTAACGCCACGCCAAGCCCATAGGCCATGGGCTCACCTCAGCAGCTAAGACAATCTTCTGAGTGCCACCGCTAGCGGTGATGATCTCGTCGTACTTGTACTGGATCGTGTTCTCATCGCAGCCAGCATACAAGACCTCGCCACTGGCGTGAACGACGATCAACTTTTCGGTGTTGCGGGTCGCCCAATAGTCGATCCACGTCTTCACGGCCAGATACCTGATCCTCTGCCAACCCCACACAGTGGTTGCTCCCGCGGGATTCACCATGCCGTTGAGGTGCCTCACCTCTTCGCCTCCGACGCCTGTCATGCGGTAGCTCGGAGGCGGCTGAGTGGGCTTCTTGCTTTCCTTGATCAGCACTCTGCCCATCGCGATGTTGGGCGGGAAGCCGTCCTGCTCACGCACGGTCTCGAGAGAGTCGGGAAAAACCTCGAGGTCGTATTTATCCCAGATGGGGTGCTCCGTGACAGAGCCCACATCCCTGTTCGACGGTCGGTTGAAGACGGTCTCCCAAGGGCTCGGCAAGACCTTCCAAGACTCCCAGGCAAGCACCTCTTCCGCGAGCTCGGTCACCAAGGCCTCCCCTTCCGCACGCACGTGAACAGCGCCGACCAGGGCCAGCGCCTTTGCAACAGGGCCGAACATGTCCACGTAGGTTGTACAAGGGGGGCCACAAAAAGGATCCCGCGCCCCCCTCCCCCCTTGTCCATCAAGGACGAGTTCTGGCCAATCAGCTCTGCGGGGGGCTCTTCCCAGACATGCGACGTCCTAATTTTTTCAGGACGGGGTCCCTGGAAGTCCAGACCCGTTCCCCGGGACCGGCTTTTCATCCTGAGTCGTTTTTCGACGGTCCCGAGGCCCGGCGAGGGCCCCCCGAGGCCGAAAATGGCCAAAGACCTCTCGCACTGATTTTTGTTATGACGCGATCACGTCTGGGTTCCGAGGCCCACCCCAGACCCACCCTGCCCCCTCCTCCCGCCCATCCCCCTCCTCCCAGAGGGCCGCGGCCTCTGGCCACCTGGGCCACTCCAGAGTCATAAAGAATCCAAAGCGTTGGGGAGACCAAAGGAGCACCGACACCGCTGCTCCCCGGGCCTCTCCCGGGGCGCGCTCCGACCAGCATTTCGAGGCGAATCCAACGGCAACGACGAGGGAAGCTCAAGAAGGGGAGAACTGAAGGGGCCCCAGGACACACCAATAAATACACACAAATAAAAATATTCCCCATATTTCCCCATATGTTCTGGGTTTCTGTCTTCCCCACCACTCCCTATATTTTCCCATATTTTCTGGGGCATCGAGGATTCATTGTGCCTGTGTGTTTGTCCCTCTCCTGAAAAACGGTAGCGGTATGGGTACCTTTTCCTCCTTTGAGAAAAACTTGGCCTCTCACCCTACCTGCCGCCGTTGGGCGTTGCTTAATGGGGGGGTCACAAATGGGGGGGTCAGAAAAGGTCCCCTTTCGTGCCCCTTTCGGGCCCCTCTGGAGCCTCAGGGGGCTCGTTTAGGTACCGTTTGGGTACCTTTTCGGACCACCCTCGCCACCCCCCATTTATGACCCCCCCATTACGCAACGCCCAACGCCGCCCTTCCGCCGCGCTTCCGCTGGCGGGCCCGCCGCCGCCCGGCCCCCGCCCTGCCCCCCGCCGGAGGCGAGGCGCGCGCCGAAGGCGGGGCCCGCTCTGGAGCGCCGCGCCGAGCCGTGGCCCCCCGCGCCCGGCGACGCGCGAGGCACCCGGAGGAGATGGAGGAGGAGGAGGAGGAGGAGGAGGGGGAGGGGGAGGAGGAAGGAGGAGGAGGAGGAGGAGAGGAGGAGGAGGGAGGAGGAGGAGGGGAGGAGGGTAGGAGGAGGAGGAGGAAGGAGGAGGAGGAGGAGGAGGAGGATAGGAGAGGAGGAGGAGGAGATGGAGGAGGAGGAGATGGAGGAGGAGGAGAGGAGGAGGAGGAGGAGGAGGAGGAGGAGGAGGAGCAATCCACCTGCGCAGTTTCTTCGGGTGGAGGGCTCAGGGTGAAACCCCACAGGGGCTTCTGCACCTCGAGAACCAATCCCGTCCATGCGCTTCACCTCTGGCAGGCTCAGCCCTGACTCCGGATCCGCCCTGCTTTGGGGGAATTCGTGAGTAGAGCTTGGAAGTCCCGCCTTACTTTTCAGGCCCCGCTGATACCAATTTCCGCCCTACTTTTCTGTTGCTGTTTCCGCCCTACTTCTGTGGATTTCCGCCCTATTTTATGTTGGGTGCAGATATTTCCGCCCTACTTATTCGGCTTCTTCTAGGTGGGTTTCCGATGCAATTTTAAGTTGGAAAAACCAAAGTAGGGCGGATCTGGAGTCAGGGATGCACTTAGGGTTAGGTCGGGCATGTCCCCCTACAGGCGAATTTTGGGCGAACAAAAATAAGCATTGCCAAACAAGTTCCCCAAATAGTCAAACATGGTTTAAACAATCGTCCAGTGACCATGTTTCGACTATGTTTGAACATTTCTTCTGTAGAGGGACAAGCCCGACTGAAACTTAGGTCGGGCGTGTCCCCCAGACAAGTGCATTGTCGACGAAAGATGACAAGCTAGACAAAACTATTCAAAAAAAGGTGATCAACAAATGCTAAAACAAAATTGCCCCCAGCCTATGTCTTGACGATGTTTGAATATTCCTCCTGTGGAGGGACGTGCCCGACTCAACCACACGCTCGCCAGCGCTCGGACGCCCATTCCGCCGTGCACGGTTTGGCTTCGCGCGTGCATTTTCTTCTGTTGCTGCCCGACGCTCCAGGATACTCCTCGAGGGCCCTCGCCCAGACCAGGTGCACACGCCCGAGCGATGCCGAGCAAGAAGAAAGTCCCTGACGCAAGGCAGGGGGGGGGCCGGACAGAGGGCACCGGATGCGCATACCCAGAGCCTGGAGAAGCCGAGGCGCCTCCTCCTCCTGCCCCTCCTCCTCCTCCTCCTCCTCCTCCTCCGCGTTTTCCTCCTCCTCCTCCTCCTCCACCTCCTCCTCCTCCTCCTCCACCTCCACCTCTTCCTCCACCTCCACCTCCTCCTCCATTCCTGAGGGGCGGCGAAAAGGCTGAACCGAAACAGTGTTTTTCATTTTCGTTTTGTGTTCGTTCTCCCTCGCTTTTGTTTCGAATCCGCCTCTACCTCAAAACTAAGTCGAAACGAAAACGGCCCACGAAATCGCCAAAAACACCGTTTAGGTCCAGCCCTGGGCGACGATAGAGGGGGATAGGGATAGGGGGGGAACGTCGACCTGGAATCGGCGATGCATCGCCGATGGATCGGCGATTGGTCCCCGATAGCGAACCCGCACCTTCCTGGGCAGGTTGTGGTTATCGGTTGAGCAGGGACCGACCGTCCCGGCATTCCTATAGGCCTACCACGAAATGCACTTAGACCCACCAGTGTTCTAAGAACAAAAACAATGTTCTTAGAACATAAGCCCGATGTGATAAAATTAGCCTGACGGAGGACCCAACCATATGCAGGTGTGAGTACCGCAATTGTGATTCACTTTTTCGGTGGTGATCCCTATGAGGCAACGAACCGTGCTAGGGGTGTGCCGACATGAATGACGTGGTACACAACGCGAACGAAAACGATTGATCTGAGTACGTAGGGAGACTGAGCGCGGGTGAACATGAGCGCGAGTGCGTCTGACTGTGAATGAATCTGCGTGCGAGCGAGTCTACGTGCATGAATTCGAATATGACAAAGCATGGTGTACTTGTATACGAATGTCAATAGTTTGAGAGTGACTGCCTCTGAGTACTCGTGACGCTGGGCGTGGCCGCCGCAAGGAGCTTCCCCGGGGCTCCCCGACGACATCGCCCGCGCGCTGCGACGCCAATGTCGGCGCGCCCCCCCGCGAGGATCGCGCCCGCTTCCCCCCCCTTCTTTTACTCCCTCTTGGCCCGCGCACTCAAAGTCCAAGGCTGCGGGCGCAGCGCAGCGCGGAGTCCCCGCGACGCGCGCTGGTCGCCCCGGAGGGGTCCCAGCGACGCGCGCGGGTCGTCCGCTGCGCGGAGCAAAGAGAGCTAGCTGGCTAGTCCCCGCGACGCGCGCTGGTCGCCCAGGGAGGGGTCCCAGCGACGCGCGCGGGTCGTCCGCTGCGCGGAGCAGAGAGAACTAGCTGGCTGGCCGATAGCGGGCAAGGCTCTTGCCGCTGGGCAGAGCGACGACGGGCGGGCGAGGCGCTGGGCAGAACGCAGCACGGAGCTCCTGCGACGCGCGCTGGTCGCCCCGAGAGGGTCCCAGCGACGCGCGCGGGTCGTCCGCGGGGACCTTCGGTGGAGCTCCCTATGGGGCCACGAAACGCTGTACTGGGTGAGGGAGACGCATGCGGACTGCGCCACGGGGACCTTCGGTGGGGCTCCAATGGGGCCAGGAAACGCTGTACTGGGTGAGGGAGACGCATGCGGACTGCGCCACGGGGACCTTCGGTGGAGCTCCCTACGGGGCCACGAAACGTGTGAGGGGTGTGCCGAAATGGGTGTGCGGGACGCATGCGGGCACGCCCACTGGGACCTTCGGTGGAGGTCCCTATGGGGCCACGAAACGTGTGAGGGGTGTGCCGACATGGATGTGCGGGACGCATGCGGGCACACCCACTGGGACCTTCGGTGGAGCTCCCTATGGGGCCACGAAGCGTCTGAAGGGTGTGCCGAAATTGGTGTGCGGGACGCATGCGGGCACACACCTTCGGCGGAGAACCCTATGGGGCCACGAAGCCTGCTAGGGGTGTGCCGAAATGGGTGTGCGGGACGCATGCGGGCACACCCACTGTGACCTTCTGTGGAGCTCCCAAATTGGGCCACGAAACGTGTGAGGGTGTGCCGACATGGGTGTGCGGGACGCCAAGCGGGCACACCCATTTGGGGCCTTCGGTGGAGCTCCCTATGGGCCACGAAAACGTGGTGAGGGGTTGTGCCGAAATGGGTGTCGCGGGACGCCAATGCGGCACTGGATATGGCCGCGTGGGCGGAGCCCCCTGTGGGGCCACGAAACGTGTGAGGGGTGTGCCGCAAGGGTGTGCGGGACGCATGCCGGAAAAGCACAATCCCACTGGGGGCCATTCGGTGGCTTCGGTGGAAGCTCCCTTTGGGGGGCCACGAAAGTTGAGGGGTGTGCCGAAATGGGTGTGCGGGACGCATGCGGGCACACCCACTGGGACCTTCGGTGGAGCTCCCTATGGGGCCACGTAACGTGTGAAGGGTGTTCCGAAATGGGTGTGCGGGACGCATGCGGGCACACCCACTGGGACCTTCGGTGGAGCCCCTATGGGGCCACGAAACGTGTGAAGGGTGTGCCAAAAGGGGTGTGCAGGACGCATGCGGGCACACCCACTGGGACCTTCGGTGGAGCTCCCTAAGGGGCCACGAAACGTGTGAAGGGTGTACCGAAATGGGTGTGCGGGACGCATGCGGGCACACCCACTGGGACCTTCGGTGGAGCTCCCTATGGGGCCACGAAACGTGTGAGGGGTGTGCCGAAATGGGTGTGCGGGACGCATGCGGGCACACGCAGGAGGAGGGGGAGGAGGAGGAGAGGAGGAGACGCGGGCCACCGTCTCTTCAAAACGAGGACCCAACACCACAGGATGGTTGGGAACAAGACAGACTCCGCCAGAAATGTTCTGAGACCATGTCGTGGAAACCACACAAGGTTCTCAGAACATTGCTTGGTAGGGCTCCAGGCGAGCCAGGACGCCTCGCCGCTGCTTGAAGCGGGCCCCCATCGGCGATCAGGGGGCGATTGGGGGTCGATGCCCCCCCCCAGGCGACGATAGGGGGGGATAGGGATAGGGGGGGAACGTCGACCTGGACTCGGCGATGCATCGCCGATGGATCGGCGCGATGCCCCCGATAGCGACCCCGCGCCTCCCCGGGCAGGCTGTGGCCATCGGGCCCCCCTCGGCGATCAAGGGGCGACTGGGGGGTCGATGCGTCCCCCCCTGTGCCTCTCCCCCTGACTCCGGATCCGCCCTACTTTGGCTTTTTTTCCACCTTAAAATTGCGTCGGAAATCCACCAATAAGAAGCCGAAACAGTAGGGCGGAAATTTCTGCACCCAACATAAACTAGGGCGGAAATCCATGGAAGTAGGGCGGAAACAGCTACAGGAAAGTAGGGCGGAAATTGGCATCAGCGGGGCTTGAAAAGTAAGGCGGAATTCCAAGCCCTACTCACGAATTTCCCCAAAGTAGGGCGGATCCGGAGTCAGGGCCCCCCTTGTCGTTGCCCCCGAATTCCCGGGGACCGGCTTCCCAGACCTGCGCCGTCCTGACTTTTTCAGATCGGGGTCCCTGTTCCCCGGGACCGGCTCTTCATCCCGAGCCGTTTTGCTGACGGTCCCGAGGCCCGGCGCGGGCCCCCCGAGGCCGAAATGGCCAAAAACCTCTCGCCCTGATTTTTTTTAACGACGCGATCATGTCTGGGTTTTCCTCCCGCGGCGTTTCTCTTGTTCCTGGTCCCGCGGGGCCCGGAGAGGGCCCCGCGGAGAGGCCCGCCCAAATTGCTTCCCAGAACCGCGCCGCGTGGCTCCACCAGTAATGCGCGGCGGTCGTGCCCCTGGGACCCTCCGCGACGCGCTCCTCATCCTCCCTCCTCCCTCCCCTCATCCTCCTCCATCCTCCTTCCCCGCCTCCTCCTCCTCCTCCTCCTCCTCCCCTCCTCCTCCGCCCCCTCCTCCTCCCCCCTACATCCTCCGTTCCTCGGCCTTCACTCCTCCTCCTCCTCCTCCTCCTCCTCCTCCTCCTCCTCTCCTCCACCTCCTCCTCTCCTCCTCCCGCCTCCGCCTTCCTCCTCCTCCTCCTGCTCAGCCTGCTCCTCCTCCCTCCTCCTCCGCCTCCTCCTTCCTCCTACTTCCTCCTCCTCCTCCTTCCTCCTCCTCCGACCTCCTCCCGAACCCCCGGTATGCTACGGTGGTTTTCCCTCGCTAGTTTCGTCGGCCTCCGGGGCCTCCCCGGCCTCGGGGACCGTCAAAAAACAGCTCAGGATGATAGCCGGGGGTCCGCCGGGGAAGGGCCCAGACCTCTTGGGGCCGACGCTGGTGGAAAAGGCAACGACGTCGGGAGATGGGAACATTCTTTGGGGCCACTCCGCCTCCTCCTCCTCCTCCTCCTCCTACCTCCTCCTCCACCTTCCTCCTCCTCCTCCTCCTCTCCTCCTACCTCCTACACTCCGCCTCCTCCCTCCTCCTCCTCCTTCCTCCCCCTCCTCTCCTCCTCCTCCTCCCCCCCTCCTCTCTCCCCTCCTCTCCTCCTCCTTCCTCCTCCTCCCCTCGTCCTCCTCCCCCTCCTCCTGCCCCTCCTCCTCCTCCAGTCCTCCTCCTCTCTCCGCCTCCTCCTCCTCCTCCTCCTCCTCCTCCTCCTCCTCCTCCTCCTCCCCCCGGAAACTTTTGGGCACCGTGTCGCCACGGCGGCCCCGGCGACACGCTATACCCTGCGAGCGGATAGCGTGCCGCTCCGCTCCGGAGGGGCGAGGGGCTCGGAATGGCTGGGGACGTTGACGTTGGCGCTTGGGGGTGGGAAGCGGAGATCGACTACAGTCGGGGCGTTGACCTAAGGAACCCTAAATAAGGAACGAGGCCCCTTTTTACCATAAGTTGAGCTTCGATTTCCCATCGAAAACATAAGGAAAACCTGAGGCAAGCTGTGAAACACTTAAGGAACGCGGAGCCCCTCCCCAACGAAAAGGGTTCCTTCTTCAGGGCCCCGACTGCACATGCAAGAGGGTGACCCTGGGCCAGCGTGACCTCTGGTGCGCGGCTTCAGTGGGGGCGCCGGGGGGCCCAGAGCCGAACTTGCAGGCCACTGCGGTCGCCTCGCGCTCGGCGATCGAGGGGCCCGAGTGGGCCCGCACCGAGGGTCACTCCAGCGAAGGGCCACTCTCGCGTGTAGTCGAGGACAGCGCGTCGCGCCGAAACGTGGCGGGCCAGAACCGGCGGGAGGAGGAGAAGGAGGAGGAGGAGGAGGAGGAGGAGGAGGGAGGATGGAGGAAGGAGGGATGAAAGGAGGATGGACGAGGATGGAGGAGAGAAGGAGGAGGGGGAGGAGGAGGAGAAGGCGAAGAAGGAGGATGGATGATGGAGGAGGAGGATGGAGAGGATGAGGAGGAGAAGGAGGAGGTGAGGAGGAGGAAAAGAGAGGAGAAGGAGGAGAGCCGGAGAGGAGGAGGAGGAGGAGGAGAGGAGGAGGAGATCAGATCAGATCAGATCGACTCTGGGGGGCCGTGTCCACGAGTCACCTCATGGCAGCAAAAAGTTGGCCCCTGAGTGGCCTTCGCAGGCAGCTTCACACGGCATCCAGCCTCTGCAGGCACGGCCGAGTGCTCGGGCCCCAACCCGCCCTGCGGCGCGGGCGTACGCGCTCAAGGGGGGCGGTGGCACGACTCAAACTCACCAATCAGACGGCCTTCGAGGCCCTACAAAAGAAAGTAAAAAAATTACCCCCGAGACTTCGCCCGCGGCTTAGGTTTTGGTCTTGAAACTCGGCGTCCCTGGGCCATAAACTGGCGCGGGTCTCCAGAGACTCCCTCCAGGACATGATTTTCGGCAAGTCTAAAAGGCTGAGGGGCCCCCGAGGACGAGGAGGAAGCAATAGCAGCAGCAGCACTCGGAGGAGGGGGGGGAGGTCGGAGACTGAGGGCCCCTCTAGCCGCCAACTCTCTGAGACGAACCGAATTCGCCAGCATCGGTCGTCGCGATATCTCGCGAGAGAACTGGGCCACAGCTCGGGCGTTCGCAGCGGCAGCCAAACGCCGCTCCTCTGCCTTCTCCTCCCCGCCACCCACCGTCCCAGCTCCCACGTCCCCCACTCCATACTGTTGCTCATCTCCGCTTGCTATCCTCCTACTCACTCCGCTCAGCGCGTGATCCGATCCAACAACTTCGACGCGTCTCTCTCCAGGGCCCCACGTGGAGCCGCTCCCACCTTGCGCTCTCCGCCCACCGTCTTCAAGTACTGAACAAGATAGCGCTCGAGATCGGGCACTCGAGAGTCCACCGCAAACGTCAACCTGAACTTCTCTGACTTCTGCTCTTGCTTGCGTGTGACTCTGATGCGACAAGCCCGCACCTCGTCCGCGAGCGCCATGAGATCTCGCTGCAACACGACATCGTTCCAATACGCCAAGAAACACTTTTTGCAATCCTCGGGGCACTGAGGACCCTGCCCTGCGGCTTGAATCAGTGCCGCCCACACCTGCAGAAACGGGGGGCCGAGAGAGGACCCGTCGCCGCCGTTCTCCTTCAAGGACTGCACGGTGGCGTGATACTTGACGCCGGCTGCCTTGGCGGCCTTGGCCGCGACATTCTCCATCGGAACCAGGAAGGTGAAAAAAACGACGCCGCAGATGTCCCTCAACTCTGCGGCATTGGTGAGAGACAGCTTCGTGAGAATGATCACGAGCTGCTTCAGGATGCCCCCCTGCCCTCCAGCCTGCTTCTTGGCGGCCTCGACGACCTTCGCTGCGGAAGCCGCTCTCTTGGCTGCTGGCTCGCCGCTGCCGTCCTCCACCTGCGTCGGGGCCTCGAGCATCCAGGCGGGGCGCTTGTCCATGCTCATGGGCGCCGCGACTTCGAAGCCAAGGAGGGTGGGGCTCAGGACAAGGATCAAGGTGTGTTCTCAGATGACTCTGAAGAGCCTCAAAGCTGCGACCATAGAAAACACATATTGGACACTGGTACGACGAAGGGATACTCGGAGGCTGAAGGTGTCGGACTTGTACTTCACTACAGAATCCTCGGTCTAACGAATCACGCAGATGTCGCCGACATATTGTCCGTGAGGCGAACGTGGTAAGACACACACAGCATTGGTTTGAGACACTCAGTATACTCGATAGAGCTTGATATCCGTGTCTAGCTATAATATGGGTGTGTACTGCACGTCGGTCTGGTAAGATAGCTCCACAAATGCTGCCACTGCTGTCACACATCATGCACTTATACTGTTTCTCGGTTTCGATCACGCTAGGGGTAAATTCAGGCTCGGGTCCAGGGCCAGGAACATGTTCAGGAGGGGGCACGGCTACAGCTAAGGATCTACTCCGAAGCTCACGAACATCAATACTCATAAACTTCTCCCCCGCCTCCTCCGACCGAAACAGCTCCAGAAAACGCCCATCAAGAAGAGCGAGCAGGTCGGGACCCTCTCCAAGGACTCCCAGGGCCTCCACGTCGTCCCAATACATCTTTACCCAGGGATGAGCCTCAGGACCTAGACAACCATTTCCCCGAAACGAGTGCCATTTTCCAACAGTAGCGAAGAGCGCTGCAATGACTTGTTTGTGAAACTGCGGCCGACGTACCAGTTCCTGCAAGAACCGTAGTCGCCGAATACGAGCTTCCAGCTCGGGAGACACCAGCCGCCAGTAGGCCAGCACATCTGCATTAGAGAGAGAACGAGGATGGCGCTCAGCGTGTGGATCAAACGCATCACCACGCATAGCACGCCGAGCAAAGGATGCAATCTGATTCGTCAGCCTCCGATATTCTGCACCAGTAGGCACATACGCCTCAATCCCAGAGAGTCCTGCATTATAAACCTTGCTCATGAAAAGACAGCGTCGCAATCGATGCGGTATCCCAGGAAGTTGCCAGAACATCCCCATGGAGTAAAAACCAGACTGCATTGCGTTACATCTTGCTTTTAGTTCGACAGCATACCGATGAGGCTGAGCAGACACGCGGAAGCCTAGCGATTTAATAATCTGCGCGGCACGCCCAGGGAAAGACAGGGCACCTTCGCGCAGAAGTCGAAGTGCCTCAGAAGAGCCCCTCCCCACTAGACATACCAACGTATCCTGCTTGCTAAGATTCTGCTTGTACCCTTCCCGTAGGAGAGATTCGTCTAGATCATCATTACTACGTCGGCTAAGCTCGATAAGCTCCCGTAGACTAGTGAACCTCCCTCCCACCAGCTTCTTAGTCAAATCATCCGCGTGCTTAGTTAGGGACAGGTCCTGCATCGTGCCAGACACGGGGCAGCGGACATGCAAATCGCGAGAGTAGCGATCCCACTGGTGCTGGGCCTCACGCCAGCGCTCAACAGCAGGCGAGAACGTGTGCACGAACGAGCGAACGGCAAATCCGTCTCCCATGAGGCCCCCGCTGCTGGGTCGTAACGTCACCTGCTCATCAGAACCCCGAAGCTGAATCACTGCCCACCTATATCGTTGCTCCCCGAATCCCAAGGACTCTGCCCAGAACATACATGAAATTGCCGTTCGCATAGATTCCCAACTACTCGAGCTGAACGCGTTGGCGAGGTCATGCGCGTTCGTCACGTGCGAGAGACCTTCACGCCACAGATGATATCCACTAATATTCTGTACAAGCTGCGCCTCCTCTCGCCTATGATACGGTACAAGTCCGTGGTCACAGTCGCCAAAAAACCCTGGCCCACGCTGGTGCATCAAACTAGTCATGAAGAGCTTGCCCATGGGATCTAGGAGGTGGACCCATCGAGTTTTCCCATCAGGCTTAGGAAGAGGAGCCCCTTCACTACAGTGCCATCTGATAGGTGCCCAGCCCGAACTCCGAATCCTCGCCAGACTCCCGAAGACAAACTTCTGGAACTCAGGAAGACGCAGCCCTTCTTTCGATGCACCAAGACCAGCCATTTTCACCTTGCAATTCTTGAGCGGGTGCAAAACCAGCCACCATAGCTCCAGGGGAGGGGCCCAGGAGGGCCCAGCACGACGCTTCCCAGCTTTCAGGAGGGCCCGACGAATTCCTTTGAGGTCAAGGCTGGCAGCTTTGCGCTCCGCATATGTAGGTTCAGCATGAGGTAGCGCACGAGACAGAAGCCAAT
>CAUYUJ010006548.1:0-52892 GCA_963575745.1 Prorocentrum cordatum
CTGTCGCATTGAGAGGTCTGAAGCCCGCTTACATACTCGAGCTCGATTGGAAAACTGTTCGTTTGTTTTGTTAGAGTCATCTTGAGAGGTCTATAATCGCTTGGGCTGAAAAAAGTAGTCGTTCTCTGAAATTTTTTTCCACAGTCAGGAACCTCTACGAGTCCCCTCTACGAGTCCCCCGCCTGAGCTCACGCGTCTCGAAGAGCGGATTCGGTCCCTTCAGAACGGTCCAGAGAAAAAGGAACTCAGAGCAGCTGCCAATGTTTGGAGGAGACAGTATCGGCGTGATCTTCTTGAATGGGCTGTACCCCCGACTCGTCGTAAGATTCGACATCGTATCAAACATGTGGTGGTTGATGGATGGGAGACGGAGGATAGATATATCTTGAAGGAGAAGTTGGAGGAGCATGTTAAGGGGAAGGTCACATCACAGCGTAGGAGGGAGGAGAACAGCAACTTGATGGAGGAGATCAGGAGGAAGGCAGAGGAGGAGATCAAGGGTGGCCAGATTGTTCGAAGTATTACGATGTCGATATGTTGTGCAGCGAGGGCTCGTCTTAGAACGCGACGTGCAACAGGACCTGATCGCGTACCTTGTGAAATGCTCAAGCTTCTCCCATGGTGCACACTTCGGCATATTCAACAGATCTTCGACTCTCTCTTGAGGCTGGCTGTCCAGTACCCTGTTCGATGGAGGGATATACTTATTGCGTATATGCCTAAACTAAAGGGGATCACGAACTTGGCGGATGCTCGACTCTTGTGCTTGCAGAATAGTAGAACTCGCTGGTTCTCGGCGTGTGTGGTCATCCTGGTTGAGCAGCACGTGAAGGCGTCTAAGCTATTTCATCCTCTGGGCCTCTATGGGTTCCGCCAGGGTCACAGCACATCTCACATCACGAGTAGCCTTACTAATATGTGTATGCACGGGGACAAGTGGGGAAAGCGTGAGTGTCTGTACGTTGCGGACATGGACATATACCAGGCCTTTGACAACTGCACGATACAGAACGTTCATAAGGGTCTAGAGCATGCACGTGTCCCTGCATATTTACAGCACGCGTTTCTGGATCCGTTATCGCATAGCACGGGCTGCCTCTACTCTGATGGGTTGGAGATTGATAACATCCAGTGGGACACCTGTATTAGGACTGGAGGCCCAGAAGGGCCCTTGGGCTTTAACCTCATTATTGCTGCCATGTGGGGTGACGTTATCCATAATTGGGACGTTCAGGGCCTGGGGTATGCGGTCGATTTCGGTACGGAGCATCGGTCGGTGGTGAATCGTTCTATCTGGGCAGATAACGTGTACCTCGTCAGCCGTAGCCGTGAGGAGCTTACTCGAATGGTAAGAGACTTGACACTTCCACTTTACAGCTTCTCGATGCGATGGAAACCCACATCGCTGAAGTACATGGTGTGTGGAGCTCCCGCTGTCTTGGATGAGGACGGGAATATACCACATTCGATGGATCTGAAAATCCCGATTTTCTCTGATGCATGTGGTGGGAGGAATGCAGTGCAGCAGATTGATGAGTTATGTTACCGTCGGGTCGTTTCTATGGACGTACTGGGCACGCAGCTGCATAGTGAATATAACTGTCCTGTACATCGTGATGTATCTTTTCGCCTGGACTGTGCTCGCCGTGCATTTTACTCCCAGGCAGGGTATTTCAGGTCGCATTGTATCCCCCTCAAGGATAAGCTTCGGAGATGCCAGGATAGAGTCCAGAGCTTGGCTCTGTACGGCATGGAGACCACCACTGCAGATTCTCATACTCTTTCGTTTCTCCATTCCTTCGAAGGGAAGTGCCTGAAGATGATGATCTCGTCTCGGAAAGGGCCGACGGAAACGGAGCAAGCTTATCAGGAAAGAAGGTATCATGTTGCACGGGATCGTTTCTTGAAGGCTGGGTACTCCTCTCTTGTCCAGCGTTATCTGATGTTGCACTGGAATTTCGCAAAAGACATTGCAGGTTTCGCAAATAGCATGATTGTTGAGAAAGTGATCGACTTGAAGGCGGCGGAGAGGACATGGCGCGATTCCCGTATGGCGTGTTTGTGTTTTGGACCGTACACTGATCGCAATCGCACACTTATGAGTGAGACGATGAGACACTTTGGCAACTGGTCGGAGGCTTCTTCCTACAATCGTCGCTGTCGAGGGACGGAGAGCATTGGCCAGAGATCATGGCAATATACATTAGCTGAGTTTTTCGGAGATGATTGGTGGGTTCAGTTCACAGGCTCCCAGCTTGGATTTATGCAATATGTCACGCACCTTTGTACACAGAGCATGCTTCGATGTTTCCAGGAGGTGTCGACGTGTGGACCTGTGAATTCGCCCGCCTATTTGGCGCCCTCAGAGCATGGTGAAATTCAGGTGAGCACGGATGATAGTCCGATGGCTGCTGAGAAACTTGCAAAGCGCATCGCCCTTCATAATATGAAAGCAACTCGTTGGAACCTGGAGGCCCCTGGAATCCCTCTGGAGGTGGTGGGTGACTCGCTCCTCGTGGTTAGTTGGGCTACGGGACGGTGGCGTGCAGATAATAGATCATATGCTGATAGAATATCGAAAATAATCAATACGCTTGATGGGCTTTGTAGCAGCTATAATATACGACCTCCAGCGGCGGGGATGGATCTTGTTCGTCATGATTTTCGGGAGTGGAATACTCGAGCCGACGTCCTTACACACCAGGCCCGAGAGGGCCAGATATTTAGTTCAGAATGTAGTCCATATACACACGATTATGAGACAGAATTTTACGTTGCTGCTGCTATTCGGGCTGGTTTCGATGGCGGCGTGTCGTCTGAGGGATGTGGGTGCGGTTGCTGGATAGACATAGGCCTCAAACCACGGTATTGGGATCGACGGGACCCCGCTCAGCTGATGTGGAAGTCAGTTTTTGAGAGGGCTTGGCTTATTTGTCCAACTACGACTGTTACTGATACAGAACTCAGTGCTTTGGAGTGCATCGTGACTGCGCTCCCACAGGCAGCTCTATGGTTACCACAGACTTGATAGTTGCAGTTTCTCAATTCGTTGTTTCTTTCCCTTACTATGATATACTCAGCTTCGCTGAGAGTTCTCATTTCTCTTGCATGTTTAGTTGACTGCATTTTGATTCATTTCTGTGTGCGTTTGCTCGTTCGCTCATATTTGTGATCGATGATTCATCGCAGCTTCGCTGCTTCTGGGTTGTCTTGACTTTATGTTCGAATAAGAGCTTTCGCTTCCTGAAGACACCTGACCTCGTGCTTGCTCGTGGCCCTAGGGCCAGTAGGAGCCTCGCAAAGCCGCAAAAAGAAAGGTTGACGGTTTACCGCCGGCGCCCAGTTGCCCACCCGGCCAGAAAGGACAAAGTGACTCGTAGAGCTTCCCCAAGCTAGTTGCTGGAATCTTAAGAGTAATTCCGGCGCGCTGGAGAGCTAGTTGGCTCGAAAAAAAAGAACTGAACTTTTCACAACTTTTGGTCGGTTGAAAATTTTGTTCTCGAAATTTGAACATTCGTTAGAGCGTAGAGCTCTTCTCTTCTCTCACTTGCTAGCTGGCCCTCTTCTGCCTCTCTACTCTTGTTCTCTTGCTTCTTTCTCTAACTCGTTTACTCTGTTCGGAGCGGTGCTGTATGCTGCTAATCTCTTTCTGGCTCTCTAGTACTCTTTCTACATCTTACTTAATCTAGATCTGTGCTGAGTGCAGCGTTTAACTGTAGCTCCTCTAGTATTTTTTCCCGTGATATTCGATCTTATTCCCGCTCGCCATCTTGATCTCAGCTCGATCGGGTACCCTTTACTGCCAAAAAGCACACTGGCGGGATCGGCCGTTTCGAGTTTGATACGCGTTGTCGGTATTTTCTATTCAAATTGAGCTGTAGGAGAACTACAGAGCTGGTAAGCACGGCTATCGCACTCAGAATCATCAGGCACATTTGCCTGTTCCAGTCAGAGGTCTGAACTCGGTCTGTTAGCCGAGCTAGGCCCGCAAAGCTATTCGTATTATTCGAGTCAACTTGGTACGCGTGGTTGGTATTTTCTACTCAAATCGAGCTGTAGGGCAGCTACTGTGCTGGTAAGCAGACCAATCGTTCTGAGAATCATCAGGCGCGTTCGCCTGTTGAATCCATAGGTCTGAACTCAGTCTGCTAGCCGAGCTAGGTCCGTATACCTATTCGTATTATTGGAGTGAACTTGATACGCGCGGTGGGTATTTTCTCTAAATTCGAGCTGCAGGGCAGCTAGAGAGCTGGTAAGCACATTCATCGCATTCAGAAATATCAGGCGCGTTCGCCTCTTGAATCGAGAGGTCGGAAATTGGTCTGCTAGCCGAGCCATGTGCGCAAACCTATTCGTATTATCCGAGGCATCTTGACAGACGCTCTCGGTTTTCTCTACTTTACTCGAGCTGTAGGGCAGCTACAGAGCCTATAGTCACAGAAATCGATTGAACATTAGCGGGCGCGTTTGTCTGTTGTATCGAGAGCTGTGAACTCGTCCTGTTGCCTGAGCTAGCTTCGCGAAACGATTCGTATTGTCCGAATCATCGTGAAAAGTGCTCTCAATTTTCTGCACTCAACTCGTGCTGGGGAGGGCTACAGTGCTGCGGGTCATAGAAATCGATTTGCACACGTCAGCGCGTTCGTGATTCGAGAGCTCAGAACTTGGTCTGCTGCTCGAAACAGGTTCGCGAAACTATTGTATTATTCGAGTCATCCTGAGAGATGCTGCTGGTTTTCTGCACTTAACTCGGTCTGTAGAGGGGCTGCAGGGCTGGTAATCACATGCGTCGATTCGCAGACATCAGACGCGTCCGCCTGTCGCATTAAGAGCTCTGAACTCGGTCTGATACTCGAACTGGGTTGCGAAACTGTTTTTTTTTTTTTTTTTTTTTTTTTTTTTTTTTTTTTTTTTTTTTTTTGTTAGAGTCATCTTGAGAGGTCTGAAATCGCTTGGGCTGAAAACTAGTCGTTCTCTGGATTTTTTCTCCAAATTATATACTGTGAGAAAGCTCTACGAGTCCCCCGGCGTAACAAAGGTTGACGGTGTACCGCCGGCGCCCAGTGGTAACTTTTGGGTGGTTTTGCGATTTTTTGAAATATATTTGACAATTCATTTTGAGGAAGCAGATTTTTCGCACCTGTAGACGACTATGAGGGCCTCTCTGTCTTAGTATGAGCTCTGTAGGCGCACTTTTACTATCAAAACACTTGGAGGAACCATCGTCATGTCGACACGAAAAAATATTTTTCTCTTTTTCGAGAAATGCTTCCAGAAGCTCTCTCTTTCGACTCCGAGCACTCTTACGCGTAAAATGAGCTCTACGAGGTTCCCGGCGATGACCAGGTTGACGGTTTACCGCCGGCGCCAGTACCTCGTAGAGCTCTTCGGCATCGATGAGCTAGAGGAATTCCGGCGCGGGGTGGAGCTAGTTGGTCGACCCGGCCAGAAAGGACAAAGTGGTAACTTTTGGGTGGTTTTGCAATTTTTTGGAAGATATTTGGCAATTTATTTTGAGAAAGCAGATTTTTCGCACCTGTAAACGACTATGAGGGCCTCTCTGTCTTAGTGCGAGCTCTGTAGGCGCAATTTCACTATCAAAACACTTGGAGGAACCATCTTCATGTCGACACGAAAAATTCAATTTTTCTTTTTTTCGAGAAATGTTTCCAGAAGCTCTCTCTTTCGACTCCGAGCAACTCTTACGCGCGAGATGAGCTCTACGAGGTTCCCGGCGGTGACCAGGTTGACGGTTCACCGCCGGCGCCAGTTCCGGCGCGGGCTGGAGCTGGTTGATCGACCCGGCCAGACAGAACAAAGTGATAACTTTTTGGTGGTTTTGCAATTTTCTGAAAGATATTTGACAATTCATTTTGAGAAAGCAGATTTTTCGCACCTGTGAACGACTATGAGGGACTCTCTGTCTTAGTATGAGCTCGGTAGACGCTCTTTTACTATCAAAACACTTGGAGGAACCATCTTCATGTCGACACGAAAAAAATCATTTTTCCCCTTTTCGAGAAATGCTTCCAGAAGCTCTCTCTTTCGACTCCGAGCACTCTTACGCGTGAAAGGAGCTCTACGAGGTTCCCGGTGGTGACCAGGTTGACGGTTCACCGCCGACGCCAGTAATTCCGGGGCGCTGGAGAGCTAGTTGGCAAGAAAAATCTCGACAGACCTTTTGGTGACTTTTGGTCGGTTGAAAATTTTGTTCTCGAAATTTCAAGATTCATTAGAGCTTTAGTATTTTTTCCCATGATATTCGATCTCATTCCCGCTCGCAATCTTGATCTCAGCTCGATCGGGTAACTTTGAAGGCCAAAAAGCAGGCGGGCGGGAACGGCTGTTTCGAGTCATCTTGATACGCGCTGTCGGTTTTCTCAGGATAACTCGAGCTTCAGGACAACTACAGAGCCGGTGAGCACAGCTAATGCATTCCGAATGCTCAGGCGCGTTCGCCTGTTGAATCCAGAGTCTGAACTCGGTCTGCTAGCCGAGCTAGGGTCGCAAACCCATTCGTATTATTCGAGTCAGTGTAACAGGCGCTCTCGGTTTTTCGTACTTAACTCGATCTGTAGGGCAGCCACAGAGCTGATAATCACAGAAATCGATTGAGAATTATCAGGCGCGTTCGTCTGTTGAATCAAGAGCTCTGAACTCGGCCTGCTCCTCGAGCTAGGTTCGCGAATCTATTGGTATTGTTCGAGTCATCTTGAGAAGTGCTCTCGGTTTTCTGTACTTAAATCGTGCTGGGGGAGGGTTACAGTGCTGCTGGTGACAGGAATCGATTTCGAGACATCAGGCGCGTCCGTTCGTCGAAGCGAGAGCTCGGAACTCGGTCTGCTGAACGAGATCCGCGAAACTGTTGTATTATTCGAGTCACCCTGAGAGGTACTCTCGGTTTTCTGCACTTAACTCAGGCTGTATGGGGGGCTGCAGAGCTGGTAATCCCAGGAATCGATCCGCAGACATCAGACGCGTCCGTCTGTCGCATTCAGAGGTCTGAACTCGGTTTCATACTCGAGCTCGATTGGATTTGTGTTCTTAGAGTCATCTTGAGAGGTCTATAATCGCTTGGGCTGAAAAACTAGTCGTTATCTGAAATTCTTTTCCACATTATATATAACTCAGAGCTTCCCTTGGCAAGTTATGGCTGGAAGCTAAGTGGCTGGAAGCTAAGAGTAATACCTCGTAGAGCTCTTCGGCATCGATGAGCTAGAGGAATTCCGGCGCGGGCTGGAGCTAGTTGGTCGACCCGGCCAGAACGGACAATGTGGTAACTTTTGGGTGGTTTTGCAAAAAATTGAAAGATATTTGACCATTTATTTTGAAAAAGCAGATTTCTACGCCGAGCATTGGCATATGAACTCCTCTCTGACAGCAGCCCAGCTCTCTCGATGCATTTTTGCATGAGCTGACTTCCGGGAACTGAGCGAATATGAACATCGAAAAAATCGAATTTCAAGATTTTCGAAAAATTTCATTTTTTTTGATTATGTGTCGATTCTCTGCACTCTTACTTGTAAGAGGAGCTCTACGAGGTTCCCGGCGGTGACCAGGTTGACGGTTCACCGCCGGCGCCAGTTCCGGCGCGCTGGAGAGCTAGTTGGCAAGAAAAATCTCGACGGAACTTTTGACAACTTTTGGTCGGTTGAAAATTTCGTTCTCGAAATTTGACAATTCGTTTGAGCTCTAGTATTTGTTCCCGTGATATTCGATCTTATTCCCGCTCGCCATCTTGATCTCAGCTCGATCGGGTGAATATTACTATCGAAAAGCACTGTGGCGGGATCGGCCGTTTTGAGTCATCTTGATATGCGCTGACGGTTTTCTGAACATAACTCGAACTTTAGGGCCAGCTACAGAGCTGGTAAGCACAGCTAATGCATGCAGAATGAGCAGGCGCGTTCACTTGTTGAGCCCAGAGGTCTGAACTCGGTCTGCTAGCCGAGCTAGGTCCGCAAACCTGTCCGTATTATTCGAGTCATCTCGACAGAAATTCTCGGTTTTCTGCACTTAACTCGAGCTGTAGGACAGCTACAGAGCTGATATTTACAGGCACTAATGCAGAATCATCAGTTGCGTTTGTCTGTCGAATCCAGAGCTCTGAACTCGCTCTGCTGCCCGATCTAGAATCGCGAAACTATTCCTATCGTTCAAGTCGCTTGCGAGATGCTGTCGGTTATCTGGACTTAACTCGGGCTGTAGGGGGGCTGCTTGGCTGGTAATCACTGGAATCGATCTGTCGAATACAGAGCTCTGAACTCTGTCTGCTGCCCGAACTAGGTCCGCGCGAACTATTCGTATTGTTCGAGTCATCCTGAGAGGTGCTGTCGGTTTTCTGCACTTAACTCGGGCTGTAGGGGGGCTGCAGGGCTGTTAATGACAGGAGTCGACTCGCAGACATCAGACGCGTCCGTCTGTCGCACCCAGAGGTGAAAAACTATTCGCTATAAGTCAGATTGTTGGTAAGTGCTGTCTCTTTTCTCAAATTAAGTCGAGTTAGGAAGCTCTACGAGTCTCCCGGCGGTAACCAAGGTTGACGGTTTACCGCCGGCGCCCAGTTGTCAGGAAGCTCTACGAGTCCCCCGGCGGTAAGGAAGGTTGACGGTTTACCGCCGGCGCCCATTGGCCCAGCCGGCCAGAACGGACAATACCTCGTAGAGCTCTTCGGCATCGATGAGCTAGAGGAATTCCGGCGCGGGGTGGAGCTAGTTGGCTCACCCGGCCAGAACGGACAATGTGACAACTTTTGGGTGGTTTTTCGAAAATTTCAAAGATATTTGACCATTTATTTCGAGAAAGCAGATTTTTACGCCGAGCATTTGCATATAAGGTCCCCTCTCGCAGCAGCTCAGCTCCCCCGATAAATTTTTGCACGAGTTGACTTCCGGGAACTGAGCGAATGTAGTTCTGTCTGTGTCTGTGTGTTTGTGTCTGTCTGTATGTTTCTCTCTCCCTCTCTTCGGAGCTCTGTGTGTATGTGTGTGTGTGTGAGTCTGTGTTCGTGTCTCTATCTGCGTCTGGCTTTCGTGTCTGTGTGTTTCTGCGTTTGTTTCTCTGTTTGCGTATGTCTGTATGCTTGTGTCTGTGGGTCTGAGTGTTTGCCTCTCTTTGTGTCTCTATGTCTGTATGACTGGCTCTCTGTGTCTATTTGTATTCTTCTGCAGGTTTTTGTCTGTGTGTCTGTGTCTGTATGCCTATATGTCTGCGTGTCTCTCTGTGTGCCTGTCCTTCTCTGCGTGTCTGTGTGTCTCGGACTTTGGGATCCAATTTCTCTGTGGCTATGTGTCTGTGTAGCTGTGTGTGTGTGTGTTTGCCTCTCTGTGTGTCGGGCCGAGGCTCGCGCTCGGGCTCGGGCTGGGTTCGTGCTCGGGCTCGGGCTCGGGCTCGGGCTCGGGCGAGCTTGGACTTAGGCTCGCGCTCGGGCTCGGGCTCGGGCTCGGGTTCGGGCCCGCGGCTCGGGCTCGGGCTGAGTCTCGGACTCGCGCTCGGGCTCGGGCTCGGGTTCGGCTTCGGGCGAGCTAGGGCTCGGGCTCGGGCTCGGGCTCGGGCTCGGATCCGGGCTCGTGGCTCGGGCTCGGGCTCAGTCTCGGGCTTGGCCTCAGGCTCGGGCTCGGGCTGGGTCTTGGCTCGGGCTCGGTCTACGGGGCGCGTGCTCGAGCGCGGGCTCGGGCTCGGCTCGGGCTCTCTCAAGAGAATCAGCGTGTTTCTTTGTCAGTTTCTCTGTATGTGTCCTGCTCTCTGTCTGGATGTGCGTCTGTGTGTTTGTTTGTGTATTTATCTCTTCGTGTTTCTCATTGTGTGTGTGTGTGTTCGGTGTTTGTGTGTCTGCATGTTCGTGTGTTGTGTGTCTCTCTGTCTCTATGTGTCTATCTTCTGTCTGTATATCTCTCTGTCTGTGTGTGTGTATGTGTGTCTGTGTGTGTGTATGTGTCTGCGTGTCTGTGTGTTTGTGTGTGTGTGTGTATGTTCGTGTCTTTGTGTCTCTCTGTGTGTGCGTGTGTGTGTTTGTGTGTGTGTGTGTGTAAGTATCTGTGTGTGTGTATATGTCTGTCTGCGTCTGTCTGTCTGTTCTGTCCTGTCTCGTCCTGTCCTGTCTTCTACTGCCCTGTTCTGTTCTGTTTTGTTTTGTCTTGTCCTCTCCTGTCCTCTTCTGTCGTGTCCTGTCCTGTCTTCTCTTGTCTTGTCTGTCTGTCTGTCGGTCTTTCTGTCTGTTTGTGTGTCTGTGTGTCTGTTTGTGCGCATGTCTGTGTGTATCTGTGTGTGTGAGTGTGTGTCTGTGCGTCTATCTTCGTGGGTTTTTTTTTGTGTTTGTCTGTTCTAGCGTCCGTGTCTGTGTGTGGGTGTATGTCTCTGGGCTGTCGGGCTCGGGCTCGGGCTCGGGCTCGGGTTCGGGCTCGGACTCGAGCTCGAGCTCGAGCTCGGGCTCGGGCTCGGGCTCGGGTGCTCGCGGCTCGTTTTGCGGGCTTGTGGGGCTCGATGTTTGCAGGGCTCGGCTAGAGTCTGCGGGCTCGGGCTCGGGCTCGGTTTCCAGGCTCGGGCTCGGGCTCGGGCCCAGTGATGACCTTGCCGGAACGCTTGGGCTTCCGGGCTCGGGCTCGGGCTCGGGCTCGGGCCTCCGGGTCCCGGGCCCAGGGGGTGGGGGAGGGGGCGGGGGGGGGGGGGGGGGGGGGGGGGGGGGGTGGGGGGGGGGGGCAGGGGGGGGGGGGGGGGGGGGGGGGCGGGGACAAGCTGGGCTTACGGGCTTCGGGCTCGGGGCTCTCGGGCTTCGGGCTCGGCTCGTGGTCGAGTGGGGCGTCTGTGCTCGGCTCTTTCGTGCTCGGGCTCGGGCTCGAGCTGCGGAGCTCGACTCGGGCTCCGGGCTTGGGCTCGGGCCCGGGCTCTGGGCTTCGCTCGGCTGGGGCTCGAGGTCGGGCTCGGGCTCGAGCTCGAGCTCGGGTTCGTGCTCTCGGTCTCGTCGTGCTCGGGGCCCCCCTCGGGCTCGGGCTTGGCTCGGGCTCGGCTCGGAGCTAGGCTCGGGCGCGGGCTCGGACTCGGGCTCCGTGCTGGGGGGCTGGGGCTCGGGCTCAGGCTGGGGCTAGCGGGCTCGGTCCCTCGGGCTCTGGGTTTGGGCCGGGGCTCCCTGTGGGCTCGCCCCCGGGCTCGGGGCTCGGGCTCGGGCTCGGGCTTGGACGCGGGCTCGGGCTCGGGCTCGGGCTCGGGGCTCAGGTGCTCGAACTCGGCTCGAGCTCGGGCTCGGGCTCGGGCTCGGGTTTGGGCTGGCTCGGGCTCGGCTCGGGCTGCGGCTCAGGGCCCGGGCGCGGGCGCGGGCTCGGGCTCGGGCTCGGGCTCGGGCTCGCGCGCGGGCCCGGGCTCGGGCTCGGGCTCGGGCTCGGGCCCGGGCTCGGGCTCGGGCTCGGGCTCTTGGGCTCGGGCTCGGGCTTGGGCTCGGTCGGGCTCGTGCTCGGGTTCGAGCTCGACCTCGAGTTTTGGCTCGGGCTAGGGCCCGGGCTCGGGCTCGGGCTTGGGCTCGGGCTCGGGCTCGGGCTCAGGTCATGCCCGGGCTCGGGCTCGTGCTCGGGCTCTCGGGCTCGGGCTCGGGCTCGGGCTCGGGCTCGGGCTCGAGCTCGAGCTCGAGCTCGGGCTCGGGCTCGGGCTCGGGCTCGGGCTCGGGCTCGGGCCTACGGGCCTTCGGTCTCGGTCCCGGGTTCGGGCTCGGGGCTCGGCTACGGGGCTGGGGGGTTTTGGCATGGCTCGGGCTCGGGCTCGAGCTCGGGCTCGAGCTCGGGCTCGGGCTCGGGCTCGGGCTCGGGTGCGGGCTCGGGCTCGGGCTCGGGCTCGGGTTTGGGCTCGGGCGCGGGCGCAGGCTCGGGCTCGGGCTCGGGCTCGGGCTCGGGCTCGGGCTCGGGCTCGGGCTCGGGCTCGGGCTCGGGCTCGGGCTTGGGCTGGGGCTGGGGCTGGGGCTGGGGCTGGGGCTGGGGCTGGAGCTGGGGCTGGGGCTCGGGCTCGGGCTCGGGCTCGGGCTCGGTCCCGGGCCCGGGCTTGGGCTCGGGCTCGGGCTCGGGCTCGGGCTCGGGCTCGGGCTCGGGCTCGGGCTCAGGCTCCGGCCCAGGCCTCGGCTCGGGCTCGGGCTTTGGCCTGGGTTATTTTGACCTGAGCATGTCGTTAAACTGCTCACCGACGGCAGAGAGGGAGAAATCCCATTCCAGGGCGACCAACCCGAGAACTGGCGGGCCACAGGACCCGGGAGCAATCCCATTCCTAAGGGGAGACCGGACCCACAAGCCGGCGGGCGACCAACCCAAGAACTGGCGGGAGCCGGACCCAAGGACTGGTGGTACGGGCAGTTGCCAGAGACTGCTGGGGCGGAGCTGTGGCAGGCTTCGTCCCTGGGAACCTGGTTGCGGCACACGGTCAAAGGGGCTAGTCCCAAGTTAGACCGTGTGGGGGCGCCCTGTTTCCTAAAGTCGGGCCAGAGCGGAACGTAAGACGGACCGGAGGTGTAGCGGGGATGGAGAGTTGCTGAGATGGACCGTACGGGCCTTAGGAAGGATGCCCAGGTCCTGAGCTTCTAGTACATCTCGTCAGCGAAACCGAAGGCCGCAGCCGCCCGAGCCACCTCCGCCCCTCAGCAGAGAGGGGGTGCCGCGGAGGCAACAAACAAGGAGAGGAGGAGCCGCGGTGGGCAGAGAGGAGGTGCCGCGGAGTAATATGAAGTAAGCAGCGTAGTTGTGCAATCGAAGGACCACATATGATTATGATATGAAGTATGTAACATAGATTTGAGGCTGCGGCTGTGGCTGCGGCCGCGGCTTAGAGAGGGAAACTATCGCGAATTTTTCGCGGTGGTTTTCTTCTTCCAGCCGCGGCCGCGTTTGCGGCTGCGGCTCTGGCTGTGGCTTTCGCGGTGGTTTTCCTCTTCCAGTCGCGGCCGCGGCCGCGGCTGCGGCTGCGGTTGCGGTCGCGGCTGGGAGGGGGAAATTATCGCGATTTTTTCGCGGTGGTTTTCTTCTTGCAGCCGCGGCCGAGGCCGCATCTGCGGCTGCGGCTGCGGCCGCGGCGTGGAGGGGGAAACTATCGCGAATTTTTCGCGGTAGTTTTCTTCTTCCAGCCGCGGCCGCGGCCGCGGCTGCGGCTCCGGCTGCGGCTGCGGCTCTGGCTGTGGCTGCGGCCGCGGCTGGGAGGGGGAATTTATCGCGAATTTTTCGCGGTGGTTTTCTTCTTCCAGCCGCGGCCGCGGCTGGAGCTGCGGCTGCGGCTGCGGCCGCGGCTGGGAGGGGGAAACTATCGCGAATGTTTCGCGGTGGTTTTCTTCTTCCAGCCGCGGCCGCGGCCGCGTCTGCGGCTCTGGCTGTGGCTGTGGCCGCGGCTGGGAGGGGGAAATTATCGCGATTTTTCCGCGGTGGTTTTCCTCTTCCAGGCGCGGCCGCGGCTGCGGCTGATGGCGGCTGGCGGGGCCGCGGCTGGGAGGGGAAATTATCGCGAATTTTTCGCGGTGGTTTTCTTCTTCAGCCTGGCCGCGGCCGCGGCCCGCGGCTGCGGCCCTGGCGTGGCTGCGGCCGCGGCTGGGAGGGGGGAAACTATATCGCGAATTTTTCGCGGTGGTTTTCCTCTTCAGCCAGCGGCCGCGGTCCGCGCTGCGGCTGCGGCTTGCCGGCCGCGGCTGGAGGGGGGAACTATCGCGAATTTTTTCGCCTATAGTTTTTCTTCTTCCAGCCGCGGCCGCGGCCGCGGCCGCGGCTCTGGCTGTGGCGTCGGCCGCGGCTGGGAGGGGGAAATTATCGCTAATTTTTCGCGGTGGTTTTCCTTTTCCAGCCGCGGCCGCGGCCGCGGCTGCGGCTCTGGCTGTGGCTGCGGCAGTGGTTGGGAGGGGGAAACTATCGCGAATTTTTCGCGGTAGTTTTCTTCTTCCAGCCGCGGCCGCGGCCGCGGCTGCGGCTCCGGCTGCGGCTGCGGCTCTGGCTGTGGCTGCGGCCGCGGCTGGGAGGGGGAAATTACCGCGAATCTTTCGCGGTGGTTTTCTTCTTCCAGCCGCGGCCGCGGCTGGAGCTGCGGCTGCGGCTGCGGCCGCGGCTCAGAGAGGGAAACTATCGCGAATTTTTCGCTGTGGTTTTCTTCTTCCAGCCGCGGCCGCGGCCGCGTCTGCGGCTCTGGCTGTGGCTGTGGCCGCGGCTGGGAGGGGCAAAATTATCGCGAATTTTTCGCGGTGGTTTTCCTCTTCCAGGCGCGGCCGCGGCTGCGGCTTCGGCTGCGGCTGGCGGCAGCGGCTGTGAGGGGGAAACTAGTCGCGATTTTCGCGGTGGTTTTTCTTCTTCCAGCCGCGGCCGCGGCCGCGTCTGCGGCTCTGGCTGTGGTTGTGGCCGCGGCTGGGAGGGGGAAATTATCGCGAATTTTTCGCGGTGGTTTTCCTCTTCCAGGCGCGGCCGCGGCTGCGGCTGCGCCTGCGGCCGCGGCTGGGAGGGGGAAACTATCGCGAATTTTTCGCGGTGGTTTTCTTCTTCCAGCCGCGCCCGCGGCCGCGGCTGCGGCTCTGGCTGTGGCTGCGGCCGCGGCTGGGAGGGGGAAACTATCGCGAATTTTTCGCGGTGGTTTTCCTCTTCCAGCCGCGGCCGCGGCCGCGGCTGCGGCTGCGGCTGCGGCCGCGGCTGGGAGGGGGAAACTATCGCGAATTTTTCGCGATAGTTTTCTTCTTCCAGCCGCGGCCGCGGCCGCGGCTGCGGCTCTGGCTGTGGCTGCGGCCGCGGCTGGGAGGGGGAAACTATTGCGATTTTTTCGCGGTGGTTTTCTTCTTCCAGCCGCGGCCGCGGCCGCGGCCGCGGCTGCGGCTGCGGCTGCGGCTGGGAGGGGGAAATTACCGCGAATTTTTCGCGGTGGTTTTCTTCTTCCAGCCGCGGCCGCGGCCGCGGCTGCGGCTCTGGCTGTGGCGTCGGCCGCGGCTGGGAGGGGGAAAATATCACTATCGCGATTTTTCGCGGTGGTTTTTTCTTCTTCCAGCCGCGGCCGCGGCCGCGGCCCGCTCGCTGCGGCTGCAGCTGGAATGGGGGAAATTAAATATCGGGAATTTGTTCGCGTGGTTTTTTCTTCTTCCAGCCCGCGGCCGCGCCGCGGCTGCGGCTCTGGCTGTGCGGTCGGCCGCGCTGTAGGGGAAATTATCGCGTTTTGTTTCGTGTGTTTTTCCTCCAGCCGCGGGCAGCGCTGCGGCTGCGGCTCTGCTGTGTCTGCACGGCCGGCGGTTTGGGAGGGGGAACTATCGAAAGTTTTCGCGGTGAATTTTTCGTTCTTCCACCGCGGCTTCGGCCGCGGCTGCGGCTCCGGCTGCGGCTGCGGCTCTGGCTGTGGCTGCGGCCGCGGCTGGGAGGGGGAAAATATCGCGATTTTTTCGCGGTGGCTTTCTTCTTCCAGCCGCGGCCGCGGCTGCGGCTGCGGCTGCGGCTGCGGCTGCGGCTGCGGCTGCGGCCGCGGCTGGGAGGGGGAAACTATCGCGATTTTTTCGCGGTGGTTTTCTTCTTCCAGCCGCGGCCGCGGCCGCGTATGCGGCTCTGGCTGTGGCTGTGGCCGCGGCTGGGAGGGGGAAATTATCGCGAATTTTTCGCGGTGGTTTTCCTCTTCCAGGCGCGGCCGCGGCTGCGGCTGCGGCTGTGGCCGCGGCTGGGAGGGGGGAACTATCGCGAATTTTTCGCGGTGGTTTTCTTCTTCCAGCCGCGGTCGCGGCCGCGGCTGCGGCTCTGGCTGTGGCTGCGGCCGCGGCTGGGAGGGGGAAATTATCGCGAATTTTTCGCGGTGCTTTTCCTCTTCCAGCCGCGGCCGCGGCCGCGGCTGCGGCTGCGGCTGCGGCCGCGGCTGGGAGGGGGAAACGGACTCGAATTTTTTCGTGGGCGTGTGTTTTTTTCTCCAGCCGCGGCTGGGAGGGGGAAACTATGTCGAATTTTTCGCTGGGGGGGGAAACTATCGCGAATTGTTTTTCGCGGTGGTTTTCTTTTCCATCCGCGGCCCGCGCCCCGGCTGCGGCTCTGGATGTGGCGTCGGCCAGCGGCTGGGAGGGGAAACTATCGCGGATTTTTCCGCGGTGGTTTTCCTTTTCCCGCCGCGGCCGCGGCCGCGGCTGCGGCTCTGGCTGTGGCTGCGGCCGCGGCTGGGAGGAGGAAATTTTCGCGAATTTTTCGCGGTGGTTTTCCTCTCCCAGCCGCGGCCGCGGCCGCGGCTGCGGCTCCGGCTGTGGCTGCGGCTGGGAGGGGGAAAACTATCGGGAATTTTTCGCGGTGGTTTTTTCTTCCAGCCGCGGCCGCGGCCGCGGCTGCGGCTGCGGCCGCGGCCGCGGCTGGGGGGCGGCGGGGGGGCAGCGGGAGAGAGCAGAAGGGCAAGGCAAGCAGAGGAGGGGCCGGCCAGCAGGGAGCAGAAAAGAGCAGCAGCGGCGAGGGAGCGGGAGGGACGACGACGACGACGACGACGGAGGCGCGAGGGGCCGGCGGGGGGGCACCGGGAGAGCGCAGCAGGGCAAGGCAAGCAGAGGGGGGCCGGCCAGCAGGGAGCGGCGAGGGAGCGGGAGCATCGGCGAGGGCAGCAGCGGGGAGGGCAAGCAAGCAAAGGGCAGCGGGAGGGCAGCGGCGAGGGCAGCGGCGGGGAGCGCAGCAGGGCAAGGCAAGCAGAGGGCAGCAGCGGCGAGGGAGCGGGAGGGGCGACGACGACGACGACGACGACGACGACGACGACGACGACGACGACAACGACGACGACGACGACGACGACGACGACGACGACAACGACGACGACGACGACGACGACAACGACGACGACGACGACGACGACGACGACGACGACGACGATGACGACGACGACGACGACGACGACGACGACGACGACAACGACGACGACGACGACGACGACGACGACGACGACGACGACAAGGGGGGGGGGCCGCCGCCGCCGCGCAGCCTCCACAGGCGCTCCTCCTTCCTCTTCCTTTAGGCTCAAGGAGCCTTGAGCTTCTAGCGCGGCCCGGGGGTCTGCAGTCGTTCCGCAGGGAGCGGCGGCGGGCTCTGGGGCCTAACCTCGGGGCTAACCCGAGGGAGATCTGCTGTCTCACAGGAGATGGCGGGGCACCTGGTGAAAGCCCAGGACCTGCTGCTGCCTCCGGGTGGCGGTGGAGGAGCTGGTGCAAGCCTAGCAGAGTCGTGCGTCCCTGCGCGGAGTGCGGCGCGTCCGGTGCAAACCCGCGACGACCTTCTGCTGCTTCCTCCGGGAGGCGGTGGGGGAGTTGGTGAAAGCCCAGCAGAGCTGTGGCTCCCTCCGGGGACTGCGGCGTGCCCGGTGAGAACCCGGGAACCTCTCTCTTCCAGACCTGGGCTCTCCTGCCCGGGCCGCCCTTCGGGGTGTGCCTCAGAGCAATCTGAGGAAACGCTGGAGCCCGCAGAAGCTTTCGAGCACGCTGTGGGGGAAGGCTCGGCCGCGTACGCGGTTGTGCTCTCGAGTGATCGAGAGAAATGCTGGGTTGATGCCAGCTCTCCCTCCGCGGGTGCGATGCGCGGACACCCCCGGGTTAACCACACCGGGGTTCATCGACACTTCACGGCAGTCGCTCGGGAGTCTCCACTCTCCGAGAAAGAGAGTAGTGAAGGGAACCTCGATCCTACCGAGGCTAAACAAAGGACCTATGCAGCGGGCGCTCGGGAGTCTCCTCTCCCTTGGCAGCTAGCTGTTGTGGAAGCCCCAGCTCCGGCTGGGCGCCTGCCGCGCCACGCTGTGCGGCCGGGGAAAGTCCCGCGAAAGCGGGCCCTGGTTCCCCTCCAGGTGGGCCTCGTGCCAAGGGGACCCGGTGGTTCATCGCATCGGGTTACACTGAAGGAAACGAAGGTTTGGAGAGAATGTCTGTATGTGCGGAAGCGTGGTGTGGCGGTGCCGCGGCGGGTGCGGTGGGGGGGCGCGACTGCGGTCTGCGCTGGGAGGACGAAACGCTCGCGATTTTTTCGCGGGCGTTTTCGGCGCCAGCGCGGGCTGTGCGGCGCGGGGAGGAGGCCTCCGGGTCAGTGCGCTGGGAGGGGGAAACTATCGCGAATTTTTCGCGACGGTTTTCTGCTTCGGCGTGTGGCCTGTTGGGCCGAGCGGGCGTCTCGGGAATGGCGCCCTCGGAGGGGGAAACGCTCGCGGATTTTTCCCAAGGGTCTTCTGCTCCGGGGGCCGCTCGGTGCGGATGTGTCTTTTCGGAGGCAGCGCGCTTGGAGGGGGAAGCTATCGCGAATTTTCCGCGAGAGTTTCTCGATTCTGCGCGTGCGGCGGGCGCGGTGGGCGGACGCGACTGCGGTCCGCGTTCGGAGCAGGAAACGCTCGCGAAATTTTCGCGGCCGTCTTCGGCTCTGGCGCGGGCTGTGCGCTGCGGTGAGGAGGCTACTGGGTCAGGGCGCTGGGAGGGAGAGTTTCTTTTGTACTTTTCGCGGGAGGTTCCGGCTGCGTCGCGGGCTTCGGCTCCGGTCTTGCCAGGCGGGATCTCGCGGGCCTCGGATTCCGTCGCTTTGCCCGTCCCAGCGCGGCTCGCTGATCATTCGCCGTGGGAAAGCAGTGATGGCCGTGAATTTATAGAGTATTTCGACGCGGGGGAACTTGATGCTTTTGCCGCCAGCGATTGTGACGACGACGACGAGAATGACGATGACGACGATTGGTTTGGAGCTGACGACGTCGTCTGGTCTGCCCCGGTCCCGGCTTCCTCTTTGGCAGTGGCGTTGGCCTCGGCTTCTGTCGCGGCCGTGGTCTCGGTCCGGGCTCCGTCTGTGCGGGGCGCGGAGCGCGCCCCGCAGCTGGGGGATCTGTGGAGTGGGAGGACCGGCTGCGTGAGAGCTTGCGCGCAGAGCACGACGTGATCAGGGAGGAAGTCGTGGATGATGCCGCCTGGGAGGCAGCGCAGCGCGAGCAGAAAGCGCATCGCAAGGCGTGCCGCGCGTCGCTTCGGAGGTCGCGCTGTGCGCGGCGGGAGGCGGAGTGGGCGCGGCGGACGGAGGCGGCGGCGGCGCGTAAAGAAGAGATGGCGGTCCGTGTCCCGCTTCCAGTCGTGCCGCGCCTTCTTCCGCGCGATGAGTCGCCGCGTGCGCGCGATGAGTCGCCGCGGCGTGCCCGGGTGTCCCGCGCGGCGCTGGGGGGGCGGAGAAGCGCGCGTCTGCAGCAGTTTCTGAATGCCCGAGCGGCGCGGGCTGTCGATTCGGTGTCCACCCCGCGCGTGGCGCTGTCGTCTCTGGAAGCGCGGGTGTCTGCGATGTCAGTCGGGGAGGTTGCGCTGATTGCAGTTTCAGTTTTTGCTGCGCTGGGTCTGTTCCCGCCAAGGCCACAAGTTCTTTCGGGTGGCCGCGCTGTGACGCGCGCGATGGCGCGCGCGCGGATGTGGAAAGAGAGAGAGAGCTTCTGGCGCGACGTGGACGCTCCGTCCGATGCGGCGCCGTCTGCCGCGAAGGTTTGGGTCGCCAAGTGGTTTACTGTGGCCTGCGTGGGCTCTCCGCGCGGAGGTGCGGGGGGCGGCGCGTGTGCGCGCGCAGGTTCTCCCCCGGCATTGGCATCCGCGCTGCCAAGGCCAGGGCGGGCCGGGGCGCGGACGAGTGCGTGGGGGGCGCTGCCTGGAGGGCGTCGCAGAGGGCGGGGCAGTGCGTTTGCGATGCGGCTTTGCGCGTGGCCTGTGTCTTCGCCGCGCTGGGCGGTGTGTCCTGCGATGTGTGTTCCCGCGTGGGACGACTCGGTGCTGCTGGGGGGTTTGGCGCGTCCCGTGCGTGGAGGCGGCGCCTTCGACGTGGCGTCGCGTCGGGGCGACTCGGAGTTGTTGTTGCGGGAGATCGCCTGGGGCCGTGGCGGAATAAGTGTCTGCAATTGAGTGTCGCTCGGTGCGGGGGTGCTGGCGCGCGCGCGCAGGCGGAGGGCTTCTTCGAGTTGCAGTGCGCTAATGATTCCGGAGCTGGGGCGTGCGGTGACGCGGCGGAGAAGGCGAACTTTGCTCTCGTGCAGGATTGGCTGGAGGCGCGCCGTTCGGGGATGCGAGTCTATGAGGCGGAGAGTGCAGATGGTTTACTGCGTGGGGAGTGTTCCGGCGCGTGGTTTTTGGGTTCCGCGGGGGGGGCCGAGATCGGCAGCGTTGTGTGTACCCAGAGGGCCATGTCGCGACGGTCGTTGATGTGGACGGTCGCTTGGCCGCTGGCGTATCTCTCGGAGCCGCAGGCGCCGCGCCGTGGCTGCGGTCGATTGCAGGCGCGCCGAAGAGGAGTGCGCCGAAAAAGAAGGCAGCCGCGAAAAGCAAGCGAGGTGCGCATTTCCGAGGTGCGCAGAACCCAATTTCCATGGCGGCCGTTGCTGCGCGGCAGCGTCGCGCGACTGGTGAGGATGGGGCGCCGTCGTCGTCTGGCGAGGACATGCCAGTCATCCCGGGAGTCACCGTCGACGATGCCGATTCGGGCGATGCTGCGGGGGCGTCCGTGCTTCGTCGACCTGCAGCTGCGGCCGCCACGCATGGCCGTGCGTCTGGGGACGAGAGCGATTCGGGTGAGGACATGCCGATGCTTCCAGGGGTTTCGGTGGAAGAGGCTGACGCGGGGGCTGCTCGGGCGCGATCGGACGCCGTCGCACCGCAGGCAGCGGCTGCGAGGCGCGCTCTTCGGGGCGCGGCTTCGGCCGCGGCGCCGCCGAGCGATTCTGATGGCGAGGAGATGCCTGTCATCCCTGGAGTGACCGTGGACGTCGGGGGTGCTGACGATGGTGCAAGCGAAGGCAGCGGGCCGGCCGCGCGTCCGCGCGGTGCCCGGAGAGCGCGCCGGAAGCGCGGGGCCGCGGACGGGGCGCTTGCGTCCGAGGCAGAGTCCCGGCAGTTCCAGCCGGATTACGTGGACGAGGACCGCTGCAAAGGGCTGACGGGGGGGGGGGCTGGGGGCGAGAGCAGTGCCGGTTTCGGCCGAAGACGGGGAGCGACGTGTGCGGGAAGTGCGCTCGATATGGGTGCCCGCACGGGCGCGTCAGGGGCCCGATTCCTGCAGGCGCGTTGGATAAGTTCAAGGAGTTCGCGCTCAAGGCGAACAATCCATCTAAGCAGTGGTACGCGCGGCACGCGATGTGGGACGTGGCGTCGAAGATGAAGCCTGAGCTGAAGTCCTTGTGTGATGTGGACGAGCACAAGCGATTTGTGTTAACGAACAGCGAGTACGAGCAGTGCCTCAAGCAAGTCCATGACAATCTCCGAACTCATAAGAACCATGGCCGTTCCGGCTTCGTATACGAGAAGGGGGCAGGGGTGCGGACACTGCAGGATCGCTGCGGGGAGGGAACTACTCGGTTCGGATCGGAGAGGGAGTCCTACAATGGGCAGCAGGGGGGGAAGGTGTTCATGTGGTACAGCAGGGCGGTCTTCAACAAGTACCTGGGGCAGCTGCAAGCTTCCGAAATGGATTGTAGCGAGAAGGACTGCGTGGAGGCGTTGCGGTTGACCAGCGAGGAGATTCGGCGGTGCCCAATGAAGCAGCAGTATCTGAAGCCGTACGCAGGCCCGCAGTGCTATCCGCACATTGATCCGCGTTCGAAGGAGAACAGGCTGCACGCGAACGAGAAAATGGGGCATGCGCCCGGAGAGGATCCGCAGGGGGGCGGCGACGGCGGCGCCAGGCCCGATGCGTGCGGGGGAGCCGACGACGGGGCGTCGCACTTGTTCTGTATGCGGAATTGGGCGCAGTGCGATCGGTGCCACTGCTGGCGCCTGCTTCTGCCTGCCTGCGCTGCGCGCGCGCGAGGGGTTGAGTACTACAGGGTTCGCGACACCGACTTGGATTGGGAGGGGTGGTTGACGGGGGCGGCGCATCGGTGTGCGGCGGCGGCTGGTGCGTCGAGAGACCAGGGCGCTGCGCTCGGTGGGGAGGGCGGCGACGCCGTGGAGGGTGCGATGCAGCGGGGCGGCGGCGCGGACGAGGGCGGCGGTGGGGGGGAGGTGCGCGGCGGCGCTCGGAAGCGGCGCCTGGGGCGGAAGACGTCCGAGGCGGAGGCTGCCGAGCCCGTCGCGGTGCGCGGCGGGGCGCGGAAGCGGCGGTTGGGGCGCAAGACGTCCGAGGCGGAGGCCGCTGCGAGCGGAGCGGGGCGCAGGGGCGCGGAGGAGGGGCGAGCTGGCGAGGGGGGCGCGGAGGTGCCGGAGGCGCGCCGGAGGCGCCGGAGACTCGAGCGCAAGACGTCCGCCGAAGAATGGGCCGAAGCGGGCGGCGCGCTCCGCGGAGCCGTGGACGAGGAGGGCGGTGGTGACGAGACATTCGGCGGCATGGCGGAGTTATCGGCCTCCGATTGCGCCGACGAGCGTTCTGCGTCAGATCATGAGTGCGCCTCGGAAGAAGACGCGGCACCGCTGCCGCGCGAGCTGCGCAGCGCGCTCGATGCGGAGCTGGTGCGTTTCGCTGGTGCTGGGCCGCCGACGGAGGCAGACTGGGCAGAGGCGCGAGCGGCCGAGGAGGGGCGCGGGACGCGCCGCGTCGCGCCGGAGGTGGGGATGCGCGGGCGTGGGCAGTTGCGTCCGTGCCCCACCTCAAGGACAAGCGCATGTTGGCATTGGTCGGTGCCGTCCGCGAGTACCTGGTGTCGTGTCGTCAGTGCGATCGGGGTAGTTTTCGGATCCAGGGGTCGGACGGCGACAAGTTGGGGGGTGCGCTGATGGAGCCGGGGCGGCCAGGGCGGTTCGGGCGCGTGCTGCTGGAGATGGAGGATCGCGCGCGCGGTCGTGATCCGAGCGCGGAGCGTTCGTCTTGGGAGGCGATAGCCGTGGAGGAGGATTTTCGTCGTCGCTCGAAGTGGCCCCGAGTGCGTTTCGAGTGTAGTATGTTGCAGACGCCGGTCGTGTCCGAGAGCGGCGGGACGCAGTGGCGGGCGGTGCGGTGCTGCGATGACCCGGATGGGGGCGACGTGGACGATTTCCAGGCTCTGTGGCAGCGCGAGTCGCGTGTCGCGGCCGGGTTCGCGGCGAACGTGGTTCGGGATGACGACGTGGTCGTGTTGCCTGTGGAGCGGCCTGCCGGGTGGACAGAGCCCGCGCACATGGCGGGGGCGTGGTGGCGGGGTCCGGGCCCGCGGGAGCGCAGAGCGGAGGAGGGGGAGAACCCTGGGCGCGTCTGGGTGGGCCAGCTGCAGGAGGACGCGGCCGTGGCGGGGCTGCTGCCTGAGGGCTGCGCGGGCGTGCGCACTGCGAAAGAGGGGCTCGACGCGTTGCATCAGGCCGGTCAGGAAGCGCGGGGGGCGGGTCGCGCGGGGCGTGGTCGAGGGCGCCCGGCGAAGAAGCGCGGTCGGTACGGGAATGACTTGAGGGTTGTGCTCCGAAGTCGGTGGGCCCCGGGCGACCGCGCGCGCCCAGGGAAGCGGGGAGTGTTTGTGTTTGCAGGCGCGCCAGAGGCTGGCCACTGGGAGTTCCGACCGCGAGCGGAGTTGCGCGATGCGTTTGGAACCGCGGGAGCGTGGACGCCCGCGCTGGATCACCGAGGCCGTGTTGCTGCAGGGGACGTACACCAGAAGTGCATGCTGCTGGCGCTGAAGACGGTGCCGCTGCGCGTGGCGAAGTATGACGTGCAGCTGCGCGATGCGTCCGTGCGGGCCGTGCAGGTGGCGCAGGCGATCCTGACGCGCATGGTGAAGTTCACGTGCCACGAGTGCCAGGAGCGGTTCCCGGCGTTCCACCCTGCCTTCGAGCCGCCGGACCAGCTGGCGGATGAGATGCTGCTGCTGCGTCGCGGCGGGGACGGGCTGGCTGCGTGCAGCTCGGAGGTGGCCGAATGGGACGAGGTGCCGCCGAGCGACCCGCCGGATGGCTTCGCCCTGGAGTGCGCGGGCGTGTGCATGCGGTGTAGGCGGGATCTGGACAAGCAGGCGGCGGCCGCGCCCACGGAAGACGACCTGTATCAGGTGGTGGGTCTCCGCACCGCGCAGACTCACATGGACCCGTGCTTCCGGTTCCCCTCCGATGACCTGCGCGACCTGTTCGACCAGGCCACGCTCACGGAGAGCCTGCTCATTGCTCTGGACCACATGCAGGTGCATCTGGCCACCGTGTCTCGGACAGGGCTGCGCAAGTTCCGCAAGAACATCATCTCGTTCCCGCAGGATGTGGCCGGGTTCGCGCGGCGTCACGAGCTAATGAAGGGGTACCGCGTCGGGGATCGCGTGAACTCGGTGCGCGGACCTGGCGAGCGCCCGAACGACCCGCACCGCCCGGAGCGCATTGCCGCGGGGGGCACGGACGAGGAGCGGCAGCGCTTCGGCGTGGACGTGTACGGGCGCCTGGTGTTTCCCGGTCGGGTCGCGGAGGTGCTGCTCAGTGGGGAAGTGATCGTCGACTACGACCATGGCGGCTGGGGGAGGGAGCTTCAGGAGAACGTGGAGCCGCGGGTGATGCTGCCCTGGCACCCGAGGAAGGTGCCCTTCAGTCTGATGCTGCGGCGGAACGTTGGTTTCGGGAAGGAGGTGGTCGAGGGCCTGCACGTGCGCTGGCGCTACTGTGGGCACCTGCTGCGGGCGCTGTGCGCATTCGCCGGCACGTGCGGGCCCTGGCGCCTGGGCGGCACTGCGAATGAGCCCATGCACAAGTACTACGACCCGCGTTTGTTTGATGTGCTGCCGGACGACGACATCATCCGGTGCTATGCGCCGAAGGAGAGCGACGACGGCGCCGTGCTGTCGGGGGACGAGGCGGGGGAAGCCGAGGGGCCGGGGCCGGTGACTCGGGCGGAGGCCATTGTCAGGGATACTGTTCCGTGTGGCGTCGACGTCGTCACGCCGCGGCAGTTCATTGCCGCGGGTTTCGACGTGCACTTCGTGGGGCCGCGTGATGAGGCTCAGCGAGGGGCGAGAGTCCGCGACGGCGACCGCGCACAGCGTGGCGACGAGGGCGGCCAGGACGCCGCGGGCGACGGTGGTGCGATGGAGGCAGATGAGGACCAGTTCGATGTCGGGGACGGAGACGAGGCCATGGCCATCGATCACGATGTGTTCAGTGCTTGGCTCGAGAAGGCGCAGTTCAGGTACGGCGGGGCTGTGCAGCGATGGTGGGCGGGGCTGCAGCCGGAGGCGGAGGGCCATTTGGAGGGGCTGTAGTTTGGTGATGACGAGACGACGGAGGACCTGTTCGGGCGCTTGCTGGACGCGGCGCGGGGGGAGAGCAAAGTGGTGGCCGTGCAGAGGGATCGGGTGCCCGTGGAGTGCGTGCGCGTCGATTTCCTCGTGGACTGGATCGGGCCGCGGGTCGGGGGGCCGGTCTCTGACCCAGACGGGGGCGTGACTCCGGAGGCGGTCCTGGACGTGACTCCAGAGGCGGTCCTGGACGATGTGATGCTGGAGTTGGCCATGGCCGGCAGGTTCGTGGGAGCTGCTCAGGACAAGGATACGGGGTGCGTGGAGGTGAATTTGCCGGAGTTTGACGAGGACGAGGTGGTCGCGCGGACGGGAGAGCGGATGATTTACGGGTGGCCCGGCCAGAGTGACGACCCGATCCCGGCGCGCTCCGTCGGTCGCTTCGCGAGGGCGTTCCCGTTGGAGTTCCCGATGGGCATCGGCGACCTCTTCGAGGACCGCCCTCGCCGGGTCTCCGTGCAGGAATGGGTGCAGCACCTGATGCGCTACCGCACCGGGCAGTTCGTTGGTGGTCCGCGTGGGCAGCGCGTGATGTGGGCTATGGTGAACGTGCTGCTCCTGAACGAGGCACGGGCGAAGGGCTTCGGCGTGTATCGGACCATGTGCAGGCGGGCGGGGCTCGCGGTTCAGGGCCCGAGTGTGATGACCAAGGGTGGGCTCAGGCAGATCTTGGAGAGCGAGGACCGTGTGCGGATCCTGGTGGGTCAGCTGGCGAACGTTGGGCGCGACGTGCCCTCGACCACGATGCATTGGTCCTATGAGTCCAAGAAGTTGCAGAGTACCGTGAAGCACCTGTCCTGGCACCCGCCCTGGGTCGAGGGCCCTCTGGCGGACGGCGCGGAGCATGTCGGCAGGCGGTTCCTGCGCGAGATGGACCTTCCGGCGGGGAACGGTCGGACTCAGCGCAGGCGGCCTCTCGTGCCGGATGTTGTCGGGCTCGGCCGGCACCCGTCCATCTGGTGGACGCAGAATCCGTTTTACAATGCCGCGTTTGACATTCAGCGCATGGGAGGAGGCCAGGGGGCGCGGGCGGCAGGGGAGCGCGCTCTCGGGGATTGGGTGGGTGACGGGCGAGAGGAGCGCTTTCGGTTCGCTCGGGACAACCCGGACCTGGTGGCGTACATGATGGCCCTGCGGGTGGAGCTGAACATGCGGATGGTGATGCCCGCCGTGCTGCCGCACTCTGAGCAGTTCAAGTACATGGCCATGGCCAGGGCCGAGTGTGGCGCGGGAGGGAATCTGCACTACCACGGGTTCAGCGTAGGGTTGCCGGGGCCCGAGGTTGCGCGTGTGCGTGCGGACGTGGACGGGGAGGGCGACATGCTCCCGCCGAGCGTGACCAGCGACTTGGCGGCGTGTTTGCCATCGCTGGAGGCGGGGCCGATGGCTTGGCCCCCGCTGGAGCAGAAGCGCCGCGCCGCTGCTCTCGCGGTCCTGGAGCGGGTGCTGCGCGCCGCTGCCGGCCGGCCAGGCGCGCGTGCATCCAGGGGTCGCGGGGGTGAGGATACGGCGGCTTCAGGGTCTGGGAGTGAGGATGGCGCGGGCGACGACGATGAGGATGAGTTCGTGGGCAGGGCTGATGCGCTGCTTGACGCGCTGGTGGATCGCGGGTGTCTGGTGATCGTGGATGTTGATGAGGGTGCGCGCGGTCGGGGAGGCGACCGAGATGTTGTGTTCGAGCGTGTCGGCCGAGAGATTTCCGCGCCTGTGGACGCGCTGGGAGAGAGTCCTGTGGAGGATGGTGAGGGCGGTGACGGCGCAGAGGAAGCGGGTGCGGGTTGGCCTGGTCCCGCGGGGGTCCGCTTGCAGCGCTTGACGGGTGCTGGCGCTGATTTCGGCGTGCTGAAGCCAGAACACGAGAACGTTTCGCTGCAGAGCGTTCTGGAGAAGCGGTTCTATGAGTTCTTCGGGCACGTGGTCTCGGAGTGTAACCCCTGCTACGATGACGCGGGCGCGTGCAGATACACGTGGGACGACGAGGTTGGGGCCTTCGATGTTGACGTGGAGATGGAAGACCAGGCTGCTGCTGAGACGTCGGAGGCCCAGGCGGTCCGGAGCGTGCCTGCGTCTGCGCCGGAGTGCTTGAATTTGCGGAAGGTTCTGGACGAGGCCTTTCAGTCCGAGGCAGCAGGGACGTTGGACGTGCAGCCGGTTCGGAGAATGGTGTCCGCGCTGGTGAACAGGGTTGCGCGCCACACGAAGCTTGGCATGGGCCCGCCGAAGCTCGGGGTACATGCGTGTGCGCGCGGCAAGGAGGGGTGCGTGTTCTGCCGGTATGATTTTCCGCGAGAGAGGTGGGGCCGCGTCGGGCCGAGACCGTTCCGGATGGAGAAGGGGCGCAGGGAGGGCCACTGGCAGGCGGTGTTCCCGAGGACCGACCGGCTCTGCAACAGCTACGAGGAGCACGTGCTCCTGGCCAATATGGGGAACATCGATTGGCGCCCCGTCCTGAACCTGTGGGCCGTTGTGGAGTACGTCACGAAATATGCGACGAAAGCGCCCAAGGGCTCGCGGAAGATCAAGGAGGTGCTGGACTACGCCGTCAACGAGGTCTGCGCGTACGTTCCCGACGGCGAGGGCACCGACTTCCTCCGACGCTCGATCCAGAAGTTCTTCGCTCGGATGCTCGGGGAGAGGGATTACCATTGTTACGAAGTGGCGCTGCTGGGGTTGCGCTTGCCAATGGTCTTGTCCATGATGCCCGTCGAGACTCTGAACACGACGGGCGCGCGTGCCCTGAAGCCTGCGTCCGCACTGCGGGACAAGTCGGAGGATGAGCCGGTTCACTGGGATAGCAAAGTGGACAAGTTCGACAAGCGCCTGGAGTGGGTGCGGCGCCAGCGGGCCCGGGGCGACGGGTCCATCACGGAGGAGGAGGTGCGCGATGTGTCACTCTTCGAGTTTTACTGGAAGTACGCCGTGTATCGAGGGAAGCTGAGGCGCGGGAACCCTGCGGTGTGCCTGCAGGTGACGCCCGGCTATAGCGCGGAGTGTGCGAGCGTGGAGCACGCCTGCCACGCGGCGTACGCGCGGGCGAACGTCATCGCGCACTGGCGGCACATGGCGACGGCGGACCGCAGAGCCATGATCGGTGCAGAGATGCGGCGCGACGTCCGCCCTGTGCCGGAAGTCTGCATTGGGGCCACGGATTTCGTGCCCCATGCTGGGGGCGATAGGTTCTTGGGAGTGCAGGATCTGTGGTTCAAGTCGGGAGGGGCGGCTTGGAGGGGCAGGGAGGATCGGTTCTGGGGAGATATGTTGATGGAGATGCTCACGGACCCGATGCTCCGACAGTGGGTGCCGTCGTGGGTCGTGGAGCAGTACGAACGCGCGAATCCGTTCTACAAGGAGGTGCTGGGCGCAATCTTGGAGGCTGGTGGGGTGCGGACCAACCGCGAGCTGCTGAGGCGGACGCGCCGCGAGATGGTGCGTCGGCACCGGGCGCGGCAGCAGGGGCGTGACGCTGGGGCGGGCGACGCCGCGGGCGACGAGGGGGGCCAGTATTCCGACGGTGGCTCGAGGGAGGGTGACGCTGGCAGAGAGAGCGATGCGGCGGAGTCGGGGGAGGACGTGGAGGAGCTGGTGGACATACTCGCGCAGAACGCCGAGGACGATCCCAACGAGGAGCCTCGGGATATCGTGTTGCGCGACCCGCGACCAGGGGAGGGTGTGGAGGGTGCCGCAGGTGCGGGGGAGGGGTCCGAGTGGGATCGCCGCCCAGCGGATGAGCGTGTTAGCGCGGCGGGCCCCGCGGTGCAGGCGGCAGACGTGCGCGTCGGGGATGTGGCGCGGGAGGACGTTCGCGGGAGGGTGCGTGTGAACCCGAAGGATTTCAATTGTCTGGATGAACCGTGCAATGTGTCGACAGGGGAGAAGCGGCGCCTCGAGGAGCTGCGCGATGTCTGGTACGGCAAGGCCAACGTGGGTGACGGGGCCGAGGTCGTCTTGCGCGAAGACCTGGACCCCTGGCAGAAGTTTGCCCACGACATCGTTATGGATGGGCGCCACTCCGCGAAGGACCCGCTCCGGCTGATGGTCACGGGCGTGGCAGGCACGGGGAAGTCGCGCACGGTGCGCAGTTTTGTGGCGGCGAGGCGACAGAGGGCGCGTCAGACGGCTCCGCGGACCAGAATGGATCGGGTGCCGGGCCTCCGGGGTGGGATGCGGGAGGGAAGGCGCTCTCAGTCGGAGATTGATGAGGAGGTGCGGAATTGCTGTTTGCTGGCTGCTCCGACAGGGTGCGCCTCGTTCCAGTTGAAGTATGGGGCGACTACTTTGCACAGGGCTTTCGGCGTTCCGGTGGGGTACTGCGGGCCTTGGAAGCAAAAGGGCGGTGAACGCTTCTTGCGGACGCGGGACCGGTTGCGGCAGGCGAAGCTGTTTGTGTTGGATGAGATGAGTATGATCGGGCGGCAGATGTTGGGAAAGATCGAGTACAAGGTGCAGGACACTCTGGGCACGGATGCGAAGTTTGCGGCACGCGGAGGAGGCGGAAAAGGAGGAAAGGGGAGGAAGATGGAGGAGGAGAAGCCAGTGTATCTCGGCGGGAAGGATGTCGTGCTGGCAGGAGATCCGCAGTAGGCGCCGCCCATCGGCGACGATCCGTTGTATCGAATGGGCAAGTATGAGGGGCATGGGAAAAATAAGCCGAGGGGGGCGGAGCGCACTCCAGACGATGCGTGGAGCACGGAGAAGTTGGTGGCCACGGGCCAGTTTGTGCGCAATACGTTCCAGGACGTCGCCGTGCTACGGCGCGTGCACAGATGGAGTGGGAAGAAGGAGGGTCTGTCCGCCGAGCGGCAGGCGGAGTACCGGCGGGATGCCGATCGTTTTCTGGAGGTGACAAAAGGAATGGCGCAGTGCACGTGGGACCAGTCGGATCATGCGTGGTTGAGGCGCCGGAACAGGTCGGTGCTGCAGATGACGAAGGAGGGCAGGGAGGAGCTCGCAGCGTTCGAGACGGCGCCGCTGCTGATGGATGGCAGGAAGGATCGGGCGTCGGGTGCCTGCGGCGCGGATAGGGTGAAACTGGAGAGGCTGTACCAGGTGGCGGCTGCCAGTGGCAAGCCCATTGCGTCTCTGCGCGCCTATCACAATTGGAAGGATAAAAGTAAATCTCGGCCGGAAGAGATTGCGGCCGACGATTTCCGAGGGATCGAGAACGAGCTTCACATGTGTGAAGGGGCGCGCGTGCTGCTGACGCAGAACTTGTGGGTCGAGGCGGGGTTGATGAACGGGGCGATGGGCACGCTGCGCGGGTACATGTGGCCGGACGGGGCGGACCCGCACAACAGTGCGCGCCCGGATCTGCAGGCGCCCATTTGTGTTTTCGTCGAGTTCGACGACGTCGAGCTGGGAAAGGACGAGAATGGCGAGCCGCGGTCTTTCTTCAAGAACGATCCTGTGCGCAAGAACTGGGTGCCCATCTGGAGGCAGACTGTATCGTCCACGACGGTGGACGGCCTCGCGCGCGAGAACTACCCGCTGCAGCTGGCGTGGGCTTTGACGCACTGGAAGGCGCAGGGGATGACGTTGGCGAAAGTCCGCGTGCACATGTCGGCGAAGACCGCGGCCGTCGCTGGGATCGGGTTCGTCGCAACGACGCGCGTCAGGCATCCGTGGGACTTGGTGTTCGAGGAAGACTT
Source organism: Prorocentrum cordatum (assembly GCA_963575745.1). Classification (NCBI taxonomy): domain Eukaryota; class Dinophyceae; order Prorocentrales; family Prorocentraceae; genus Prorocentrum; species Prorocentrum cordatum. The sequence goes on from CAUYUJ010006548.1 coordinate 30,738, forward strand.
GCCGGAGTACGCGGACTTCATGCGGGCCAGGCGCACGACGGCGTTCCGGGAGCGCCGTCGGTTCGAGCTGCGGTTGGAGGCGCGCGCTTCGTCAACCTTGCGGAAGTATGGGTACTGCGAGGCGGATTTGTGGACCGCAGAGGAGAGGTGTGCGGCGGGGAGATTGTTTGGCCGTCTCGAGACCGTCCGTGCGGCGCAGGCGGAGAGGCTCAGAGGTCTGAACAGAGTGGTGGATGATGACACTTGGCTCTGGGGTGAGGACGGCGCGCCGTGCGTGTCCGCGTTGGCTGAGGCTGTCGATGCCGAGGCGGGGGGTGATGACGTCGCGCGGCGGCGTCTGACCGCCGTGGCTGACAGGCTCCTGGACCGGAAGTGGGTGCGCGGTGTGACGTTGGAGGAACGCGAGGCCGCGCGGGAGCTGGCGGGTGGGGATGCAGAGGATTTCTCTGGTGTTGGCACGGTGGAAGAGTTGCGGGGGCGTTTGAGGGCTGCCGCTGCGCGGCTGTCGCGGGAGCGCCCAGACGACGACGGAGTGGAGTTGTTGGGCCGTGTCGCTGACATGATGGTGGATCGGTGGGTGGCGTGTGGGCGGTGGGATGGTCGCGTGTCCGATGTCGTGGAACCGAGCCTGGGCCCGCTGCACATGAGCGCTGTGAAGGAGGCCATGGGTGCGCTGGTGCCGCCGAGACTGCACGGGAGCTTGGATAAGGCGGCCAGGAAGATGAAGGATGCGATCGGGGATGTTCGCGGTGGCTGCGCGCTGCGGATGGACAAGTGGGTCGTGAACGTGCGGTCGGAGGGCGCTCTGGCGGAGGGCAGACTGGAGCGTCAAGCGTTGGGGTTCTTCCTGAAGGTGGCGCGACAGCTGTGCTCAGGGTTAGACCTGCCGATGACTGTGGCCTCGGCAAAGGTGGGCGAGCACGTCGGCGCGGAGGAGAACCCAGAGCATTTTGCTCGGGTGGCGCACACCTGGACGAGCGTTTGGGACGCGAGCTGCGTCAGCGATAAGAAGGAGTTGCTGATGGTTGCTGCCGTGGACGCTCTGAGCGTGTCTGGCGTTCCCCAGGATTGGATCTTCGTGCGCGTCCAGGCTGGTCGGGCGGGGGAGGCGCTCGGGCGTGCCGAGTCTCTGACCGTGTGCGTGTACGATCGAGGCCGCAGGGAGGCGGTTGCAGGGCGAATCGCTCGGAATATCGACGCGCTGCTGCGGCCGATGCAAGCCAGTGATGGGCGGCGCCCGCCACCAGTGGTAGAGTTTGGGGAGGCGCCGCACGTTCGGGTGCCTTCGCAGAGGATCGCCGGCGCACTCGGGCTCCTGCTGGGCCACGTTGGTCGCGGGGCCGGTGCCAGGGTGCTGGATGCGTCGGCGGAGTCGTTCGTTCCAGACGTGTGTCGTGCGTTGCGGGGCGCGTTCGCGTCTTTCCGCGCGGGTGTCGGCGCGCGGGGTGCGCGGGATGTCATGGAGTTGTTGCTCTCGGACCAGGAGTGCCGTGACGCTCTGGACCTCTTCGGCGTCGTCCCGCGCGCGGATGTGTCTGGGCCCAGTGCGGCGGGCGCGGGCTGGGCAATGGCGGGTGTGGTGGGGAGGGCCGTGGACGAGGCAGGCGAGGGAGAGGGCCTTGAGGGCGCGTCGACGTTGTCGTTTGTGACGTGGAACATTGCTGGTGGGCATCGCGCTGCCGTGGCGCCGCATTCCTGGACCGCGCGGGATCAGCGCGCCGCGGTTCTTGGCGAGGTGCTCCGTTGGAGGCAGGCGCGCGGGTGTGACGTCGTTTCCTTGCAGGAGTGCGAGGGCGGGGGTGCGTACGAGGAGCTGTCAGGGGAGTTTCAATTGGCGGGCGTTGCGCAGGCGCACGAGTCCAGGGGGTATGTGCATCTGTACGTCAGGCACGGTCTGCGGGCGGAATCTGTGGCTGTGCCAGGGCAGGATCCGTGCGTGCTGTGCCGTGTCCAGGTGCCCGGAGACTGCGGCGCCGGCGGCGATGGGCACGTGCACGTGGCGGCGGTGCACCTGCCCACGGACGCGTCATGGGAACGGCGTCGTGCGATACTTGGGAAGATTGTGGCGAAGTGCGGGGACGAATGCCATCGGCTGCTCATCGTGGGCGACATGAACAGCACGGATGCGCAGGTGCAGGCAGCCGTGGAGCAGTTGCGTCTGAGGGACGCATGGTATGAGGGCCGATCCTGGGGTTGCCCCGGCAATAAGTTCTTTTCGGGTCTCGGCGAGAGGGGGGCTGTTGGCCAGAGACGTGACCGGGTGCTCTTTGGAGCGGATCTCTGGTCCGAGGTGCACTTGGTAGGGAAAGGGAAGGTGTTCTTCGAGGGTTCCGAGTTCCACATGTCCGACCACTATGGGCTGTTCGGGTATGTGCGTGCCCACGCGTGCTTTGGATCTCGGGAGCAGAAGATGAGGGCCGTGGCGCAGCGCGCGCGAGTCGTGCTGCAGACGACGCGCGATCAGTCACAGAGACTGGAGGGTGTGGAGGTTCAGAGTCGGTTACAGCGTGGTCGAGAGGCCGCGGCGCTGGCCCGGCAGCAGGCGCAGGAACGAGATCGAGAGGCGTACTTGCGGACGCAGCAGCGGGCTGCCCGCCGCCGACAGCGCCGTCGGGAACAAGCGATATCCGCAGCGTTCGGGCCACAGAGTTTGTTTGCTTTGGGTCGCCCGGTTCCGCCGCCGCCGAGCCCCTGCCCGCCTCCGCCGCCACCGTGCCCGGCAGACATGTATGTCCCGAATGTGGCTGGCATTCGCGCGGCTTCGTGGGACAGCGTGCGGTGCGTGCCCGTCCGAGGGATGCCGCGGCCATGGCACACCTGCTACGTGGTCAGTGTGACGCAGCTGATGTTGCGGACGCCTGCAGTCTTGGAGTGGCTTCGATGGCATTCAGAGCAGCAGTGCGAGGACCGGGGCACGGGGCGTTGTTGCGTGTGCGGGATGTGGGAGACGTACAACCAGTTGTGCTCGCGACGCTGGCAGCAGGGACCTGTGAGTGTGCTGCGGCGTACGAGCGTTGACTGCGACGACGATGCGATGGGGCGGCCGAGTGAGTTCAATGACCCGTGGCAGCAGCAGGATGTGTTTGCGTATTGGGGTAAGCTGATCGTGGCTGCGCGTGACGCAGAGATGTTGGCAGGTCGGTTTGCGCAGCGGGAACCCGATAGCATCCGCGCGGTGAATCTGCGGGTGACGTGCGTTGATCAGATGTTCGGGTTCGTCGTGGAGAAGCGGGAGAAGTGTGACGTGTGCAATTACGAGACGGTCGCGTACGAGGCTGAGGATGTGCTGAAGCTGCGTGTTCATGGGCGTCCAGGTGGGCCCTTGATGCTGCAGGAGTTGTACTGCGACTTTTGTGCTCCTGAAGATATCGAGAAGAGCTGCCCGGGGTGCTGCCGCGACGAGCACGACCGGGTTAAGCACGTGAGGCAGACGAGAGCCACTGGTGTGCCACAGGTTCTGGTGGTTCAATCGAGGAGGGGCTCCGAGGCGCGGGAGGCAGTGTGGGTGGAAGAGCAACTGAGGCTGCCAGGGCTTCCCCAGATGCAGTTGGTCGGTGTGGTTTACCATAATGGGCGGTCAGTTAATTGCGGCCATTACACGACTCTGTGCCGCGTTCATGATGGGAGGTACTTCATGTTTGACGACGACGAGCCACCGCGCTTGATCCGAGACGAGCCGGCGCACATCAAGCAGACGGAGGCGTACATGGCAGTGTATTGCCGCCTGGGCCGCGGTCAGGGGCAGGGCGCGGCCGCAGGTGCGACCGAGGTGGACGCAGCGCGTGAGGGGCAGGGCAGTGGCGGGAGTGGGCCGGGGGGCGGTGATGCGAGTGCGTCTGGTGGCGGCGGATGGGGCGGGGGTGGGGCTGTTGGTGGTGGCGCCGACGGAGCGACGGAGCGCGAGGGGGGGGGTGGGGCGTCGGCGGCCCGAGGGAACGGGCGCGCGGGCGGCGTCGCTGGCGATCGGGCCGGGGCTTCGGCGTCTGTCGGGTCGAGGGGTGAGCCTACGTCCGGCGGTGGAGTTGGTGCAGGGCCAGTCCGTGGAGGACGCAGGGAGGGCGTTGTCTCGGTTGCCGCCGCCGAGCCGCGTTCCGCGAGCAGGCGCCTGCGGAGGAAGTGCGCGGTTTCGACGTCAGGGGAGGGGCGCGCCGTCGATGGTGATTGTGCGGCTGGGCGGCGAGCGGTCACGACGAAGGGCAGGGCTTCGGGCGCAGCCGAGTCAAGGGGCGCGGCAGGCGCCCGCGACTTGACCGCTGGGGTTGGCGGGGGGGCGGTGTCTCCGAGGGAGGTGGGGGTCTCTGGCTCGCCTGGTGGCGCCGCTCCGCGTTCCGCCGCGCGGCGGGCACGGGCAAAGACGGCGACGCCTCGCTCGGATGCAGGGGCGGCGGGTGGCGCGGCGGGCGCGGCTGGCGTCAGGGATGTCGGCGGGGAGCGCGACGTCGCTGGGCCAGGGCGCGTCCGAGGTGCTCGAGGGTCCGGGGGGGCGCGCGCGGGCGGCGGGGGTCTAGGTGGCGATGTGGCGTGCGCGAGTGTCGCGGGGGGGAAAGATGCGGCAGCGGTGGAGACGGTGCGGGTGTCAGCGTCGGGGAAACGAAAGGTGGAGCCTCGGTCAGAGGCGGAGGTCCCGCGGAGGAGCTCGGCGCGTTTGGCGGCGCGAGCTGCGCCCGGCCCCGTCGCGGTCGAGGAGGGGGCTGCCGCGGGCGAGGGCGCGTATATACGGGGGGGGGTACTGGTGCGCCCGAGGCGCGCGGAGCCGTCTGGACCGTCGAGTGGCGGCGGCGCCGCGCGAGTGGTGACAGGTTTCGGCGCGGGAAGGATCGAGAACTTGGCTGCGTTCCAGCGCAGCCGCGATTTGGGGGATGCGACGCGCGCGTCGCGGCGGGTCTCGGAGGGGGCCCGAGGGAGGTGCGTGGATATGCAGGGGAATGAGCTGGATCCGTCTGCGGGGTCCGCCTGGCATGCGGGTCGATAGGGCGGGGGGTGCGGTGGGAGCTGGGTGTTGAGGGGGGAAGAGTGGGGACGCAAGACGGGGGGGGAGAGCGGGTAAACTAGGGCAAGGCTGTGCTGCGAGGTTCGGCTCCTCCCCCCTCAAGTCTTTTCTCTCCGCTGGCGCTCCGTGAGGGCGAAGTGGCTGGAGCGGAGGGAGGGCTGGCCCCGTAGTGGGGCGGTGCCCCCCCCCCTCCGGAGCGCCAGCGAGGAGGGGGGTGCGCGTGGGTGAAGGGCTGGAACTCTTTGTGGCGGTGGCGCCGATCAAGTGGTGGATGGTTCCGAAGGGATCGATGATTGGAGGGGCCTGGGGAGGGTCTCGGGTATGCCGGGAAATGAGTTGGATCCGTCGGCGTGGTTGTCGGAGTTCGCGAGGGCGGAGTGGTTGGAGTGGAGGGGCGGCCGGCCCCAAAATGGCGCGGTGCCTTCCCCCTCCGGAGCGCCGGAAGGGGGTGTGGTGGGTGGGGGGGCTCTGTGTGCCTGTCTGTGTGTCTGTGTGTCTATGTCTCTATGTGTCTATGTGTCTGTGTGTCTGTGTGTCTGTGTGTCTGTGTTTTTTGCGTCTGTGTGTCTGTGTGTCAGTGTGTCAGTGTGTCTGTGTATCTGTTTGTGTGTGTGTGTGTGTGTGTGTGTGTGTGTGTGTGTGTGTGTGTGTGTCTGTGTGTCTGTCTGTCTGGGTGTTTGTGTGTCTGTGTGCCTGTGTGTCTATGGTTTGGAGGAAAAAAACACAGACGCAATTAATCGTCGCTTCCATAGAATATATGGGAAAATGTGGGGAGTGGGATGGAAGACAAAAGCACAGAAAATATGGGAACATATGGGGATTTGTTTAATTTGTGTGTATTCATTTGTGTGTCCTGGGGCCCCTTCATTTTTGCCTGCGTGTCTGTGTGTCCTTGTGTCTGCGTGTCTGTGTGTTGTTGTGTCTGCGTGTCTGCGTGTCTGTGTGTCCGCGTGTCTGTGTGTCCGTGTGTCCTGTGTGTCTGTGTGTCTGTGTGTCTGTGACTCTGGTGCTCTGTGTGTCTGTGTGCTTGAGTGTCTGTGTCTCTGTGTGTCTGTGTATTTGTGTGTCTGTATGTCTGCGTGTCTGCGTGTCTGTGTGGCTTCGTGTCTGTGTGTCTGTGTGTCCGTGTGTCTGTGTGTCTGTGTGTCTGTGTGTCTGTGTGTCTGTTTGTGTGAGTGTCTGTGTGTCTGTGTGTCTGTGTGTCTGTGTGTCTGTGTGTCTGTGTGTCGGTGTGTCTGTGTGTCTGTGACTGTGTGTCTGAGTGTCCGTGTGTATTTTGTGTCTGTCTGGCCGTGTGTCTGTCTGTCTGTGTGTGTGGTTGTCTGTGTGTCCGTGTGTCCGTGTGTCCGTGTGTCTGTGTGTCTATGTGTCTGTCTGTCTCTCTGTATGTCTGTATGTCTGTCTGTCTGTCTGTGTGTCTGTGTGTCAGTGTGTCTGTGTGTCTGTGTGTCTGTGTGTCTGTGTGCTTGTGTTTCTGTGTTTCTGTCTTTCTGTGTGTCTGTGCGTCTGTGCTGCTGTGTGTCTGTGTGTTTGTGTGTCTGTGTGTCAGTGTGTCAGTGTGTCTGTGTGTCTGCGTGTCTCTGTGTCTGTGTTTCTGTGTTTCAGTGTGTCAGTGTGTCTGTGTCTCTGTGTGTCTGTGTGTCTGTGTGTCTGTGTGTCTGTGCGTCTGTGTGTCTGGGTGTCTGGGTGACCGTGTGTCTGTGTGTCTGTGTGTCTGTGTGTCTGTGTGTCTGTGTGTCTGTGTGTCTGTGTGTCTTTTTTTTTTGCGTCCGTGTGTCTGTGTGTCAGTGTGGCAGTGTGTCCGTGTAACTTTTTGTCTGCGTGTCTGTGTGTCTGTCTGTCTGTGTGTCTGTGTGCCTGTGTGCTTTTGTGCCTGCGTGTCTGTGTGTCCCTTTGTCTGTGTGTCTGTGTGTGTTGGTTGTTTCTGCGTGTCTGCGTGTGCTTGTGTGTCTGTATGTCTGTGTGCTTGTGTGTCTGTGTGTCTGTGTGTCTGTGTGTCTGAGTGTCTGTGTGTCTGTGTGTCTGTGTGTCTCGTGATGTGTGTGTCGGTGTGTTTGAGTGTCTGTGTGTCTGTGTGTCTGTGTATTTGTGTGTCTGTGTGTCTGCGTGTATGCGTGTCTTTTTGTCTGTGTGTCTGTTTGTCTGTGTGTCTGTGTGTCTGTGGGTCTGTGTGTCTGTGTGTCTGTGTGTCTGTGTGTCTGTGTGTCCGTGTGTATGTGTGTCTGTGTGTCTGTGTGTCTGTGTATCTGTCTCTCTGTCTTTCTGTTTGTCTGTGTGTCTGTTTGTCCGTGTGTCTGTGTGCCTGAGTGTCCGTGTGTCTGTGTGTCTGTGTGTCTGCGTGTCTGTGGGTCTGTGTGTCCGTGTGTCTGTGTGTCTGTTTGTCTGTGTGTCCCTGTGCCTCTGTGTCAGTCTTCCTGTCATTCTTTGTGTCCTGTGTCTGTGTGTTTGTGTATCTGTGTGTCTGGTTGCTTGTGTGTCTGTGGGTCCGTGTGTCAGTGTGTCTGTGTGTCTGTGTTTCTGTGTGCCAGTGTGTCATTTTGTCAGTGTGTCAGTGTGTCTGTGTGTCTGTGTGTCTATGTGTCTGTGTGTCTGGGTGTCTGGGTGTCAGTCTGGCAGTGTGTCCGTGTGTCTGTGTGCCTGTGTGTCTGTGTATCTGTGTGTCTGGTTGTCTGTGTGTCTGGGTGTCTGTGTGGTTGTGTGTCTGTGTGTCTGTGTGTGTGTGTGTGTCCGTGTGTCAGTGTGTCTGCATGTCCGTGTGTCCGTGTGTCCGTGTGTCTGTCTGTCTGTGTGTCTGTGTGTCTGTGTGTCTGTGTGTCTGTGTGCCTGTGTGTTTCTGTTTTGGTGTGTCTGTGTGTCTGTGTGTTGGTGTCTGTGTGTCCGTGTGTCCGTGTGTCCGTGTGTCTGTGTGTCTGTGTGTCTGTGTGTCTGTGTGTCTGTGTGTCTGTGTGTCTGTGTGTCCGTGTGTCTGTGTGTATGTGTGTGTGTGTCTGTCTGTCTGTGTGTCGGTGTGTCTGTGTGTCTGTGTGTCTGTGTCTGTGTGTCTGTATGTCCGTGTGTCTTTTGTATCCGTGTGTCCGTGTGTCCGTGTCTGTGTGTCTGTATGTCTGTGTGCTTGTGTGTCTGTGTGTCTGTGTGTCTGAGTGTCTGCGTGTCTGGGTGTCTGTGTGTCTGTGTGACTGGTTGTCTGTGTCTCTGTGTATCCTTGTGTCTGCGCGTCTTTGTGTCTGTGTGTCTGCGTTTCAAAATGTCAGTATGTCTGTGTGTCTGTCTGTCTGTGGATCTGTCTGTGTGTCTGTCTTTCTGTGCGTGTGTGTGTGGGTGTCTGTCTGTGTGTCTGTGCGCGTGTATTTGCGTGTGTGTGTGTGTGTGCGCGTGTGTGTGTGTGTGTCAGTGTGTGTGTGTGTGCGCGTGGCGCTGGCATCCCCGCGCTGCCCCCCCCTCCCCTTTCCCGGGCGCTCCGCGAGGGCGGAGTGGTTGGAGTGGAGGGAGGGCCCGCCCTAAATTGGGGCGGTGCCTCCCCCCTCCGGAGCGTCTGCGTGTCTGTGTTTCTGCGTGTCTGTTTGTCTGTGTGTCTTTGTGTCGATGTGTCTATGTGTCCGTGTGTCTGCGTGTCTGTATGTCTGTGTGTCTGTGTGTCTGTGTGTCTGTGTGTCTGTGTCTGTGTGTCTGTGTGTCTGTGTGTCCCTGTGTCTTTTGTTTCTGTATGGCCGTCTGTGTCTGGTTTTTGTGCTTCTGTCTGTGCGTGTTTGTCTGTGTGTCCGTGCGTCCGTGTGTCTGTGTGTCTGTGTGTCGGCGTGTCTTTGTGCCCTGTGTTTCTGTGTGTCAGTGTGTCAGTGTGTCTGTGTCTCTGTGTGTCTGAGTGCCTGTGTGTCTGTGTGTCTATTTATCTGTGTGTCTGTGTGTGTGTCTGTCTGTCTGTGTGTCTTCAGTGTGACAGTGTGTCTGTGTGTCTGTGTGTCTGTATTTTTTGGGGGCGTCTGTGTGTCAGTGTGTCAGTGTGTTTGTGTATCTGTTTGTCTGTGTGTCTGTGTGTCTGTCTGTCTGTGTGTTTGTGTGCCTGTGTGCCTTTGTGCCTGCGTGTCTGTGTGTCCTTGTGTCTGCGTGTCTGTGTGTTGGTGTTTTTGCGTGTCTGCGTGTGACTGCGTCTCTGTGCGTCTGTGTGCCTGTGTGTCTGTGTGTCTGAGTGTCTGCGTGTCTGTGTCTGGTGCTGCGTGTGTCAGTGTGCTTGAATGTCTGTGTGTCTGTGTGTCAGTGTATCTGTGTGTCTGTATCTCTGTGTGTCTGTGTGTCTGCGTGTCTGTGTTTCTGTGTGTCTGTGTGTCTGTGTGTCTGTGTGTCTGTGTGTCTGTGCTTCCGTGTGTTTGTGTGTATGTGTGTCTCTGTGTCTGTGTGTCTGTGTGCTTGTGTTTCTGTCTTTCTGTCTTTCTGTGTGTCTGTGTGTCTGTGTGTCTGTGTGTCTGTGTGTCTGAATGTCCAAGTTTTTGCGTGTCTGTGTGTCTGTGTGTCTGTGTGTTTGTGTGTCTGTGTGTTTGTGTATCTGTATGTCTGGTTGCCTGTGTGTCTATGTGTCTGTGTGTCTGTGTGTCTGGGTGTTTGGGTGTCCGTCTGTCAGTGTCCGTGTGTCTGTGTGTCTGTGTTTCTGTGTATCCTTGTATTTGTGTGTCTGTATGTCTCTGTGTCTGTGTGTCTGCGTTTCTGTGGGTCCGTGTGTGTGTCCGTGTGTCTGTGTGTCAGCGTGTCCGTGTGCCCATGTGTCTGTGTGTCTGTGCGTCTGTGTGTCTGTGGGCCCGTGTGTGTGTGTCTGTGTGTCTGTGTGTCAGCGTGTCCGTGTAACCATGTGTCTGTGTGTCTGTGTGTCTGTGTGTATGTGTGTGTGTCTGTGTGTCTGAATGTCTGTGAGTCTTGTGTGTTTTTGTGTTGGTGTGTCCGTGTGTCTGTGTGCTGGTGTCTGTGTGTTCGTGTGTCCGTGTGTCTGTGTGTTTGAGTGTCGGAGTGTTTGTGTGGCTGTGTCTCTGTGTGTCTGTGAGTTCGTGTGTCTGTGTGTATGTGTGTCTGTGTGTCTGTGTGTCTGTGTGTCTGTGTATCTGTCTGTCTGTGTGTCTCTGTGTCTGTTTGTCTGTGTGTCTGTACGTCCGTGTTTTGTGTCCGTGTGTCCGTGTGGTCGTGTCTGTGTGTTTGTATGTCTGTGTGTTTGTGTGTTCGTGTGTCTGTGTGTCTGAGTGTCTGCGTGTCTGGGTGTCTATGTGTCTGTGTGACTGGTTGTCTGTGTGTCTGTGCATCCTTGTGTCTGAGTGTTTTTGTGTGTGTGTCTGCGTGTCTGTGTGTCTCTCTGTTTGTGGATCTGTCTGTGAGTCCGTCTTTCTGTGCGTCTGTGTGTGTGTCTGTCTGTCTGTGCGCGTGAATTTGCGTGTGTGTGTGCGCGTGTGCGTGTGCGTGTCAGTGTGTGAGTGTGTGCGCGCGCGGCGCTGGCAGCCCCGCGCTGCCGCCCCCCCCCCCCTTCCGGGCGCTCCGCGAGGGCGGAGTGGTTGGAGTGGAGGGAGGGCCGGCCCCAAAATGGGGCGGCGCCTCCCCCCTCCGGAGCGCTGGAAGGGGGTGTGGTGGGTGGGGGGGGGCTCTGTCTGCCTGTCTGTGTGTCTGTTTGTCTGTGTATCTGTGTGTCTGTGTTTTTGTGCGTCTGTGTGTCTGTGTGTCTGTGTGTCAGTGTGTCAGTGTGTCTGTTTATCTGTTTGTCTGTGTGTCTGTGTGTCTGTCTGTCTGGGTGTTTGTGTGTCTGTGTGCCTGTGTGCCTTTGTGCCTGCGTGTCTGTGTGTCCTTGTGCCTGCGTGTCTGTGTGTGGGTGTGTCTGCGTGGCCGCGTGTCTGTGTGTCTGCGTGTCTGTGTGTCCGTGTGTCTATGTGTCCGTGTGTCTGTGTGTCTGTGTGCTTGAGTGTCTGTGTGTCTGTGTGCTTGAGTGTCTGTGTGTTTGTGTGTCTGTGTATTTGTGTGTCTGTATGGCTGTGCGTCTGTGTGTCTCCGTGTCTGTGTTTCTGTGTGTCTGTTTGTCTGTGTGTCTGTGTGTCTGTGTGTCTATGTGTCCGTGTGTCTCTGTGTCTGTGTGTCTGTGGGTCTGTGGGTCTGTGTGTCTGTTTGTCCGTGTGTCTGTGTGTCTCTATGGCCGTATGTCTGTCTGTCTGTGTGAGAGTTTGTCCGTGTGTCTGTGTGTCCGTGTGTCTGTGTGTCTGTGTGTCTCTGTGTCTGTGGGTCTTTGTGTCTGTGTGTCTATGTGTGTCTGTCTGTCTGTGTGTATGTGCGTCTGTGTGTCTGTGTGTCTGTGTGTCTGTGTGTCTGTGTGTCTGTGAGTCAGTGTGTCTGTGTGTCTGTTTGTATGTGTGCCTGTGTTTCTGTCTGCGTGTCTTCCTGTGTGTCTGTGTGTTTGTGTGGCCGTGTCTGTGTGTCTATGTGTCTGTGAGTCTGTGTGTCTGTGTGTCTGTGTGTTTGTGTCTCTGTGTGTCTGCGTGTCTGTGTTTCGTGTGTCAGTGTGTCAGTGTGTCATTGTGTCTGTGTCTCTGTGTGTCTGTGTGCCTGCGTGTCTGTGTGTCTGTGTGTCTGGGTGTCCCTGTTTCTGTGTGTCTGTGTGTCTGTGCGTCTGTGTGTCTGTGTGTCTGTTTCTTTTTTGCGTCTGTGTGTCTGTGTGTCAGTGTGTCAGTGTGTCGGTGTATTTGTTTGTGTGTGTCTGTGTGTCTGTGTGTCTGTGTGTCTGTGTGCCTGTGTGCCTTAATGCCTGCGTGTCTGTGTGTCCTTGTGTCTGTGTGTCTGTGTGCGTGTATGCGTGTGCCTGTGTGTCTGTGTGTTTGTGTTTCTGTGTGTCTGAGTGTCTGTGTGTCTGTGTGTCTGGTGCTGTGTGTGTCAGTGTGCTTGATTGAGTGTCTGTGTGTCTGTGTGTCTTTGTATTTGTGTGTCTGTACGTCTGTGTGTCTGTGTGTCTGCGTGTCTGTGTGTCTGTGTGTCTGTGTGTCTGTGTGTCTGTGTGTCTGTGTGTCTGTGTGTCTTTGTGTCTGTGTGCCTGTGTGCCTGTGTTTCTGTCTTTCTGTCTTTTCCGTGTCTGTGTTTCTGTGTGTCTGTGTGTCTGTGCCTCTGTGAACCTGAGCGTCGGGGTGGGTGGGACCTGGGGGGGGGGCATTGTGGGGAGGAGACCTGGAGGTTGGGTGTGTTAGTGGGAGGGAGTGTCCGCTTGTCTGTGCGTCTGTGTGTCTGTGGGTCTGTGGGTTTCTGTGTCTGTGTGTCTGTGTGTCTGTGTGTCTGTGTGTCCTTGTGCCTGTGTGTGTGTTTGTCTGCCTGTCTTTGTGCCCGTGTGTTTTTGTGTCTGTTTATCTGTGTGTGTGGTGGCCTGTGTGTCTGTGTGTCCGTGTGTCCGTGTGTCAGTGTGGCTGTGTGTTTGTGTTTCTGTGTGTCAGTGTGTCAATGTGTCAGTGTGTCAGTGTGTTTGTGTGTCTATGTGTCTGTGTGTCTGTGTGTCTTGATGTCTGGGTGTCAGTCTGTCAGTGTGTCCGCGTGTCTGTGTGTCCTGTGTGTCTGTGTGTCTGTGCATCTGTGTGTCTGGTTGTTTCTGTGTCTGTGTGTCTGTGTGTTTGCGTGTCTGTGTGTCCGTGTGCGTGTCCGTGTGGGTGTGTGTCTGCGTGACCGCGTGTCCGTGTGTCTGTTTGTCTGTGTGTCTGTGTGTCTGTGTGTCTGTGTGTCTGTGTGTCTGTGTGTCTGTGTGTTTTTGTGTTTGTGTGTCTGTGTGTCTGTGTGTTGGTGTCTGTGTTCCGTGTGTCCGTGTGTCTGTGTGTCTGTGTGTCTGTGTGTTTGTGTGTCTGTGTGTCCGTGTGTCTGTGTGTATGTGTGTCTGTGTTCCTGTGTGTCTTTGTGTCTGTGTGTCTGTGTGTCTGTGTGTTTGGGTTTTGTGTGTCTGTATGTCCGTGTGTCTTTTGTGTCCGTGTGTCCGTGTCTGTGTTTCTGCATGGCTGTGTGTTTGTGTGTCCGCGTGTCTGTGTGTCTGAGTATCTGCGTGTCTGGATGTCTGTGTGCCTGTGTGACTGGTTGGCTGTGTGTCAGTGTGTCTGTGTGTCTGCGTGTCTGCGTGTCCGTGTGTCTGCGTGTCCGTCTGTCTGTGTGTCTGTGTGTCTGTCTGCCTGTGGATCTGTCTGTGTTGTCTTTCTGTGCGTCTGTGTGTGTGTCTGTCTGTCTGTCTGTCTGTCTGTCTGTCTGTCTGTCTGTCTGTCTGTCTGTCTGTGCGCGTGTATTTGCGTGTGTGTGTGTGCGTGTGTGTGTGTGTGTGTGTGTGTCAGTGTGTGTGTGTGTGTGTGTGTGCGTGCGCGCGCGGCGCTGGCAGCCCCGCGCTGGCCCCCCCCCGCCTCTCCCTTTCTCGGGCGCTTCGCGAGGGCGGAGTGGTTGGTCCGTGGAGGGAGGGCCGGCCCCAACATGGGGCGGTGCCTCCCCCCTCCGGAGCGCCGGAAGGGGGTGTGGTGGGTGGAGGGGGGGGCTCTGTGTGTCTGTGTGTCTGCGTGCCGATGCTTCTGTGTGTCTGTGTGTCTGTGTTTTTGTGCGTATGTGTGTCAGTGTGTCAGTGTGTCAGTGTGTCTATGTGTCTCTGTGTGGTGGTGTGTCTATGTGTCTGTGTGTCTATGCTTCTGTGTGTCTGTGTGTCTGTGTTTTTGTGCGTATGTGTGTCAGTGTGTCAGTGTGTCAGTGTGTCTGTGTGTCTGTCTGTCTGGGTGTCTGTGTGTCTGTGTGCCTGTGTGCCTTTGTGCCTGCGTGTCTGTGTGTCCTTGTGTCTGCGTGTCTGTGTGTTGGTGTGTCTGCGTGTCTGCGTGTCTGTGTGTCTGCGTGTCTGTGTGTCCGTTTGTCTGTGTGTCTTTGTGTCTGTGTGTCTGTGAATCTGGTGCTCTGTGTGTCTGTGTGCTTGAGTGTCTGTGTGTCTGTGTGTTTGTGTATTTGGGTGTCTGTATGTCTGTGTGTCTGTGTGTCTGCGTGTCTGTGTTTCTGTGTGTCTGTGTGTCTGTGTGTCTGTGTGTCTATGTGTCCGAGTGTCTGTGTGTCTGTGTGTCTTTGTGTCTGTGTGTCTGTGTGTCTGTGTGTCTGTGTGCCTGTGTCTGTGTGTCTGTGTGTCTGTGTGTCCGTGTGTTTTTTGTGTCTGTATGGCCGTGTGTCTGTCTGTCTGTGTGTGTGTTGTCTGTGTGTCCGTGTGTCCGTGTGTCTGTGTGTCTGTGTGTCTGTGTGTCTGTGGGTCTCTGTGTTTGTGTGTCTGTGTGTGTGTGTCTGTCTGTCTGTGTGTCTGTCTGTCTGTGTGTCTGTGTGTCTGTGTGTCTGTGTGTCTGTGTGTCTGGTTGCCTGTGTGTCTGTGTGTCCGTGTGTCTGTGTGTCTGTGTGTCTGTGTGTCTGTGTGTCTGTGTGCCTGTGTGTCTGTGTGTTTGTGTGTCTGTCTGTCTGTCTGTCTGTCTGTGTGTCTGTATGTCTGATTGCCTGTGTGTTTGTGTGTCCGTGTGTCAGTGTGTCTGTGTGTCTGTGTTTCTGTGTGTCAGTGTGTCACTGTGTCAGAGTGCCAGTGTGTCTGTGTGTCTATGTGTCTATGTGTCTGTGTGTCTGGGTGTCTGTTTATCCTTGTATTTTTGTGTCTGTATGTCTCTGTGTCTGTGTGTCTGCGTGTCTGTGGGTCCGTGTGTGTGTCTGTGTGTCTGTGTGTCAGCGTGTCCGTGTAACCATGTGTCTGTGTGTCTGTGTGTATGTGTCTTTGTGTGTCTGTGTGTCTGAATGTCTGTGTGTCCTGTGTGTTTTTGTGTTGGTGTGTCTGTGTGTCTGTGTGTAGGTGTCTGTGTGTTCGTGTGTCCGTGTGTCTGTGTGTCTGAGTGTTTGTGTGTTTGTGTGTCCGTGTTTCTGTGTGTCTGTGAGTTCGCGTGTCTGTGTGTATGTGTGTCTGTGTGTCTTCGTGTCTGTGTGCCTGTGTGTCTGTGTGTCTGTGTGTCTCTGTGTCTGTTTGTCTGTGTGTCTGTATGCCCGTGTCTTTTGTGTCCTTGTGTCCGTGTGCTCGTGTCTGTGTGTTTGTATGTCTGTGTGTTTGTGTGTGCGTGTGTCTGTGTGTCTGAGTGTCTGCGTGTCTGGGTCTCTGTGTGTCTGTGTGACTGGTTGTCTGTGTGTCTGTGTATCCTTGTGTCTGCGTGTCTTTGTGTGTGTGTCTGCGTGTCTGTGTGTCTCTCTGTTTGTGGATCTGTCTGTGTGTCTGTCTTTCTGTGCGTCTGTGTGTGTGTGTGTGTCTGTCTGTCTGCTTGTGCGCGCGAATTTGCGTGTGTGTGTGTGTGCGCGTGCGTGTGTGCGTGTCAGTGTGTGAGTGTGTGCGCGCGCGGCGCTGGCAGCCCCGCGCTGCCGCCCCCCCCCCCCCCTTCCGGGCGCTCCGCGAGGGCGGAGTGGTTGGAGTGGAGGGAAGGCCGGCCCCAAAATGGGGCGGCGCTTCCCCCCTCCGGAGCGCTGGAAGGGGGTGTGGTGGGTGGGGGGGCTCTGTCTGCCTGTCTGTGTGTCTGTGTGTCTGTGTATCTGTGTGTCTGTGTTTTTGTGCGTCTGTGTGTCTGTGTGTCAGTGTGTCAGTGTGTCTGTGTATCTGTTTGTCTCTGTGTCTGTGTGTCTGTCTGTCTGGGTGTTTGTGTGTCTGTGTGCCTGTGTGCCTTTGTGCCTGCGTGTCTGTGTGTCCTTCGTAGCCGCGTGTCTGCGTGTCTGTGTGTCCGTGTGTCTATGTGTCTGTGTTTCTGTGTGTCTGTGTGCTTGAGTGTCTGTGTGTATGTGTGCTTGAGTGTCTGTGTGTCTGTGTGTCTGTGTATTTGTGTGTCTGTATGGCTGTGTGTCTGTGTGTCTCCGTGTCTGTGTTTCTGTGTGTCTGTTTATCTGTGTGTCTGTGTGTCTGTGTGTCTATGTGTCCGTGTGTCTGTGTGTCTGTGTGTCTGTGTGTCTGTGTGTCTGTGTGTCTGTGTGTCTGTGTGTCTGTGTGTCTGTGTGCCTGTGTGTCTGTGTCTGTGTCTGTGTGTCTGTGTGTCTGTGTGTCCGTGTGTCTTTTGTGTCTGTATGGCCGTATGTCTGTCTGTCTGTGTGAGAGTTTGTCCGTGTGTCCGTGTGTCCGTGTGTCTGTGTGTCTGTGTGCTTGTGTATCTGGGGGTCTTTGTGTCTGTGTGTCTATGTCTCTCTGTCTGTCTGTCTGTCTGTATGTGTGTCTGTGTGTCTGTGTGTCTGTGTGTCTGTGTGTCTGTGTGTCTGTGAGTCAGTGTGTCTGTGTGTCTGTTTGTATGCGTGCCTGTGTTTCTGTCTGCGTGTCTTCCTGTGTGTCTGTGTGTTTGTGTTGCCTTGTCTGTGTGTTTGTGTGTCTGTGAGTCTGTGTGTCTGTGTGTTTGTGTCTCTGTGTGTCTGCGTGTCTTTGTTTCTGTGTGTCAGTGTGTCAGTGTGTCAATGTGTCTGTGTCTCTGTGTGTCTGTGTGTCTGTGTGTCTGTGTGTCTGGGTGTCCCTATTTCTGTGTGTCTGTGTGTCTGTGTGTCTGTGTGTCTGTGTGTCTGTGTCTTTTTTGCGTCTGTGTGTCTGTGTGTCAGTGTGTCAGTGTGTCGGTGTATCCGTTTGTGTGTGTCTGTGTGTCTGTCTGTGTGTGTCTGTGTGCCTGTGTGCCTTTTTGCCTGCGTGTCGGTGTGTCATTGTGTCTGTGTGTCTGTGTGCGTGTATGCGTGTGCCTGTGTGTCTGTGTGTCTGTGTTTCTGTGTGTCTGTGTGTCTGAGTGTCCGTGTGTCTGTGTGTCTGTGCATCTGTGTGTCAGTGTGCTTGAGTGTCTGTGTGTCTGTGTGTCTTTGAAATTGTGTGTCTTTATGTCTGTGTGTCTGTGTGTCTGCGTGTCTGTGTGTCTGTGTGTCTGTGTGTCTGTGTGTCAGTGTGTCAGTGTGTCTGTGTGTCTGTGTTCCTGTGTGCCTGTGTTTCTGTCTTTCTGTCTTTCTGTGTGTCTGTGTTTCTGTGTGTCTGTGTGTCTGTGTGTCTGAGTGTCCGCTTGTCTGTGCGTCTGTGTGTCTGTGGGTCTGTGGGTCTCTGTGTCTGTGTGTCTGTGTGTCTGTGTGTCCCTGTCCCTCTGTGTGTGTGTTTGTCTGTCTGTCTTTGTGTCCGTGTGTTTTTGTGTCTGTGTATCTGTGTGTCTGGCGGCCTATGTGTCTGTGTGTCTGTGTGTCCGTGTGTCCGTGTGTCATTGTGGCTGTGCGTCTGTGTTTCTGTGTGTCAGTGTGTCAGTGTGTCAGTGTGTCAGTGTGTCTGTGTGTTTATGTGTCTGTGTGTCTGTGTGTCTTGGTGTCTGGGTGTCAGTCTGTCAGTGTGTCCGCGTGTCTGTGTGTCTGTGTGTCTGTGTGTCTGTGCATCTGTGTGTCTGGTTGTTTCTGTGTCTGTGTGTCTGTGTGTTTGCGTGTCTGTGTGTCCGTGTGTGTGTCCGTGTGGTTGTGTGTCTGCGTGGCCGCGTGTTCGTGTGTCTGTCTGTCTGTGTGTCTGTGTGTCTGTGTGTCTGTGTGTCTGTGTGTCTGTGTGTCTGTGTGTCTGTGTGTCTGTGTGTCTGTGTGTTTTTGTGTTGGTGTGTCTGTGTGTCTGTGTGTTGGTGTCCGTGTTCCGTGTGTCCGTGTGTCTGTGTGCCTGTGTGTCTGTGTGTTTGTGTGTCTGTGTGTCCGTGTGTCTGTGTGTATGTGTGTCTGTGTTTCTGTGTGTCTGTGTGTCTGTGTGTCTGGGTTTGTGTGTCTGTATGTCCGTGTGTCATTTGTGTCCGTGTGTCCGTGTCTGTGTGTTTGCATGGCTGTGTGTTTGTGTGTCCGCGTGTTTGTGTGTCTGAGTTTTTGCGTGTCTGGATGTCTGTGTGTCTGTGTGACTGGTTGGCTGTGTGTCTGTGTATCCTTGTGTCTGCGTGTCTGTGTGTCCGTGTGTCTGCGTGTCTGTCTGTCTGTGTGTCTGTGTGTCTGTGTGTCTGTCTGCCTGTGGATCTGTCTGTGTTGTCTTTCTGTGCGTCTGTGTGTTTGTCTGTCTGTATGTGTGTCTGTGCGCGTGTATTTGCGTTTGTGTGTGTATGCGTGCGTGTGTGTGTCAGTGTGTGTGTGTGTGTGTGCGTGCGCGCGCGGCGCTGGCAGCCCCGTGCTGGCCCCCCCCCGCCCTTCCCCTTTCTCGGGTGCTCCGCGAGGGCGGAGTGGTTGGAGTGGAGGGAGGGCCGGCCCCAAAATGGGGCGGTGCCTCCCCCCTCCGGAGCGCCGGAAGGGGGTGTGGTGGGTGGGTGGGGGGGGGGCTCTGTTTGCCAGTCAGTGTGTCTGTGTGTCTATGTATCTGTGTGTCTATGTGTCTGTGTGTCTGTGTGTCCGTGTTTTTGTGCGTCTGTGTGTCAGTGTGTCAGTGTGTCAGTGTGTCTGTGTATTTGTTTGTTTGTGTGTCTGTGTGTCTGTCTGTCTGGGTGTCTGTGTGTCTGTGTGCCTGTGTGCCTGTGTGCCTGCGTGTCTGTGTGTGCTTGTGTCTACGTGTCTGTGTGTTGGTGTGTCTGCGTTTCTGCGTGTCTGTGTGTCTGCGTGTCTGTGTGTCCGTGTGTCTGTGTGTCTGTGTGTCTGTGTGTCTGTGAATCTGGTGCTCTGTGTGTCTGTGTGCTTGAGTGTCTGTGTGCCTGTGTGTCTGTGTATTTGTGTGTCTGTATGTCTGTGTGTCTGTGTGTCTACGTGTCTGTGTTTCTGTGTGTCTGTGTGTCTGTGTGTCTGTGCGTCTATGTGTCCGTGTGTCTGTGTGTCTGTGTGTCTTTGTGTTTGTGTGTCTGTGTGTCTGTGTGTCTGTGTGCCTGTGTCTGTGTGTCTGTGTGTCTGTGTCTCCGTGTGTCTTTTGTGTCTGTATGGCCGTGTGTCTGTCTGTCTGTGTGTGTGTGTGTTGTCTGTGTGTCCGTGTGTCCGTGTGTCTGTGTGTCTATGTGTCTGTGTGTCTGTGGGTTTCTGTGTTTGTGTGTCTGTGTGTGTGTCTGTCTGTCTGTGTGTCTGTCTGTCTATGTGTCTGTGTGTCTGTGTGTCTGTGTGTCTGTGTGTCTGGTTGCCTGTGTGTCTGTGTGTCCGTGTGTCTGTGTGTCTGTGTGTCTGTGTGTCTGTGTGTCTGTATGCCTGTGTGTGTCTGTCTGTCTGTCTGTCTGTCTGTCTGTCTGTCTGTCTGTCTGTGTGTCTTGCTGTCTGTGCGTGTGTGTGTGTGTGTCTGTCTGTCTGTCTGTCTGTCTCTGTCTGTGTGTCTGTCTGTCTGTCTGTCTGTCTGTCTGTCTCTCTGTCTGTCTGTCGGTCTGTCTGTCTGTCCGTCTTGTCTGTCTGTCTGTCTGTCTGTCTGTCTGTCTGTCTGTCTGTCTGTCTGTGCGCGTGTGTATGCGTGTGTGTGTGTGTGTGTGTCAGTGCGTGTGTGTGTGCGCGCGCGGCGCTCGCAACCCCGCGCCCCCCCTCCCCCTTCCTCCAGCGCCCCGCGAGGGCGGAGTGGTTTGAGTGGGGGGAGGGCCGGCCCCAAGATGGGGCGGTGCCTCCCCCCTCCGGAGCGCCGGGAGGGGGTCGGGGGGGGGGTTCGTGCGTGTGTTTGTAAGTGTTCCTTCGTGTGACGTGGGTGTGGTTGTAAGTGTGTTCGTTTGTGCGTGAGTGTGTGTGCGTTTGCTTGTGTGACTGTCTCTGTTCTCAGTGCGTGTTTTCTGTGGGTGTTCGCGATTGCGTTCGTGTGTCTGGTGCGTGTGTGTGTGTCTGGTGCGTGTGCGTGTGTGTGTGCGCGTGTGCCTGTGTGTTCGTGCGTGTGTGTGTGTGCTTTTCCGTTTGCGTGTGTTTATGTTTGTATGAGTGGGTGCGCGTGTGTCTGGTATGTGTGCGTGTGTGTGTGTGTGTGTGTGTGTGTGCGTGCGTCTGTGTGTGTACGTGGGTATGGGCGTGCGTGTGGGGTGCGCGCGCATGAATGGGCGCGCGTGGATGAGTGTGCGCGCGCGTGTGGATGTGTGTTTGTGTCTGTGCTCGTGTGATTCTGTGTGCGTGCGTGCGCGTGCGTGTGCGCGCGCGCGCCCTCGGTGGCGCCGTGGTCCGCGCGCCCCCCCCCCTTTCTCTCTCTCCCCTGCCTCGGGCGCACCGCGGGGGCGGAGTCGGTGGAGTGGGGGGAGGGCCGGCCCCGGAATGGCGCAGCGCCTCCACCCTCCGGAGCGCCGGCGGAGAGGGCGGGGGGCGAGGCGCGCGTGGGCGGCTCGTGTGTAGGGGTGTGTGCGCCTGTGTGTATGTATGTATGTATGTATGTATATATATATATACACATATATATATGATTATGTGTGAACGCGCGCGTGCGTGCGTGTCTGTGTGTGCGTGAGTGTGTATGTGTGTGTGTTCGCATGCTGTCCTACGCGTGGTTTCATGTTTCTCTGTATGTCTGTGTTTTTAGGTGTGTTGCGTGTCTGTTGTGTGTGTGTGTGTGCTCGTTTGTGCTCGCGTGTGCGTGTGCTTGTATGTGTGAATGCATCTTCGCTACTCGGTTTCTCGACCTCGCGCCGAACACTTTCAGGGTCGGATGGGGACATGGGAAATACCTTGTTTGAAATGTCTAAGAAGATCATATCTGAAGCTCTCTGCTTTTTTTTCCGAACACTCTCGAGGGTGCGAGGAGCTCTACGAGGTCCCCGGCGGTAACCAGGTTGACGGTTTACCGCCGGCGCCAGTTGGCCCACCCGGCCGAGGCGGACAATGTGACAACTTTTGGGTGGTTTTGCGAATTTTTGAAAGATATTTGACAATTCATTTTGAGAAAGCAGATTTTTCGCACCTGTAAACGAATATGAGGGCCTCTCTGTCTTAATATGAGCTCTCTAGGCGCACTTTTACTATCAAAACACTTGGCGCAACCATCTTCGTATCGACATGAAAAAAATCATGTTTTCTCTTTTTGGAGAAATGCTTCCAGAAGCCCTCTCTTTCGATGCTGAGCACTCCTACGCGTGCTGGAAGCTCTACGAGGTTCCCGGCGGTGACCAGGTTGACGGTTCACCGCCGGCGCCAGTTCCGGTGCGCTGGAGAGCTAGTTGGCTCGAAAAAAAAGAACTGAACTTTTCACAACTGTTGGTCGGTTGAAAATTTTGTTCTCGAAATTCAACAATTCGTTTGTGCTCTAGTATTTTTTCCCGTGATATTTGATCTTATTCCCGCTCGCCACTCGATCGGGTACATTTTACTGCCAAAAAGCACACTGGCGGGATCGGCCGTTTCGAGTCATCTTGATAAGCGTTGTCGGTATTTTGTACTTAACTCGAGCTCTAGGACAGCTACAGAGCTGGTAAGCACAGCTAATCGATGTAGAATGATTAGACGCGTTCGCCTGTTGAACCCAGAGCTCTGAACTCGGTTTGCTAGCCGAGCCAGGTCCGCACACCTATTCGTATTATTCGAGTCATCTTGATTCGCACTGTCGGTTTTCTGTACTCAACTCGAGATATAGGACAGCTACAGAGCTGGTAAGCACGCCGCATCGACTCAGAATGAGCAGGCGCGTTCGGCTGTTCCAACCAGAGGTCTGAACTCGGTCTGCTAGCCGAGCCAGGTCCGCAAACATATTCGTATTATTCGAATCATCTTGATAGGCGCTCTCGGTTTCCTGTACTTAACTCGAGCTATAGGACAGCTACAGGGCTGATAGTTACAGAAACCGATTCAGAATC
This sequence comes from Prorocentrum cordatum, assembly GCA_963575745.1. Classification (NCBI taxonomy): domain Eukaryota; class Dinophyceae; order Prorocentrales; family Prorocentraceae; genus Prorocentrum; species Prorocentrum cordatum. Next base: position 52,413 of record CAUYUJ010006548.1, read on the forward strand.
ATCATTCGCGTTTCTCTGTCGAATCCAGAGCTCTGAACTTGGTCTGCTGCCCGATCCGGAATCGCGAAACTGTTCGTATTCTGCCAGTCATCTTGAGAGCTGCTGTCGGCTTTCTGCACTTAACTCGGGCTGTAGGGAGGCTGCAGGGCGGGTAATCACAGGAATCGATTCGGAGACATCAGACGCGTCCGCCTGTCGGTCTGATACTCGAGTTGGGCTAAAGAACTATTCGTTCTCAGCATTTCTTTCGACATTATATGTTGTCAGGAAGCTCTACGAGTCCCCCGGCGGTAACAAAGGTTGACGGTTTACCGTCGGCGCCCAGTTCTTGACCGGCGGAGATGGGCTGCTGGCGGGCACCACCACCGTCCGGCTTCTAATTTTAAACCCTTTAGCTCTCAGCGAGCTCTCCGGGAATTCGAAAGGCGGACGCGCCTGATGTCTGCGAATCGATAGCTGTGATTACCAGCCATGCAGCCC
>CAUYUJ010006549.1:0-2500 GCA_963575745.1 Prorocentrum cordatum
TGTTGACGATGATGATGATGATGATGATGATGATGATGATGATGCTGATGATGATGATGATGATGATGATGATGATGATGATGATGATGATGGTGGTGGTGGTGGTGATGATGATGATGGTGATGATGACGATGATGGTGGTGGTGGTGATGATGGTGATAATGACGATGATGATGCTGCTGATGATGATGATGATGGTGTTTGTGGTGTTAATGATGGTGATGCTGACGACCATGATGATGCTGACGATGATGATGAAAATGATGATGATGATGATGATGATGATGATGATTCCGATGATGATTATGATGATGATGATGATGGTGATGATGATGCTGCTGCTGATGATGATGATGATGGTGGTGATGATGATGATGATGATGATGATGATGATGATGATGATGATGATGATGATGATGATGATGATGATGACGATGATGATGATGATGATGATGATGATGATGATGATGATGAGGAGGAGGAGGTGGAGGAGGAGGAGGAGGAGGAGGAGGAGGAGGAGGAGGAGGAGGAGGAACAGGGGGCGGAGTCCCCCCTCCCCCTCCTGCTCGTGGTGGTGGGCCCGCCGCTCGTGGAGCAGCTCGGGAGCAGGCTTCGGACACCTCGGGGCGCTTCCTGCACATCCTGGGGCGACATCCCGGGGCCACGCGGGGCTCCCCATAGGGGCGACCTGGTGGCAGGGCATTCTCTCAAGGGCCTTCGAGCGCTCCGGTGCGGCCGCGGCGCCCGGTATGTTGTCCAGAGGTAGCCGTGTGTTTTGTTGATCCGATGTTGTCCCGATCTTGGCTTCGTGCTAGCTTTTGTGTTCTGTTTTGTTTTGACTGTGTGTGTGTGTGTGTCTGCGCCCGTTGCGCCGGGGTCTCCCCCACTCTCCTCCCGTGCAGTGCCGCCCAATTTGCATCCAGCGCGCCCCACTGATGCCCGATCGCTGGAGCAGCACCCTCTGCCCACTCGCCGACGTTAAAAGTGTGTGTGTGTGTGTATGTGTGTGTGTGTGTGTGTGTGTCTGCGCGTGTGCTTGTTGTGCCCCACCCAACAGGTTTGGAAACCGAGCGAGAGAAATGACAGCAAGTATCCAGAGCAGAGGATCTCACAAACACCCCCCCCCGTGTTTGCTTAGATTTGGAGGAGAGATCCCACGACCCGCCATGCTGTGGCCGCCAGGCCCCCAGGTGCCCCAGTGCTCCCTGGGGATCCCGCCTCGCGACGGCGGGTGACCGACGCCCTACAAGATGGCCCAGAGAGAGGCCTCACATGGCCCCCGAGAGGGGACCCCAAGAGAGCCCAAGGAGAGAGCCCCAGGAGGGCCCCTGAGGCACCTCGAAGGAGCCCCGTGGGGACCCCAGGGCCTCTCAGGATGGCGACGTCGAGTCGTGTTCGTTGTCGCTTGCGCCCGCATCGAGGTAAACGTGTTGTGGCCAACGTTCGGATTCGCTTCCGTTTTCGATCTAAACGCTAATGCATTGGCATCATCGTTGTGGTCTGTCCTTGGAAGAGCCCAGAGAGGCCCCAAGAGGACCCCAAGCAAGCCCCGAAGGGGCCCGGTGCTGCTTGGGGAGTGCATCTCGCGCCTTCGGCGGATGAGGGCCCCGCCTCGCCCGCAGCGACCAGGCCCCAGGAGTCCAGCGGCAACAGAAGGAACAAGCATCGCATCCTGGCATCGCTCGGGCGTAATCATTTTCTTCTGTCGGCGAGGGCCATCGAGGAGCATCCTGGGCCATGGAGCAACGCTGACACTCGCACGACGCCGAGCAACGATGCACAGGGAATGGACGTCCGAGCGGTGGCGAAGCATATAGAACAGGCGTAGCTCACACAGAACCCCACCAGGGAGGCGTCAGTGCGTCACGCCGTACGGACATCACGACGTCACGCCTTCCACAGACGTCTAGACGTTACCAAGAGCATACATCAAGAGTTGCCAGCAAGAACATACATCGAGAGCACATATCAGCATGCACAGCATACATTGAAACCGTTCCAAAGAGGGGGTCCACTGGTCCCAAGGGGGCTGGAGGTCAAACGTGTGTCGAGCAGTGGGAGGTCTGGGTCGGAGGCGGACCGGGATGTACGCGGACGTCTTTTGCAGGAGGTCTGATGGCGTGGCGTCCGCATTTGTCATCGGCGGCGGCGGCACGTTGCCGCCGCCGTTGTCGTTGTCGTCACCGCCGCCGCTGTCGTCGTCGCCGCAGTCGTCATCGTCGTCGCCTCCGACATTGTCGTCGTCGTCGTCGCTGCCGTCGCCGTCGTCGCCGCCGCCGCCGTCATCGTCTTCGTCCCCCCCCTCCCCCCGCACCGGTGGATGTCGCACTCCCCGTGGCGTCCACATTTCTCATCGCGCGCTCTCCGAATAATGTCCGAGACGGCTCATCTAGATGATAGCGGTGGGTCGCGTGAGCAGATGTGGCGAGTGGCGAACAGCAGAGAGCTGCCGCGCACTTGTTGGGCCCTCATCATCATCTTCAGTTCCCCTTCGCTTCGC
>CAUYUJ010006549.1:5000-52892 GCA_963575745.1 Prorocentrum cordatum
CGCCGGGGGCAGCACCCGTCCACCAGGACCCGCTTCTGGCCTCGAGCTGGGCCTGCCCCCCGAATTGCAGGAGGCGTGCTCGAACTCAGGAGGGGAACAACACACACACACACAGGCACAGTTCACTCTCGATTCCAGGAACATATGGGAAAATATGGGAAGTGGGGGGGGAGACAGAACCCCAGAACATATGGGAAAATATGGGTGATGTTTTTATTTGTGTGTATTTATTTGTGTGTCCTGGGGCCCCTTCACAAGCATGGTCAAAGAATTGTCTGGGGACCATGTTTTGCAGATTGTTGTAAACATTTCTGGAGTATTTTTTTGGGGGGATCTCTTTGACTCCTCGGCCCAAATCCCCCCTGTCTGGGGGACATGCCCGACCTGCGAATTACAGGAGGAGTGTTCAAGCATGGTCAAAGAATTGTCTGGGGACGATGCTCTGCAGACTGTTGTGTAAACATTTCTGGGGCATGTATTTTTTTGGGGGATCTCTTTGACTCCTCGTCCCAAATCCCCCCCTGTCTGGGGGACGTGCCCGACCTGCGAATTACAGGAGGAGTGTTCAAGCATGGTCAAAGAATTGTCTGGGGACGATGCTTTGCAGATTGTCGTGTAAACATCTCTGGGGTATATCTTTTGGGGGGGGATCTCTTTGCCTCCTCGTCCCCAACCCCCCCCCTGTCTGGGGGACGTGCCCGACCTGACTCTCAGCCTGCCCCTCCACGCCAGCCGGCGAGGCCACGACGGCGGGCCCATGGCAGAGTCTCCGTGGGGCCACCCGCGGGCGCACCCCGGGCGGCTGCGCTCCGCGGCCCGGCCCGGAGGGCGGCCCCCCCCTCGCGGGATAGGGCGGCGCCCGTGGGCTCTGTGCTGCGAGCCGTCTCGGCCCGAGCCTCCGGGGCCCATCGGCAGTGTACGTCGCCCCTATGGTGGGCCCCGGAAACGGCAGGGCCGTTTTTTTTCACCGTTTCCAAAAGCGTGCCCCTTGAGAATGGAAATACGGCAACAAAAACGGCGACCGGAAACGGCAAAAGAACGGCCCCAGGATTGGAACCGGGGCCGGAACCAGTCAAACAACGGCGACGGAACCGGTAAAAAAACGGCGCCGGAACCGGCAAAAAAACGGCAAAACGGAACCGGTAAAAAACTGCCCTGTCGTTTCCAGGGCCCACTAAGACGTCGCCTTCCGGCTCATGGGTCGCCATGGATTCCTTGGATGCTGGGCGCTTGGCGAGGATCTGGGCCGGAGGGCTCTCACTTGGAAGCGACCGCACAGAAGCTTGGGAGGGCAAGCCACTGGAGAGAGGCGCTGCAGCTGTTCTGCGAGGCATCCAACACACGTGCGAAGCACAGCCAAGGCTGCTGCGTTGCCGCTATCAGCGCATGTCGGAAAGGGCAGCAGTGGCAATGGGCACTGTCGTTACTCAGCGAGTTGGTTGCATCGACTATTGAGGCCAATGTCATGGTCTACAGTGCTGGGATCAGCGCTTGCGTGACAGGTCAGCAGTGGCAGCGGGCCCTGTCGCTGCTCAGCGAGATGGTCGTGGCGAAACTTGAGCCCGATACCATCATCTATAACGCCGGGATGAGCGCTTGCGAGAAAGGTCAGCAGTGGCAGCGGGCCCTGTCGCTGCTCAGCGAGATGGTCGAGACGAAACTGAAGCCCACTGTCATCAGCTACCACGCTGGGATCAGCGCTTGCGAGAAAGGTCAGCAGTGGCAGCGGGCCCTGTCGCTGCTCATCGAGATGGTCGAGACGAAGCTGGAACACACTGTTATCAGCTACAACGCTGGGATCAGCGCTTGCGAGAAAGGGCAGCAGTGGCAGCGGGCCCTGTCGCTGCTCAGCGAGATGGTCGAGACGAAGCTGGAGCCCGATGCCATCAGCTACAACGCTGGGATCAGCGCTTGCGAGAAAGGTCAGCAGTGGCAGCGGGCCCTGTCGCTGCTCAGCGAGATGGTCGAGACGAAGCTGGAACACACCGTTATCAGCTACAACGCTGGGATCAGCGCTTGCGAGAAAGGTCAGCAGTGGCAGCGGGCCCTGTCGCTGCTCAGCGAGATGGTCGAGACGAAGCTGGAGCCCGATGCCACCTCTCCTACAATGGCCAGACCGGCGCTCGCGGAGCTGCCGATCGGTGGCAGCGGACCGGCCCTCTCCGGCGGACCCTGCGAGCCCCAGCAGGCCTCGGCGCGCTTCCAAGGTGGCCCACGAGCGTTCCGAGACGCACGAGGAGGCCCCCCAGAGAGCCCCCAGACGGCCGAAGACGGTCCAAGATGCTTCCACAACGCCCCAAATGGGCTCCACGACGAGCCCCAAGAGAGCCCCAGCACCGAAAAATCCTCCCATTACTGAGGGAAATAATACATGTTCGCAGTTCTCGACCTTGCCTTCTTCATAGCGTCCAAGACCTCATACAGGGGCCCAAGATGGCCCCAGGACGGCTCCTGAGGCGGCCCTGGCGGCCCACGGGGTACCCAAGACAGCCTCAAGAGCGGCCCAGGACGGCCCTAGACCCCCAGACGTTGCCAAGACTGCTCCAGAGACGCCTAAGACGGCCCCAGAAAACCCCAGACGGCCCCGGACCGTCTCCACACAGCCCAGGGGGCACCCGAGATAGCCCCAGAGGGCCCCAGGAGGCTTCCAGGAGGCCGAAAAGCGGCGCTGAGAGGCCCCCTAAGCGATCCCCAGAGGCCCCAAGATCACGGCCCTAGAAGCACCGAAGACGGCACCAACAGCAGCTCAAGAGGGCTCAGGACAGCCACAGACGGTCCTAAAACGGCGCCCAGCGCACCATGGGGCTCTGATGCTTGTTCGACGCTCCCTGCCGGATTTGGCCCAAAATCCCTCGCCCTTTTTGTCGGTCTGGAGCCTTCTCCGCGGCCTCTTGAGGCCATCTTATGGTGGCCCAGAATCGCCCCGCCTCGCGGGGTTTCACAGCTTCGGGAGGTGTTTGAAACAGGCCCCAGGGATCTCTTGGCGGGTCTCGGCCCTGCCTCCTCATGATAGGGAAGGTTTTCGACGCTACTTCGGTCCACTTCGGGCCATCTCCGGCTCCAATCGGCGACCATCTCGGGCCATCCTTGGGGCTTCATGGGGTAGTTTGGCGGGTCTCGGCCCTGCCTTATCATGATAGGGCAGGTTTTCGACGCCAGTTGGGCCCACCTTGGGCCATCTCCGCCAGTGGCAGCAAGCACGGGTACACACTAGTCAGCTACCGCGCTGGGATCAGCGCGTGCGAGAAGGGCGAGCAGTGGCAACCGGCCCTGGCGCTGCTAAGCGAGATGTGGGAGGCGAAGCTAGAACCCAACGTTATCAGCTACAGTGCTGGGATCAGCGCGTGCGAGAAGGGAGGGCAGTGGCAGACAGCGCTTGCGCTGCTGAGCGAGATGTGGGAGGCGAAGCTAGAACCCAACGTTATCAGTTGCAACGCTGGGATCAGCGCGTTTGAGAAGGGCGGGCAGTGGCAGCGGGCGCTTGTGCTGCTGAGCGAGATGTGGGAGGCGAAGCTGGAGCCCGACGTCATCTGTACTACAATTCCGGGCGAAGCGCGTGCGAGTAGCAGAAGCAGTGGCAGCGCCCCAGACCGCCCAGAGAGCCCGCGGGCTGCCCGGAGAGCCTCCAGGGCGCTCCTCGGCGGCCCCAGGAGGCCCTTGGAGCGCTCGCCGAGGGCTCCAGGACCCCCAGATCCAGATCGCCCCAAGGCAGCCTCACAGACGCAGGGCCGAAGCCGACCCGACCAGAGCCCCATGACGGCCCCAAAAGTCCTCAGAGGCGCCTCCCGAAGACCGCGTGGACGGCATCAAGAGGCAATACTTGTACATTTTCCGAAGGTTTCGAGGGTTTTCCTGTTCCCGCCGTTTCTAGCCTACAACGGCCCAGGATGGCCTTGGGGTTTCCCTGATCGCCATTGCACGGTCCAGGAGGGCCTCAGGAGGGCCCCCAGACGGCCCAACAGGGTCCCAAGACGACCCAAGAGGGCCCCAAGACGACCCAAGAGAGCTTCAGCTTCGAAAAGCATAGGGTTTTCGCTAATCGCGCTGGGCCTTTGCGCGATTGGCGAAAACTTGAAAGTTTTTGCCATTGAAGCACGCCGAAAGTATCCCTCACCCAGACCCGGAGGCCCCGGACACCGCCCGAGAGGCTTCGAAGATGCCCCCAGCAGGCGCTCACGAGACACCTTTCGGGACCAACGCCTGGACCTGCGGGCCGTGGATTTCCAACGGGTTAACATTAGTCTCTCCTATATGGCTATTGGAAGCGCGTGCGAGAATGGTTCACAGGGCCTCGTGTGCGCAAAATTGCCCCTTTCCGGCGTCACCACGGGGCCGAATCGCTCAGGCCGGTCCCAGAGGCGCTCCAGAGAGGTGCCAGAACGTCCAAGAGCGCTCCAGGACGGCCTCAGTGGGTCCCGAGACGGCCCACGAGGGCCGAAGCCTTCCGGGGGGGGGCTCCACGACGATCCAAGAGGCCGCAAAGACGCCCCAAGAGGGCCCCGAGCGCACGCTAAAGAGGCATTCAAATTCCTATGGGGAAACGTATATTTTCAGCATGCCCGCCTTGTGTGCTCCTCAGCGGCCCAGGACACGCCAAGAGGCCTCCCAAATCGCCCCAAGAAGCCGCCAGCGGCCCCTAAGAGGGCTCCAAGACGGCCCACAAGAGCCCCAAGACGACTCCAGAGAGCCCTGAAACGGCCTCACAGAACCCCAAGACGGCCCCAAGAGGCTCCCAAGACGGCCTCAGGAAGCCTCAAGAGAGCTCCAAGACGGTCCAACACATCCCAGACGCCCCATGACGCCCCAAAAAGGCCCCAAAACGTCCCCAAACGCTCCCAGAGCAGCCCGAAAAAGCATCAGAATAGCCCGAAAAAGACCCCCACAAGGACCACCAAGCAGACCCAGAGACGCCCACTAAAAGAGCGATCGGTGAAGTACAAAGCTCTTTTCACCAAGGCTCCCAATAGCGAGACGCAGCGTAGAGAGCTCTCCCAGGCACAGCTCCCAAGAGCGAGCGGTGACGTCGGGACACCCTTCCGACCTCTCACACAGGAGCACGCACGCACAGCACGCAAGCACAATAGATTTCCTGGGCTGTCCCCCGGAAGAGGCTCGGGGGGACAGCCCAGGAACGGCCCCAGAGGCGCCCCCAAAAAACTTCAAGAGAAAAGGCTCCCAGGAGGCCGCAAGACGGCCCAAGGGGGCCCCAAGAGGCCCCTAGGAGGCCGCAAGACAGCCAACGAGGCCCCAACAGGGCCTCAGGAGCTCGAAAAGAAACCCCGAGAGGCCCACTAACCGTTCCCGAGGAGACGGCAGCGCCCGCCATTAGGCTTCGAAGAGGCAACCGGAAAAAAGTCACCAGAGCCTTTGGGTGGCTTTTTCAAGGCCCCAGGTGCTTTCGAAATTGACAAGCGGCGAGATGTACACCGCAGACCCACCATAGTCGTCTGTGACTGTCTAGGCGGAGGTAGAGCGGAAGGCAGACGAAGAGAAGGAAGCGGTCAAAGAGGGCCTTCGAGACGGCCCAAGACCGCTCAAAGACGCTCCAGACGAGCCGCGGCAAACGAAACCATTGATTCTTTTATGGTATCTGAAAAATTTCCACCTTCTCGCCATTTCGAGCGAAGACAGGCCCAAGACGGCCTTTTCGAGCCAAGACTGGCCCAAGATGACGTGGACGAAGTCCACGGGTTCGCCCTAGTCAGCTACAGCGCTGGCATCAGCGCGTGCGAGAAGGGCGAGCAGTGGCAGCGGGCGCTGGTGCTGCTGAGCGAGATGTGGGATGTGAAGCTGGAGCCCGACGTCAGCAGCTGCAGCGCTGGGATCAGCGCGTGCGAGAAGGGCGAGCAATGGCAGCCCGCGCTGGCGCTGCTAAGCGAGATGTGGGATGCGGAGCTGGAGCCCGACGTCATCTCTTCTACAGAGCCAGAACCAGCGCTTGCGAGGAAGGCGCACTCTGGCGGCCTGGCAAAAGGGCCAGCGGGGCCAGATCACCCCTGGAGACTCCCAGGACGGGCCCAGAGCGCCCCAAGACGGCCCCGGAGACGACTGCAGAGATCCCCAGAGGACCCCAACACGGTCGACGAGACCCGAAGAAGCGTCGCAGGGTGCATCGCAGGCCCCACGAGAGAACTGGAGAGGCGCCAAGAGATGCCCCAGACAAATTGGCGTGCGGCCTCGAAGTTCCTCAAGGGACCCGCACGAGGACCCCAGATCGCCCCAGTAAGCTTCCAAGACGACCCACAGAGTGCCCCGAGAAGCCGCCAAGATGGCCCAAGTCGGCCCCTAGACTGCCCAAGAGTGCCCAAGTATGCCCCGACGGCGACCCAGGGGAGGCCTGAGTTGACCCGATGCGGCCCCGAGAGGGCGTCAAGAAGGCCCACGAAGGACGGTGTGGGGGGAGCGAGACTGGAGCCCGACATTCTCGCTGTTCTGATGCAGTGCGTGCGAGAGCAGAGTACTTTGGAATTGGGAGCTCCGGGCCAGAGCCCGCCAAGAGGCTTCAATGATAAGTCCAAGAGGGCAGGATAGCCCCTGGAGGGGTTCAGAGAACCCTGGAAGCATCCAGGGCAGCCCCAAAACAACCCTGAGACGGCCCCGAGACGACCCAACAGGGCCCCTGGCGTAGACCACCCAAGACACTGCAGGACAGCCCGAAGTGGCCGAAGAACTCCGAGGCGCTTCAGGGCATCCCCAGATGTCCGTCCCAAGGTGCCCCCAATACGGCCCGGAAGAGGCCTAACACGACCTCCCTATGTTTTAGCCCCAAGAAGGCCACAAACATCGAAGAACTGACATCTGCAATGCTTTTGGCCTGCTCGTCTTACCAGCCCAAAACTGTCCTCATAATGATAGTTGTCATCTGCTGCTTTATCCACGGGACACTTTTCAGCTACGAAGCTGGCGTCGGCGCGTGCGAGAAAAGCGAGCACGGCGTCCTATTGGTCGGTTACCAAGCTCAGCAAAACTAGATATGCACAGAAACTGACTTTCTCGCGCTGGCAGGTCTCTGGCAGTGATCCTCCAGTCGTTCGGCCGGGCAGTTCTCTGGCACCGATCCTCCCGTCGTTCGGCAGGGCAGGTCTCTGGCACCGACAAAGATAAGCAGGACCCGCAAGCGGGCTCACGTTGTTCTCAGCAGCACGAAGTGCCTCGAACGTGTCTGAGAGTTTCCCCACATCAAGCGATCTGCCACGAGCATGCTCTGCACCTCCGCCAACCTTGGGACCATCAGCTTAGGCAGCATGGAGCGTGGCGCCGTCTCTGGCCATGGCGGCCGAAACGCCCTTGGCCTGCTCGGCCGAGTCGTAGAGGCAGCCGTGGAGAGGCCGCGAGCTACACCTGCCCCGCCTCTTGACGGCTTCGGCGCCGCCCAGCGCACGCCGTAGCGCTGATGCGCCGCCGGTGCGCAAGGAGTGCGACTCGAGCCTGTCCGGCGGCAGGCCCTCAGCTGCTGCTGCTGCTGCTTGCCCGCGGCAGTGCCTGGGCATCGCTCGGACGTGTGTATTTTTTTCTTCGGCGAGGACAATCGAGGAGCATCCTCGATCCTTTGGCGAAAAAGCCACGCACGAGGCCGAACAAAAAGCACAGGGCATGGACGTCCGAGCGATGGCGAGGTGCGGCCTGCAGCTGCTCCCTCTTCGCCACCCCGCCGCCTGCCTCCGGCGGAAGCGGGGGGAGCTTGCCCTCGGGACTCTCTCGGCGGAGCGCCGGGGGTCGTGGGCGAGCGGCAGCTCCAGAGAGGCGCCGCCGGGCGCGCGCCCTCGGCGCAGCGGTGGGGATCACCACCCAACAAACCACCCCAACCCAACCCGAAGGCTCAGATTTACCCTCGATTTCCAGTGGGGGGGGGTCGGGAAACATCGAAAAAACACATGTGGAACCCTTACCCCCCCAACCCGAAATTCGGGTCTTCGGGTTGGGTTGGGGTGGTCTGGTAGGTAGTCAGGGGAGCCCCTGCAGGCGCCGAGGGCCCTCTGGTCCGCCTTGGCCTTCCCCCCCCCCCTCCGCGAAAAAGCCCTCCAGATGCAGCGGTAATGGAGGAGGGGTCGGCGCACTCCGCGCGGGCCGGCCGGAGCAGTCGAGGGAGGGCGTCTGGCGCGGAGCGCGACGAGGGGCTGGGCGGCCCGGTTCGTCTTCTTGCTGGCCGTGCCGCCCTTCTCGTCGTGCGGGGCCACGTCGGCGCCGCGGGTGCACACGCGGTGGCCGACGCCCCCGCGGTCGCCGAGCCCCGCCGCGCAGCCGAGGCAGAGGAAGCCCGTGGTGAGTGGGGCGCAGGATACCGCCGCGTCGAGCGCCTCGGCTCGGGCCGGGCGAAAGGGGGGCATTGGGCAAGGGGGGGTTACGACATTTGCTGCATGCAGCTGGTTTCGGCCTCACCGAGGGGCCCATTCCTCGATACATAGCCGCCTCTGGCGCCGGGAGGCGCCGGGAACATCAGCCACTTGAGCTGATTCTCGAACCCCTCCTTTGCTATCCCCCCCTTTCGCCCGACCCGATCGTCCCCTGCTTTGGTGCCGCGTGGGGCGCCTGGGGGCTTGGCGTCCGGCTCCTTCGGGAGCCACGTCATCATCCTCGGTGTGGCTCGGAAGCTGGCGAGGGCTGCCAAAACCGCGGCTGCTAAAACGGCCCTCCCGGAAGGAAACAACAACTTTCCGGAATGAGGCGCGGCACGCGAAACAGTCAACGTGCTTATTCCCGGAAGGACGAAGACAACTTCCTGGAGGTCGATTTTAGCAGCCACGGATTTAGCAGCCCTTGCCCGGCTTCCGAGTGGCGCACGGCTTCCGCTCCTCCTTTGGGCCGCCCGTCTGCAGCGAGTCATTGAGGAAGGCGACTCGCTTCTTCCCGGCGAGGGGGTCGCCGCTTCCTGCGCGCACGTGGCCCCACCCCGGAAGGCGGAGACGGTGTTCAGGATCCTGCCGTCCCCTTTCCCGAGCCAGCCCAGGCAGCCCAGGAAGCGCAGGAGCTCCTCCTCCTCCTCCTCCTCCTCCTCCTCCTCCTCCTCCTCCTCCTCCTCTCCGTTGACCTGCTTCTTGCTCTCGCTGGGGGACAGCGGAGATGCCGCGCCTCGTGCACCACCAGCGCCACCTGGACCAGACCTCGCCGTAGCAGGTGTGCGTGATGTGGGCGAGCCCTCCAGCCGGCGTCCGATGCATGCACTCCCGGACCTCCGAGGTCACCTGGACGTCGAGGTCGAGCTTCGCCAGCCTCTCGGGCTGGAGACCATGACGAGGTCCTGCTGCACCACGGCCTTCTTCGGGGGGGGGGGCGTCGCGACGCTCCGCGGGCCCACTGCCGCGGGCGCGTGCGCGAGGCGCGAGGCGGCCTCGACTGGGGGCGGCCTGCCACGCCAAGCGCCCGGCCGCCGCAGCAGAGCCAGCGGCCGCGCCGCGAGGCTGACGAAGCCCGCGGCTGGGAGCGGCGGGTGCGCCGCGGCGCTCCCGTCTCCGCCGCAGGCTCGAGCGGGAGGAGCCTGGCCAGGCATCCGCCCCTGCCTCCAGCGCGCCCGCTGGGCCAGCGTGCCCTTCTCCTCGGCCTGCGCGTCGCGGTCCTGATTAGCAGGTCTTGGCAGGCTCCCGCCTCGGCCTCCCGGTCGAGTGCGGCCGCCGCCCCGAGGGGGCCACTGCAGTCCCCCGGACTGGCGCCCGTGTCGCCTGGCAGGCGCCCCGCCGTTTCCCTGGGTGTCGCAGTGCTCCTCCCCGCGCTCAGCTCCTCCGACGTCCCGCCGACTGCCAGCCAGCCCTCCTCCAAGCTGACGCGACGTACGCCGTGCCCAGGGGTCTGGAAGTCCCGCGCGAGAGGTGGGGGGGAGGGCCACGTGTCGGCAGGGAGGGTAGGTAGCGGTCCTCCAGTGCTGGAGACCACCTGGCGGCCTCTGTCGGTCCAGAGGTGGCCGATGCCGATCGGGAGGAGGCGCTTGTCGGCGCGTCTTATGCGGGGGTCCCTTTCGAAGCGGCAGCCGAGTGACCGGATATCGTGCTCCACCGTGCTCGGGTGCTGCAGCACGGGGCCGACCGCAGGCGCAATCGGGTGCCCGAGGTCGAGGGACTCCAACGTCCAGGCGAGCTGCTCGTCTCCCAGTCTCCTGCTGGTGCCCAGCAGCACCTGGCGGCGGCGGGCCACAAGCTCGCCGACCTCTGTGGACGGGATGTCCTCGGTGCTCGCAGTGAAGCCTTGCGCTCTAACTCTAGGGTCCTCTCCAGAGGGGTGCTGCCGGAGGGCGTCCAGGGCGACCCGGTGAGCTCCGAGGTCCGCCGCCTTGCTGACCGCTGCCCGTACGCTGTCGCCGGTAGGGTCGGGCCCGAGGGTAGCCATCACGACCCAGACTTCGCCGAGCCGCGGGGCGGGGTCCGCGCCGAGCTCCGCCGTGTGGGTCCGCCGAGCTACGCCCGAGCCTTGCGGAAGAGGCCCGCGCCGAGGCCCCAGTCGAGGGCGCGTCCAGGAGTTGCTGCCCGAGGTCGACCAAAAAACAAAAACCACCACCGCACCTACGGGCCTCAATGCTGGCAACGTCTCATCGGGGCCCGTAGCGTATACTGCGTAGAAGCCCGCGCCGGATTCTCTTGGCATGCGCAGAGCCCCGCGGGGCCGCAGGCGGGGTGGCGCCGCCTGCTTTCTGGGCCGTGGCGCGCGATCTGCTCGTCGTCGGCGTCGCCTCCACGAAGAGCCTGGGCACGCGCCGTCGGACCCCGTCGTCGCGGCGAGGCGGGCCCGCCCCTCCCTGGCGTTGCGGTGGGTGCGGGAGGAGTGCCCCACCGTCGTGCAGCTGTGCAGTCGGACCGAGGTATGAGATCGGGGGTCGGTGCGGGAAGGGCCCCCTGACGGTCTTCGTGCTTGTCGGATGTCCCGGTGCACCCTGGCGGAGAGCACCCTCGGATGCTCTGTGCGTTTTGGCCGACGGAGGGCCTCGTGCTCTCGAGGGAGGCTTTTCTGGCCCAGGTCCGGCTGTGCTCGCACTCGAGGTCGTGGAGGGCCCTGAACACGTGTCGTGCCAGGCGGGGTCGGAGGTGCCGCCTCCTGACGCCAGAGCGTGAAGGCCGCGCCGTCCGTGGCGGGGAGGGCGGTGCTGCCGCTCCGACTCGGGGCCTGCCCGCCCGCCAGCCAAGGAGGCAGGCCACCGCCTCGCCGAGCGCGACATCCGCAGACCCCCGGGAAGCCCCCCAGAGGAGGCCCGAAGGAGGTCCGCATCGGGCCCACGAGTGCCCACCTTCGTGCCCTGGACCCCCCCCCCAAAGTCGGAGGAGGAGGAGGAGGAGGAGGAGGAGGAGGAGGAGGAGGAGAAGGGGGAGGAGGAGGAGGAGGAGGAGGAAGAGCTGGAGGAGGAGGAGGAGGAGGAGAGGGCTCCAGGGCCGCGCCGACCGCCCAAGAGAGAGCCCCGATCGGCGACCCAAGAGGAGGCTGGCTGTGTGGCCACACGCGCGCCCAGGCCATGCTGTCCTCTGCTCGTGCCTCCCCTCTCCCTCCCAGCTCCACGCTCCTCGCCCTCTGCTGCTCTCTCTCTCTCTCTCACCGCTCCTCGCCCTGCTCTCGTCGCTCCTGGCTCCTCTCCTCGTGCGCCTCCTCGCTCCTCCCACCTCTCTCCTGGCCCCACCCTTCTTCCTCTCGACTGCTGGCGTCTGCCTCCCCCTTGCTTCGGCTTTCCGGCATCCCAGCTCGCCCCTCTCTCTCTCTCTCCTTCGTGCCACTCGCGGCTCGGGCGGTGACGAAGATCGGGAGTCCGAAGCCGAGTTGTTGTTCGGTTGATGCCTTTTTTTGACGCCTTCAGGGCAAACCACTACCCCACCATGCCTCTCTCTCTCTTTTCTTTTTGACCGTTGCTTCCCTTCTCGCTCCTTGCTCCTCGCTGGTCGCTCCTCGCCTCCTCCCGCCCTCGACCCTGACATTTCTCGCTCCTCGTTCCCGGGTCCACTCACGAACTCCAAAGGATGCGTCCAGGAGACAGCACTCTGCAGCCTCAAGTAGCATCAGCGAGCAGCAGCAGTCCGCAGAAAGCAGCGTCATCACACAGCTAAAGTTCGTAGAAGCAGCAACATGCCGCATGCAGCAGGACCCTGCAGCTGCAGGCGGCAACAGCAGAGGCGAAATTCGGGCCCAACGTCATCACGAAAGTATTTCGTCAACATCTCAGCCCTGGCCCCGCGTGCTATCTCGGACAGATTTCGCGGCCAGTAAGCCACTGGTCAGCCCTGGTCAGCTACAATGCTGGAATCAGCGCGTGCCAAAAAGGCGAGCATTGGCAGCGGGCTCTGTTGCTGCTAAGCTCACTTTGACCACTGGCACGCGTGGACGGTAGTCCACTGGTTGGCCCTAGTCTCTCCTACATGGCCCATGGAAGCGCGTGCGAGAAGCCCAGGGCCTCAAGTGGACAAAATCGCCCCTTTACGGCGCCACCACGGGGCCGAATCGCCCACGAGGGCCCAAGAGGCGCCCCAGAGGGGTTGTACGACGGTCGAAGAGCGCTCCAAGACGGCTTCAGTTGTTCCCGAGACGGGCCTCGAGTCCCCAAAGACCTCAGAAGGTGGCTCCAAGACGGTCCAAGAGGCCTCAAAGACGTTCCGAGAGGGCCCCGAGAGGACGCAAAAGAGGCAAACATGGTCACATTCCGATGGGGAAACGTACGTGTTCAGCATATTCGCCTTTTGCGTTGTTGCACGGTCTAGGACAGGCCACGAGGCCCCTCCAAACCTCCCACGACGACCCAAGCGGCCCCCAAGAGGGCCCCAAGACGGTGCAAGAGGACCCAAAGACTGCCCAAAGGGAGCCTTCAAAAGGCTTGAGGGGGCCCCAAGACTCCGAGAGGGCCCGAAGAGGCTCCCAAGAGAGCCCGAGGAAACCCTCCAGAGAGCCCCAAGACGGTCCACGGCCTCCAAGACGCCCCGTGATGGCCCAGACGGGCCCCAAGACGGCCCAGAACGGCCCCAGAACGGCCCAAAAAGGCCCCTGAATGGCCCCCCAAAGTCCCCCACGAGGACCACTGAGAAGGCGCACAGACGCCAAATAAAAGAGCGGTCGGTACAGTGAACAGCTCTTTAATCCAAGGCTCCCAAGAGCGAACGGTGACACAACAAGTTCTTTAACCCGAGGCTCCCGAGAGCGAGCCGCAACATCAAAAACTCTGAACGCCACAGCTTCCAACAACGAGTGGTGACGCAACCAGCCCTTTACACCAAGGCTCCCAAGAGCGAAGAGCGCCATGAGCCATCTCGGGCACGTTCCTGAAGCACGGCGCGGGTCTTCCCGCTTGCCATGTGCCCTTCGCCCATTCACGGCCCCAAGAGGAACGCAGGGCCCCTCCATGGCTGCAAGACCGTTCCTGGCCGACCCATGACGGCCGAACAGGGTCCGAAGAAACCCAGGAGGAGCCGTGGAGGCTCCAAGAGCGGACCAAGACGGCCCAAGACGGCCCCAAGGCGAGGCCGGGGGCTTGTGGTGCCCCTCGTCGTTTTCATACTGTTTTTTTATCGAGTGAAATGCTCTTTCACCTTTACCTTTTGATTGTTTGTTGTACTTTTTCTTTTCACCGTGATTCCCTCACACTAATCTCCTCTCGTTATATCGTTCTCTAGTGTTCTCTCTCTCTCTCTCTTTGTCTCTCTCTCTCTCTCTTTGTCTATCTCCTGCACCAGGCCAATGCATGCCGATGCGATACAAATCCATTCCCAACCAACACCAATGCCAACGCAATGCCAATGGGGGAATCCTTTCGTTCGGTGGATTTCAATAAGAATACTTGGTTGATGATGTCGTTACGAATCCTTCTTCGGAGGAGCTCCATAGCAATGCTTATGTGTAGGGTTTCGATCGGGATCCTCATGTGGAGGGTTTCGCTAGGAATCCTTCATGTGGGAGGATTCAATCGGAATCGTTCTTGTGGAGGGTTTCAGTAGGAGTCGTCTGCGGAGGGAGCCATTAGGACTCGCCAGCGCAATGCCAACGCAATGCCAAAGTTTTGCCATCGCAATGCCAAACCAATGCGAAGGCGATCCCAATTCAATGCCAATGCAATGCCAATGGGGGGTATCCTTTGCCAATGCCAAGGCGATCCCAATTCAATGCCAATGCAATCAATGCCAATGGGGGGGTATCCTTTGTGGTAGATTCCACAAGGAATCCTACCTGTGGAGGGTTTCGATTGGAATCATCCCGGGGGGGGGGGTTCAGTGTGAATCCTTTTTGTGGGGGCCTTTAAAAAGGATCCTTTCTTGCGGAAGGTAAGGAATCCTTCTGTGGTGGGAGCCATTCGAACTCGCCAGCGCAATGCCGACGCAGTGCCAACGCAATGCCAAGCCAATGCCAATGCTATGCCAATGGGGGGAATTGTTTGTGGTAGATGCCAATCGCAATCCTTCTAAGAACCCTTCTTCGGGGGGATTTCAATAGGAAGCCTTAGATGGACGGCTTCGCATGGAACCCTTCAGTTGAGGATTTCAATTTGAATCCTTCTTGTGGGAGGGGTTCGACAGGCATCCTTTTTGCGGGGGTGTTTAATAGGAATCCTTCAGTGAAGTGTTTGAGTAGGACTCGCCAGCGCAATGTCAACACAATGCCAACGCACTGCTAACGCACTGCCATCGCGATGCCAACGTAATGCCAATGCGATGCCAAACCGTTGCCAAACCACTGCCAACGCAATGCCGATGGCGGGATTCCTGTCTTCCAACAGATTCACCAGGAATCCTTATGTGTATGATTTGGTTACGAATCCTTCTTCGAAGGGTTTCGATAGGAATCCTCCCGTGAAGGTTTCGATTGGAATCTTTCTGTGGGGGGTTTCACTTTGAATCCTTCATGTGGGGGCTTTCACAAGGATCCCTTCTTGTGCAAGGTTCTCATACGAATCCTTCTGTGAGGGGAGCCATTCTAACTCGCCAGCGCAACGCCAACGCAGTGCCAACGCAATGCCACACCCATGCCAAAGCGATCCCAACCCAATGCCAATGCACTGCCAATGGGGGAAAGTCTTTGTGCTAGATTTCAATAAGACTCCTTATGTGGAGGACTTCGAATGGAATCCTTCCGTGAGGGAGTTCAATGTGAACCCTCCTTGTGAGATGCTTCCATCGGAATTCTTCTTGTGGAGGGTTCAACAAGAATCATTCTGCGAAGGGAGATGTTGGAACTCGCCAGCGCAATGCCAGCGCAATGCCAACGCAGTGCCAACGCAATGCCACACCAATGCCAAAGCGATCCCAACCCAATGCCAATGCACTTTCAATGGGGTAAATCCTTTGTGGTAGATTCCGATAGGAGTGCTTTTGTGGAGGGTTTCGCATGGACTCCTTCTGTGGAGGGTGTCAAGATGAACGGTTTTTGTGGAGGGTTTCAATAGGTGTCCTTGTAGAAGGTTTCGAGCGGAGTCCTTCTGTGGAGGGTTTTATTAGGACTCGCCAGCGCAAAGCTTGCGAAATGCAAGCGCACTAGCAACGCACTGCCAAGCGCAATGCCAACGCAGTGGCAATGCGATGCCAAACCATTGCCAAACCAGTGCCAATGCAATTCCAGCGGGGGTTTCTTTCGAAGCATCCCAATATCAATCCATCTGCGGGTGATTTCAATAGGAATCCATATGTGGAGGATTTCGATCGGAATCCGTCTGTAGAGGATTTCAATATGAATCCTTCATGTGGGGACGTTCAGTAGGAATCCTTCCAGGGGGGAGGGCAGGTGAGGCCACGTCGCATTCCCTTTTTTTTCGCCGCCGACCCCCCCCCCCAACATATATATATATATATATATATATATATATATATATTGTTTGGGGGGAGAGGAAAGAGAGGCACACACAAAAAAAGAGGAGGGAGGAGGAGGAGGAGGAGGAGGAGGAGGAGGGGGAGGGAGAGGCGGACGGGGCTATAAGGAGGAAATTTCCCCCCCTCGCCCCCCAACAAAAAAACAACTAGTTTCTTTTTTTGGGGGGGAGAGGGAAGAGAGAAAACAAAAGAAGAGAGGAGGAGGAGGACGGGGAGGAGGAAGGAGAGAAGGACGCCACAGAGTACACAGACCACTGAAAGACGCACGCGCGAACTCAGTGCGGAAGTCTCTCGCGCGCGCGCCCTGGAACCCCGAGAGGTTCCACGACCCCCCGTTCTCCCCAATGCAACCCGAGAGTCCGCCCAACGTCGTCGGCCTTACGGCTGGGAGACGAAGGCCTTGGGATACGGCCAGGGCGTACCTTTCTTCCAGTAGTGCTTTCCGGCCGTACGACTTCTTACGGCCGCAGCAAAAATCCCGTTTTGGAAGGCTTCTGGGGCCATCTTGCAGTCACGTGATATCGTCGTCCGTGCTTACCGCCGCGCACGCCCCAGTAACAACACCACCTGTCGTGGAGGTAGTCCACGGGTTCGCCCTAGTCAGCTACAATTCTGGGATCAGCGCGTGCGAGAAGAGCGAGCAGTGGCAGCGGGCCCTGGCGCTGCTGTGCGAGATGCGGGAGGCGAAGCTGGAGCCCGACGTCATCTCTTCTACAATACACAATACCGCGGACAGCGCGCGCGAAAATGGCGAGCGGTGACATTGAACCGGTCCCCTCTGGGCCGGTCCGGGGGAGCTCCCCGGGGCCCAGGCCGCTCCGGGCGGGCCCTCGGAGCCGTCTCGGTAGCCTTCGGAGTGGCCCCGATGGCGCAGGAGACGGCGCAAGACTGCCGAACATGCCTCCCAGACAGCCCAAGAGGTACCCATGACGCCCCAGGACTGCCCCACGAGACTCCCAGGGATCGCTTCCAGATGCCGAAATCATTGATTTGCTTTGGTTTTTGTGAGATGCTTCTTGGGTGTTCTCACCTTTTCCGATTTCAGCCGCCCAAGACGCACTCAGGGGCCTCCCAGATCGTGCCAGAGCGGCCCCAGAGGCTCCCAAGAGCGCCCCAACACGGCCCAAGAAAGCCCCGAGACGGTTCCAAGACGGCCCCAAGACGGTCCCTGAGGGCCGCCCCAAGAGAAGTCTCAGAGAGGCCCAAAGGGTCCCAGATGACCCGCCTGAAGCCCCAGAGCAGGCCCGGGCGGGCCCTCGGAGCCGCCTCCGTAGCCTTCGGAGAGGCCCCGATGGCGCAGGAGACGGCGCAAGACTGCCGAGCATGCCTCCCAGACAGCCCAAGAGGCGCCCATGACGCCCCAGGACCGCGAGACTCCCAGGGAGCGCTTCTGGAGACCGACTCATTTATTTTCAATGTTTCTTCTATGTTGTTCGTGTTCTCACCTTTTCCGCTTCAGCCGCCCAAGACGCCCTCAGGGGCCTCCCAGATCGTGCCAGAGCGGCCCCAGAGGCTCCCAAGAGCGCCCCACGATGGCCCAAGAAAGCCCCAAGATGGTTCCAAGACGGCCCCGAGGGCCCCAAGAGAAGCCCCAGAGAGGCCCAAAGGGTCCAGAGGACCCGCCTGAAGCCCCAGGGTAGGCCCAAGCAGGCCCCAAGAGGCGCCAGAAGGGTTTTCAGAGCGGCTTCAAGTGGATTCCAAGAGAGCCCACAAGCAAGTGGAGTGACGCCTTTTTGCTTGTGGATCCTCTCTGGGCCCACTCGGGGCACTTGGGGCGCTCTCCGAGCGCTCCCGGAGGCCGCCTCAGTCCCGCCTGAAGCCGCAAGGTTGGCAGGAGCGGGCCCCACGAGACCACAAGTTGGCTTCGAAGACGCTTGAAGTGTATTCTGAGCGAGCCCAAAAGCAAGCGGAGTGACGCCACCTCCTTTTGGGCCCTCTTGGGGTGCACTTGGGGCCCTGTTGGAACCTCCCAGGAGCTCGCCTGACTTCTGCCTGAAGCCCCGGGGTAGTCCCTGAGATCATCGTCCGCATTCGATCATATATGCGACCGGACAGACAATCCCGCAAAATGTTAGATGTGGCCGACGTCATCGTCGTTCGTCCACACTCGATGAGTAATGCGACCAGAAGATCTGCTTCCTTTCGTGTCGCAGGCACGCCCTACAAGCACTGCCCCCCTCACGTCGATAGTGGTGATCACACCACAGGTACACACTAGTCAGCTACGATGCTGGAATCAGCGCGTGCGGGAAAGGCGAACAGTGGCAGCGGGCCCTGGCGCTGCTGAGCGAGATGTGGGAGGCGAAGCTGGAGGCCGGCGTCATCAGCTACAATGCTGGGACCAGCGCGTGCGAGAAGGGCGACCAGTGGCAGCGGGCCCTGGCGCTGCTGAGCGAGATGCGGGAGGCGAAAGTAGAGCCCGACGTCGTCTCTTCTACAGTGCAGGGGCCTTTGCGTGCGAGATGGTCCTCTGTCCTGAAAGGCCCCCCGGGCCCTCCGGGGCGCCCTGCGAGTCCCCCGAGCGTTCCGAGATGGCTCCGGGTGGTCCCCCAGGATGCCCCAAGATGCCCCAAGACGGCTCAGAGACGCTCAAGGGCCTCCAAGCGAGCCCCAGGATGGCCCAGAGGCCTCCAAGGCAGGCCAGAAGGCTCCCGAGACGGCCCAGGAGAGCCCAAGAGACACAAATCGTCCCATTCCCTTTGGAAAGCGTCTATTTGGGGTATGTTCGTTCTTTCCGTTTGCACAGTCTCCAAGACGGCTGCACAGGAGGCCCCCAAGATCGCCCCAAGACGCCCGCAGGAGGGCCCCCAAACGGCCCGAGACGGCCCCGGGACGGCTCCAGAGGCGCCCGGGACGGCCCAAGAGACACTCAATGTAGCCCCAAGAGCGCCCAATAACGGCCCAACATGGCCCCAAGACGGCCCCAAGACGGCCCGAGAGGCGCCCAAGACGGCCCCACCCAAGACTGCCCAAGAGGCACCCAATACGGCCCAAGATGGCCCCGAGATACCCCCAGGAGGACGAAAAGAGGCCCCCACACGGCTCCCAAGAGGCCTTGGATGATTGTCTCGAGACAATCATACAGGGTCGTGTCGTCGACGCTCCCCGAGATCTTGGGGACCGTCGACGACTGACGATCGAAGATCGACGGGATGAAGGACCGAGGTGAGGAGGAGGAGGAGAAGGAGGAGGAGGAGGAGGAAGCGGAGGACGCCCTAAATGGCCCCAGCCCGAAAAGCCGATGGAAGCTACCGAGATGTCCCGAGCATGACCCGAAGGAGGCCCCAAGAGGGTCCAGACATTACGAGACGGCTCCGAACGAAGATCGACGGGATGAAGCATCCAGGGGAGGACGAGGAGGGAGCCCAAAATAGCCCAAAAGCCGATAGGAGCCACAGAGAGGTCCCGAGCATGCCCCGAATAAGGCCCCGAGAGTGTCCAGACACCCCGAGAAGGCTCCTGACGCGCAGCCCAAGAAAAGCAAATAGACAGTTACTCCAGCGTCCTATCGGTGATCCTGCCGTGCACCTGGTGCCTGAGCGGCCCCAGTGCGGAGTCCACACCATGGCGGGCAGATTCCGCGGCCGGAAGGCCGTGTGTTAGCCCTAGTCTCTACTACATTGCAGGGCCAAGTGCGTGCCAGAATGGCGCAGGCTCCAATGCACCAAAACCGCCCCGGGCTGGCTCCGGGCCGCCCCGGGCCGCCCAGGCAGGCTCCAGGACATGTCGGGAGGGCCCCCAGAAGCCCCCAAGACGGCCCCGGAGAGCCCCGGCACGCTTAAAGATGGGCCCAAGACGCCCGAGATTCGCCCCAGGCGGCCCAAGAGGCGTCCAAGACGCCCGAAGAGGCCTCCCAAGAGGCCTCCCAAGAGGGCCCCGAGCGACAGAAATCGTCGATTTCTACTGTGTTTTTCGGTGTTTTCGGCCTCCTCGCCTCTTCGGCTTTCCGACGCTCCAAGACGGCCCAAGAAGTCCCCCCGACCGCTCCAAGACGGCCGAAGAGGACCCCAAGAGAGCCCCAAGACGGGCCAGGAGGGCCCCCAGACGGTCCCAAGACGCCGCAGGACGGCCCCAGGACGGCCCAGGAGGCGCCCAAGACGGCCCAAGAGGCACCCAAGACGGCCCCAGGAGCGGCCCAAGACGGCCCAAGACAGCCCAAGAGCGCCCAAGACGCCCGAGATTCGCCCCAGGAGGCCCTCGAGGCGTCCAAGACGCCCGAAGAGGCCTCCCAAGAGGCCTCCCAAGAGGGCCCCGAGCGACAGAAATCGTCGATTTCTATTGTGTTTTTCAATGTTTTTGGCCTCCTCGCCTCGTCGGCTTTCCGACGCTCCAAGACGGCCCAAGACGCCCCCCCGACCGCTCCAAGACGGCCGAAGAGGATACCAAGAGAGCCCCAAGACGGGCCAGGAGGGCCCCCAGACGGTCCCAAGACGCCGCAGGACGGCCCCAGGACGGCCCAGGAGGCGCCCAAGACGGCCCAAGAGGCACCCAAGACGGCCCCAGGAGCGGCCCAAGACGGCCCAAGACAGCCCAAGAGCGCCCAAGACGTCCGAGATTCGCCCCAGGAGGCCCTCGAGGCGTCCAAGACGCCCGAAGAGGCCTCCCAAGAGGCCTCCCAAGAGGGCCCCGAGCGACAGAAATCGTCGATTTCTATTGTGTTTGTCAATGTTTTCGGCCTCCTCGCCTCGTCGGCTTCCCGACGCTCCAAGACGGCCCAAGACGCCCCCCCGACCGCTCCAAGACGGCCGAAGAGGACCCCAAGAGAGCCCCAAGACGGGCCAGGAGGGCCCCAAGACGGTCCCAAGACGCCGCAGGACGGCGTCCGGACGGCCCAGGAGGCGCCCAAGACGGCCCAAGAGGCACCCAAGACGGCCCCAGGAGCGGCCCAAGACGGCCCACGACAGCCGAAGAGGCGCCAAGGAGGGCCTCAGATGGCCCGAAGACGGCCCAAGAGGCACCCAAGACGGCCCGAGAGAGCCCTAAGAGCCCCCCCGCGAGGCCCAAACGAAGGCCGAAGAGGCTCCGAAACGGCCCCTACGAAGCCTTCAGTGCCTTCAGAATTCCTTCCAGGAGCGGGGGAGCGGACGAGAGGCGACCGGCATATCGAAGGCACAAAAGAACAATGTTGGACGCTCCGAGGGCCTTCGATGTTTCTCTGTTGGGGAGAGTCGTCGTAGGATCGACGATTGCCGACCGAGGGCATGGAGAATCCAGCGAAAGAGGAGAAGAAGGTGGAAAAGGAGGAGGAGGAGGAGGAGGAGGAGGAGGAGGAGGAGGAGCCCGACGCCATCATGATTGCCTTTCGGCCCTGCAGCCGCACCCCCCCGCGCTTGCCCAGAGACCCCTCGCCACGTCGAGCTGATGTCGTGGACGGAGTCCACAGGTCTGCCCTAGTCAGCTACACCGCTGGGATCAGCGCGTGCGAGAAGGGCGAGCAAGCGACCTAAGAGGAGACGAAGTGTTCGGCCACGCGCGCGCCGAGTCCTTTGGGGGACCCGTGTGCTCGTCGCTCTTCAGCCTTCTCTCCTTCCCCTTCGCTCCAAGCTCCTTGCTCTTAAACCACTGCAGTATTTGCTTATCGGCCCCCTCTCTCCCAGCTTCTTGCTCATCTCCCCTCACTCCTCCTCGCTCCTCTTTCCTGGCTACTGGCACCTTCTGCACCGGCATAGCCTCTCACGGCCTCGGAGTGGCCCCACGTGCCTCGTAGTCGGCCTCCATGCAAGATTGCCTCAAGACGCATCCAGGCAGCAGGCGGCAGCGAGCGGATGAGCAAGTACTGAAGCAGGCAGCAACGAACTCAGGCGAGCAGGCCACAAGATGCATGCCACCAGGCAAGCAACTTCGCTTGCAGGATTGCGGGCAGGACGTCAAATACAAGCGGTTCTCACCCTGGCATGCGAGTAAGCTTTCGTGGCCGCCGGGCGGAGAATGATCTCATCAGGCTGCTTGCCGTTGACGTAGTCCACAGGTCAGCCGTAGTCTTCTTTACTACATTGCAGGGCCCCGCGCGTGCGAGAAGGGCGGGGGTCGGAGTCTGACACATTCCTCTGGCTCCCCCTGCGGGACCGCGAGCCCCAGCTGGCCTCGGCGCGCTTCCAGGAAGGCCCAAGAGCGCTCGGAGACCCTATCGGAACTCCCCGAGAGGACCCTTAAGACGCCCCAAGACGGTCCAAGAGGGCTTCCGAGATGGTCCAAGAGCGCTAGAAGACGCCCAAGATAGCCTCCAGACGGCCCAAGAGGCGCCCGAATTGCTCCAAGTGGGCTTCAAGAAGAGCCCCGAGAGAGCCCGAACGAGGAAAAATCTCCCAAATCCTTCAAAAAGACGTTCATTCTGGCAATTCCCATGCTTTTCGTCTTCAAAGCGCCCAAGACGACAATATTGTCTCACAAGATCGCCACAAGAGGGCTCAGGAAGCCCCGGGAGGGCCACAAAACGGCCCAAGGCGGTCCCAGGACGGCTCCTGAGGCGCTCATGACGGCCCAAGAGGCTCCCATGAGAGCCCCAGGAGGGGCCAAAGACGACCCAAGAGAGCCCCAAGGCGGTCCGAGGACAGTCCCAGAGCCGCCCAAGACGGTCCCAGATGGCCCCAAGACGGCCCAAGGGGCACCCAAGACGGCCCAAGAGGGCCCCAAGAGGCTCCCAGGAGGCCGCCAGACGGCCCAACAGGGCCCCAAGAGTTTCTTACAAGGCGGAACAGAAGCCCCGGGGCGCGGCCAGACCCACGGAAAATAACCCTCGATTTCGAGGTTCATTCTCCGACGCCCTGGGGTGGAGCAATCAACCCTTGCCCAGGACGTTCGTCGACTCGCCACGTCCACGGAATGCCAATACCTACTTCGAAGTCTTCCCCCCAGGCTCCAGATGGGGCACAGACGTCTCGCCCGGATCGTTCGTGGATCAACGACGCTTGCGAAAAATACTCCGTAACCTCGGAGGCCATTCTCCGTGGTCCCGCGGTCGGCCAAAGTTAAGCCCCCCAAGACCACTCCTCGGCCCGCCACGTCGACGGAAAATAAACACGCTCGAGGGTTATTCTCCGAGGTCCCAGGTGGGCAAAAGGGTTCTGGAGAGACGTCTTTCGTCAACCTGCGCTTTGGCGCTTACTCTGGAGTTCTGGGTTTCGTTTCTGCGGCGTTCTGTCTCTACCCTCCCAATGCATGACCCGGGGCGCGGCCAGACCCACGGAAAACAAACCCAGACTTGGAAGTTTATTTTCCGACGCCCCAGGGCGGAGCAATTGACCCTCGCCCAGGACGTTCGTCGGCTCGCCACGTCCACGGAATACCAGTACCAACTCTGAAGGTTTCCCCCCAGGTTCTGGATGGGGCACAGACGCTTGCGAAAAATACTCCGTAACCTCGGAGGCCATTCTCCGTGGTCCCGCGGCCACCTCCTCCATCCACACCGTCCCCTCCAACCTTGCCCCCCGCGAGGCTCCGGAGACGCTCCATTTCTTCTATGTTGACACCATGGCGGGCAGACTCCGCGGCCGGAAGGCCGCGTGTCAGCCCGAGTCTGCACTACAGTTCCGGGCGGAGCGCGTGCGAGTATGAGAAGCGGTGGCAGCGCCCCGGGCTGCCCAGAGAGCCCGCGGCCCGCGCGGAGAGCCTCCGGGGCGCTCCTCGACGGTCGACGGCCCCAGGAGGCCCCTGGATCGCTCGCCGACGGCTCCAGGACCCCCAGATCGCCCCAAGACGACCTCATAGACGCCCAAGAGGGCCGAAGACGGCCTGACCGGAACCCCATGAGGGCACAAAAAGGCTTCAGAGACGGCCCCCGAGGACCGCTTGGACGGTGTCAAGAGGCAATGCTTGTGCGTTTTCCAAATGGTTCAAGGGTTTCCCTGTTCCCGCCATTTCGGGCCTTCAACGGCCCAGGATGGCCCCGGGGGCTTCCAGATCGGCATCTCGTCTTTCCCCTGAGGCTTCCCAGATCGGACGACGACTACTACTACTACTACTACTACTACTACTACTACTACTGCTACTACTACTATTACTACTACTACTACTACTACTACTACTACTACTACTCCTACTACTACTACTACTACTACTACTACTACTACTACTACTACTACTTTTACTACTACTACAACTATTATTATTTCTACTACTACTACTACTGCGACTACTACTACTTCCACTACCACTACTACTACTACTGCGACCTCCACTACAACTACAATTATTAGTACTACTACTGCTACTTCAAGTACTACTAGTAACAGTACTACTACTACGGCAACTATTGCCACTGCTACTGCTACTACTACTATCACAACTACTACGACTGCTACTGCTACTACTACCTGTACCTCTACTACAACTGCTACTCCTGCTACTACTACTACTACTACTACTACTACTACTACTACTACTTCTGGTACGACTACTACTACTACTACTACTACTACTACTGCTACTACTACTACTACTACTACTACTACTACTACTCTTACTACTACTTTTACAACTCATACTATTATGACAACTACTACCACTATGAGTGCCACCGCTACTCCTTGTACCGCTACCACCAATTCTACCTTCTCTGTTACTAGTAGTAGTAGTAGTAGTAGTAGTAGTAGTAGTAGTAGTAGTAGTAGTAGTAGTAGTAGTAGTAGTAGTAGTAGTACTACTATTACTACTACTACTACTACTACTACTACTACTACTACTACTACTACTACTACTATTGCTTCTACGACTACTACTACTACCATTACTACTACTTCCACTACCAAAACCACTACCACTACCACAACCACTATCACTACCACTACTACGACCACTACCACCACTACTACTACGACTACTACCACTACGACTACGATTGCCACCACTATCCCTCTTACTCCTACTACGACTACCACCATTATTACTACTACTACTACTACTACTACCTGTACTACTACTGCTACCTTCACTACTACTACTACTGCTACTCCTAGTACTACTCATACAACTACTAATACTACGACCTCTACTGCTTCTGGTACTACCATGATTACTATTACTATGACTGTCACCACTACTATTACTACTACTGCGACTACTACTACTACTTACTACTACTACTGCTACCTCCACTACTACTGCTGCTGCTACTACTACCACTACTACTACTACGACTACTACTACTACTACTACTACTACTACTACGACGACTACTACTACTACGACTACTACTGCTACTACTAGTACTACAAGTACCTACTACTACTACTACTACCACCACTACTACTACTACTACTACTACTACTACTACTACTACTACTACTACTACTACTACTACTACTACGACTGCGACTGCTACTGCTACTGCCACCTACTGTTATTATTACCCACTACGACTACTACTAGTACTGCCTCTGCCTTTACTACTACTACCACTACTGCTTCTGCTACGACTACTACTACTACTACTACTACTACTACTACTACTACTACTACTACTACTACTACTACTACTATTACCACTACTTACAACTCATAGTATTATGGCGACTACTACCACTATTTGTGCCCCCGCTACTACTTCTACCGCTACCACCAATTCTACTTTCTCTCTTACTACTACTACTACTACTACTACCACTACTACTACTACTACTACTACTACTACTGCTGCTGCTGCTGCTGCTGCTGCTGCTGCTGCTGCTGCTGCTGCTGCTGCTGCTGCTGCTGCTGCTGCTGCTGCTGCTGCTGCTGCTGCTGCTGCTGCTGCTGCTGCTGCTGCTACTGCTACTGCTACTGCTACTGCTACTACTACTACTATTATTACTACTACTCCTACTACTACTACTACCATCATTACTACTACCACGACCACGCCCACGCCCACGACCATTACCACTACCACTACCACTACCACTACCACTATCACTACCACTACCACTATCACTACCACTACCACTACCACTACCACTACCACTACCACTACCACTACCACTACCACTACCACTACCACCACTACTATTACGAATATTCTCAATACTGCTATTACTACTACCGCTGCCGCTACCATGCCCACTACCCTTACTACCAGTGCTCCTACTAGTTCTAGTAGTTCTACTGGTGTGGAGAGAGTGCCAAGCCTGCCACGCCCCGCGACCCTGGAGACCGTGGTGAGGGACCACTCCCTGCGCACACCTTGTGGTGTGGAGAGAGAGCCACGCCTGCCACGCCCCGCGACCCTGGGACGGATAGAGACCGCGGTGAGGGACCACCCCCTGCGCACACCTTGCGGTGTGGAGAGAGTGCCTCGCCTGCCACGCCTTACGAATCTTGCGCGCGTGTGCTGCGTGATGTGCGTGTCATGTGTATGATGCGTGTGCGGCTGTATCTGGACGTGTATCTTACGTGGGTGCCGAGTATGTGTCATGTGTATGATGCGTGCGCGGCTGTATCGGGGCCTGTGTCTCACGTGGGTGCTCAGTATGTGGCGCATGCGTCGGGGGAGCCAGGCGTTTGGCGTTGTTAGCGCGCGCGCGTGTGTGTGTGTGTGTGTGTGTGTGTGTGTGTGTGTGTGTGTCTGTGTGTGTGTGTCTGTGTGTGTGTGTGTGTGTCTGTGTGTGTGTGTGTGTGTGTGTGTGTGTGTGTGTGTGTCTGTGTCTGTGTCTGTGTCTGTGTCTGTGTCTGTGTCTGTGTCTGCGCGTGTCTGCGAGGGTGTGCGTGCGTGCGGCTGCATGTAGACGCGTTTCTCATGTATGCGTCGTGCATGCGTTGCGCGCGGGTGAGGGGAGGAAGTAAGATGAGGAGGAGGGGAGGAGGAGGGAGGTGAGCGTCGCGCGTGCGTCGCGGCAGAAAAAAAGCCAGAACCCCACCACGCATGTGGCGAAAATCATTTCTGTTTCACGCTTCCAGGTCAGTGCCCCCGGATCTCCCCGACCGCTTTCCAGGGTGGCCCACCAGACGTGGCCCGTCAAACGTCGGCCCCACACGTGGCCCCCAAACGGGACCCCCAAAGGGGGCCCCAAAACAAAGCTTCCGAGGGTCGCCCCTACTGCCCTAGTAAGCGTGGCTCCCGAACGTCAACCCCACGCGTTGCCCTCAGGCGCCCCCAAACGTGGCCCCCAACACACAGCCCCCAACCATTGCCCTCAAACGTGACCGTCACATGCGCCTCCGAAGGTCGCCCCTACTGCCCCAAGGACGCCAGAGCTGCTCAACTTCGACGAGCTGGTCACCCACGGTGTGCGAGTCCCAGGCTCAGCACGCCGTGGATTTAATCCACGGGCTCACACTAGTCAGCTACAGCGCTGGGACCAGCGCGTGCGAGAAAAGCGAGCAGTGGCAGCGGGCGCTTGTGCTGCTGAGCGAGATGTGGGAGGCGAATCTGGAGCCCAACGTCATCTCTCCTGCATGGCCAGGGGAAGCGCGTGCAGGAAGGGAAACGGATCAAGTGTCCAAAATTGGCCTCGGCGGGCCCCTGGCACGGCCTCGGCGGGCTCCTGGCGCCCCTGGCGCGGCCCTGCGTGCCTCTGGTCGGCTCGAGCAAGCTTCGGGACGCCTTCAGGGAGCGCCGAGATCGGGCCAACAGCCCCAACACGGCTCCAGGACGGCCCAAGAGGCCGTCCAGACGGCTCCCGGCGGCCAAAATAATGTTTTTGTTGAAATGGATTTTGCTTGATTTTCAGGTTCTCGCGATTTCGAGCTCAGAGCGGTCCAAGACGGCTCCTCGGACCTCACGAATGCTCAAGGCTCAAGAGGCTCCGGCAAGGGCCGTAAGACGGCTCAGGGGTGCTCCAAGACGGCTCCCGGAGGAGCCCAAAACGGCCCAAGAGAGACCCACGACGGCGCGAGAGAGTCCTCAGGAGCCCCCAGACGGGCCCCAAGAGCCGCCCACGTAGATAGAACAGCATATATCGCACCGAGCGGCAGTCGGCGAAACGGCACCTGTACTAGTTCTGCTCCAGCTGGGTGAGGCTCATACGCGCAAGCATGGCGACGAATATCGCTATATATACACCTATGTGCGCATGTGTAACCAACGTGGACCCAAACTGCTTGCGTCAGGCGCCGGCTGGGGCGGACAACTCCTGCCCCCCTGGACAGACAAACGCCAACAATGCTGAGGGCCCACCCAGGCCTGCATCTCTTATTCGGACCACGGGGCGGGCCGACAAAGGAAAGCGGGCCAGAGAAGGAACAAAAGCGGGCCGAGGAGCGAGGAGCCGAGGAGCGAGAACGAGACGGAGGGGAGGAGGACGACAGGAAAGGACAGACCAGGCCGACGGGCAGGGAAGGGGAAAGGGCGAGGAAGGGGAACAGCGCCAAGAGAGCGAGGAGCCGAGGAAGGAGCGAGGAAGCGGGCCCAAAGAAGCACCAAGACGTCAGCGCCTGCGCCCAGAAAATTGCAGGCCGCCGATCGGCTGGGAAGCGGGCTTCGCAAGGCCTTCTCGCATAAAACCCTAAATACATGATCAAACTCGCGTTGAAGGAGAGAAGTGAAGGAGGAGGAGGAGGAGGCGCAGGAGGAGGGAAGGAGGGAGGGAGGAGGAGAGCCGCCCAAGAGGGCTCACGGAGAGCTCCGAGACGGCACAACACCTCCCAAATTGCCTATTCCAGAAGAGCTCCAAGATTAGGGGAACAAGAAATTGCATAAAAAACTCGGAGGTCCGCGCGGATTTCGCGGATCCGCGCTGGACCCCCTTCCCTGGCGCGCGGAGCGCGCCAGTGGCGGCGCGGGAGGCGCCGCCAGGGGGCCCCAGCACGGATCCGAGAAATCCGCGCGGCCCTTGGAGTTTTAATGTTTATGTCGTAAATGCTTCGTTCCCCCCGAAGATGGCCGAGGAGGCGCCCAAGGCCCAAGAGGCCCCGAGCCGGCCCGGGAGCTGCCCGAGACAGTCCCAAGACGGCCCACGAGGCACCCAGGGTGGCCCCCAGAGGCCCCCAGGATGCCGAAAAGACTCCCAAGAGCCCCCCGAACGGCTTCCAGGAGGCACCCCCCAGGAGAGGCTCCAAAGCTGCTCTCCTCCTCCTCCTCCTCCTCCTCCTCCTCCTCCTCCGTCTCCCCCTCCTCCTCCGCCTCCTCCTCCCCCTCCTCCTCCTCCTCCTCCTCCTCCTCCTCCTCCTCCTCCTCCTCATCCTCCGAACAGCTTCCAGGAGGTCCCCAGAAGAGGCTACAAAGCTGCTCTCAAGACACGGGCAGCGGACGAGAGGCGAGAGGCTCATCGCTCGCCCGAGGAAGTTGTTTTCCACGCTCTGAGGGCCCTGGCAAACATGAGCAACTCGCAAGACCTGCAAGCAAACATCAAGCAAGCATCACGCAAACGGCAAGACGGTGCAGGCTGAGCAAATCACGCGCGCATTGGCAATGGAACGGCAGCAAGAAGCCGAGCTCAACAAGCGACAGCGGGCACACGGTGACATTCTTGCTTTCGTAGGCAGAGCCGACGGGCCAGCCCTCGAAACTTTGCAACCCTCTAAGTTTGCCCCAGGACGCTCCAGACGGCTTCCACGACGGCCCCAAGCCGCCCCAAGCTGGCTCCAGCACGGCCCCAGCGACGCCCAGGCGACCCAAGAGAACCCCAAGAGAGCCCGAAGAGCGGCCCAAGGGGCCCAAGACGGCCCCAAGACTGACCGAGAGGCGCTCGAGTATAGCGCCGCGACAGCCTAAGAGACCCTCACGCGGCAAACAGAAGCCCCCAGAGGCCCTGGTTGCTTGTGCTCTTGGAAGCGCCGTCGTAGAAACGACGATTGGCACACTGGAACATCGAGGGGGAGAAGGGTGGATGGACGGAAACAAAGGATGAGGATCCAGCAGCAGGGAGCAGAAAGAACGGCGAACAGCAGCTGCAGGAGCAGCACCACGCGTTCACCAGACACCGCTCGCCACCTCGAGCAGCTGTCGTGGACGTAGTCCACGGGTCTGCCCCAGTCAGCTACAGCGCTGGGATCAGCGCTTGCGAGAAGGGCGAACAGTGGCAGCGGGCGCTGGCGCTGCTGAGCGAGATGCGGGAGGTGAAGCTGGAGCCTGGCGTCATCTGTATTACAATTCCAGGCGAAGCGCGTGCGAGTACGAGAAGCGGTGGCAGCGCCCGGGGCCGCCCAGAGAGCCCGCGGGCCGCCCGGAGAGCCTCCGGGGCGCCCCTCGACGGTCCCAGGAGGCCCCTGGAGCGCTCGCCGACGGCTCCAGGACCCCATATCGAAATCAGACGGCCTCACAGACGCCCAAGAAGGCCGAAGCCGACCCGACTGGAGCCCCATGACGGCCCAAAAAGGCCTCCGAGACGGCCCCCAAGGACCGCGCGGACGGCGCCAAGAGGAAATATTTGTGCGTTTTCCTAAGGTTTCGAGGGTTTTCCTGTTCCCGTCATTTCGGGCCTACAACGGCCCAGGATGGCTCCGGGGGCTTCCCAGATCGGCATCTCCGCCTTTCCCCGGTAAGCTGGTCCATACCCGGTCCGGGGAATGGGCCAGTTTGCTGGTGTCTTTTTTGCAACTGTTTCACACGGGGTCGCCCCGCAAAGTATCCAGAGCAGACTGTTGGACTTATGTGCAATCATTTGGTTTCCGAAGAAAGACGCCGGGGAATGGACCAGTCGGCGCGTGCGCGCGCCTGTGTGCTGCGTGTGTGTGTGTGTGTGTGTGTGTGTGTGTGTGTGCTGTGTGTGCTGTGTGTGCTGTGTACGCGTGCTCTGTGTGTGCGCTGTGTGTTTGCAGTATGTGCGGTGTGTGTGTGCGCGCGGTGTGTACGGTGTGTGTGTGTGTGTGTGTGTGAGGCTTGTGTGGTGTGCGGGGTGTGTGCGGTGTCCGTTGTGTGCGCGGTGTGTGCCATGTGCGCGGTGCGTGCGGCGCGCGCGGTGGTGCCGTGCTGTATGGTGCACCTTATGATGTTTTATATAGCGCTACCTTTGGCGTACCTGGGAGGGCCTCCTGGGGAATCCCAGGACTCCGTGGGGATTCTACCAATCGCCAGATTCCTGAGAGGGCCTCTTAGGGAATCCCGTGCGGCGCGCGCCGTGGTGCCGTGCTGTATGGTGCACCTTCTGATGTTTGATACAGCGCTACCTTTGACGTACCTGGGGGGGCCTCCTGAGAATCCCAGGGATCCCCAGGGATCCTACCAATCGCCAGATTCCTGAGAGGGCCTCTTGGAGAATCCCACGAAATCTGTAGGATCCTACCAATTCCCAGATTCCTGGAAGGTCTCCTAGGGAATACTGATTGTTTGTTTCGGGATCCCACCAATTGCAAGATTCCTGAGATGGCCTCTTAGGGAATCCCAGAAACTCCTAGGGATCCTACCAATTCCCAGATTCCTGGGAGGGCCTCCTAAGGAATCCTAAGAACGCCTATGGATCCTACCACTTGCCTGATTCCTGAAAGGGCGTCTGAGGGAATCCTACGAAATCTCAAGGATCCCACCACTTCCCAGATTCCTGGGAGGGCCTCCCAGGGAATCCTAGGAATTCCGTGGGATCCGACCAATTCCGAGATTCCTGAAAGGGCCTCTGATGGGATCCTACGAAGTCTTGGGGATCCTACAAATTCCCAGGTTCCTGGGCGGGCCTGCTGGGGAATTTTAGGAATTCCTCAGGATCCTACCACTTCCCAGATTCCTGAGAGGGCCTCTTAAGAAATGCTGGGAATTCCTGGAGATCCCACCCTTTCCCAGATTCCTCCGAGGGCCTCCTGGGGAATCCTCGGGATCTCTAGGGGTCCTATCAATTGCCAGATTCCTGAGAGGGCCCCTTCAGGAATCTGAGTGCTCGGGGCAAACCGGACGGATAACTGGAAAGAGCAGTCGGAGGTAACATGTTCCCAAACTAAGAAGATGCGTAGATCCCGCTCGGAGATCTGGCAAAACGCAAGCAATCTTAGATCCATCAACCTTGCGCAGGTACATGTACGTTGCGCATTTGCATCTACGCCTACATATTTGTATTCATAGGCGCACACACATGTATACACATGCACGTGTACGTGCACATGTATATGCATATGTATAGGTATGTGTGAATGTACATGCATATGTGACCATCTACGTGGGACGCATGGTTAGGTATATGTATGTGTGTGGAAACATATAGATCTGTACATGCACATTTTCATATACAAATTCATATTCCTATAGATGTATATATGTATCAGGCTATACATGTGGATTAACAGGTGTGCACACACACACATATATATATATATTCATACATACATTAATATACATATACATATATATAGATATCCCGGCAGCCAAGCCTGCATTGCGAACAGCCACCGCGCGAACCAACCAACCAGCCAATCAGCCAGTCAGTCAATCAACCAACCAACCAGCCGACCAGTATATACATATACACGTGTATATACATATATGCATATCAATTCAACGATTCAGCGAACCAACCAACCAGCAACCAACCAGCCAACCAGCCAACCAACCAACGAGCCAACCAGCCGAGAGGCCTCTCGGGAGGCCCAACACGCCTCTCGGGAGACCCAAGACGCCCCTCGGGAGACCCAAGACGCCTCTCGGAAGGCCCAAAAGGCTTCTCTGGAGGCCCAAAACGCCAATCGGACGGCCCCAGAAGCCTATCAGGAGGCCCAAGACGCATCTCGGCAGGCCCGAGACGCCTCTCGAGACGCCCAAGACGCCTCTCGGGAGGCCCAAGAGTTTTTCTCGGGACGCCCGAGGGGCTTCTCGGGACGCCCGAGGGGCTTCTCGGGACGCCCGAGATGCCTCTCGGGAGGCCCAAGAGGCTTCTCGGGACGCCCTCCAAGCCTCTCGGGAGGCCCAGGACGCTTCGCGGGAGGCCCAAAACGCCTCTCGGGAGGCCCGAGAGGTTTTCTCGGGACGCCCGAGAGGCTTCTTGGGACGCCCAAGAGTCGAGAGTCTCCAGGAGCTCCCCAGCGAGCCCGAGAGGGTCCCAGGACGGGCTCGGAGGGCCCCCACGAGCTCCCACGGAGCTCCCAGGGGACCCCCACGAGGGCCCCGAGGCCGCAAAACTATAGATATGCTCCAGGGTTTTTGACGTTTACGGTGGTGCTCCTCCCGCCCGCCCACCACGGCACCGCGGGCATCCGAATCGGGCCCATGCTGCCCGGGGGGGCCTCCAAGAGAGTCCCCAAGACGGCCCCAGAGGCCCCCGATCGAGCTCCCGGGGCCCCCAAGACGGCCCAAGAACCCCCCCAGACGTCCCCAAGGGACGCCCAAGAGGGTCCAGTTCGGAGCGCTTCCCCTCCCTCCGGGCCCCTCCACGGCCAGCAAGGCTCAAAGACGCCCCCCAGAGGCCCCCAGAAGGCCCCGGAGGCGCTCCTAAGAGGCCCCCGGGCGCTCTCCAGAGGTTCCCAGAAGGCTTCAGAGGCGCCCCCAAGAGCTCTCAAGAGGCTCCCAGAGGCTCTCCACAGGCTCCCACAGAGCCCCACGAGGACCCCCTCCCGGGTATCGGAAGGCCCCCCCGCCGCTTCCCCGATGCCTCCGCTGGGAACAGCCTGCTACAGCACGCGGCACTGCTGGCACGACAAGCCGCATGCTGGACAGGAGGAAGGGGATGAGGCGGAGGAGGAGGGCGAGAGGAGGAGGAGGAGGAGGAGGAGGACGACGACGACGGCGACGACGACCACGACGACGACGACGACGACGACGCCGACGACGACGACGAGGACGAGCACGAGGACGAGTTGCTGGAGCTGCTGCTGCAGCTGTTGCTGCTGCTGCTACTGCCGATGGTGCTGGATCTGCTGCTGCTGCTGCTGCTGCTGCTGCTGCTGCTGCTGCTGCTGCTGCTAGCGCTGCTCCAGATGCCGTCAGGATCATCAAGCAGACAGCGCACCCTGAAGCAATAAGCAGCAACGAGCGCACGCTCAATGCTCTGGCATTCGTGGACGGTAGTCCACGGGCCAGCCCTGGTCAGCTACAACGCTGGGATCAGCGCGTGCGAGAAGGGCAAACAGTGGCAGCGGGCGCAGGCGCTGTTGAGCGAGATGTGGAAGGTGAAGCTGGAGCCTGGCGTCGTCCCTCCTACAGTGCAGTGTTAACCGCTCGCCAACGTGTCGAGCAGTGGTAACGGACCCGGCCCCCTCTCCGGCGGCCACCGGCGTGGCCCCAGGACCCCGGCGCGCTTCCAAGATGGCTTCAGAGCGCTCCGAGCCGCCCCTGGAGGCCCCCAAGATCGGAAGCCGGGCAAGGGCTTGGCCGCTAAAATCGACCTCCGGGAAGTTGTCTTCGTCCTTCCGGGAAGAAGCCCGTTGACTGTTTCGCGTGCCGCGCCTCGTTCCGGGAAGTTGTTTTTTCCTTCCGGGAGGGCCGTCTTAGCAGCCACAGTTTTAGCAGCCCTCGCCCAGCTTCCGACAAGAGGGCCCGAAGACGGCCGAAGACGGTCCCAGAGGGCCTCCGAGACGGGCCCCGAGCGCTCGAAGGCGCCTAAGACAGCCGCCCGACGGCCCAGGAGGCCCCCCAAATGCTCCGAGTGGGCTCCAGAGAGGGCCCCAGGAGAGCCCGAACAAGGAAAAACAGTAACAATCCTCAGGGGAAACGTGCATTTCGGGAGTTCCCATGCTTTTCTTCTTAGCAGCGTCACGGCCACACAGGCCCTCAAGATCGTCCCAAGACGCCTCAGGAGGCTGCCAGGAGGGCCCCAAGACGGCTCAAGACTGCGCCAGGACGGCTCCTCAGGCGCCAATGGCGGCCCCAAGAGGGGGCTAATAGGACAGTGTGGGAACGCTCCCGAGGGGCCCCAAGAGGGCCCCGACAAGGCCCCATGACGCATGTACTTTGGTGCGCTTCTCGCAAGTCCATAAAGCATATCAAGTACATGCGGTTTGGGGCCTTCTTGGGGCCCCCTGAGGGCGCTCTTGCGGCCCTCTGGAAGCCTTCGGGTCCCTCCAAATGAGGACCGGACGCATTCTGCCACAGAAAGGCCATTCGTGGCGTCCTGGTCGTCGTCGTCGTCGTCGTCGTTGTCGTCGTCGTCGTCGTCGTCGTCGTCGTCGTCGTCGTCGTCGTCGTCGTCTCTCTGTACCCCCCTCGGCCAGACCTCCGCCCTCCCCCCGACCACTGCGCTCCGGCGGCTCCCGGGGTCCAGGCACGCCGGGTTTGTGGACCCGACCAGTGCCGCTGCGACAAGGAGGCCATTCCGCAAGGGCCAAAGAAGGCCTCGAGCCCCCACCCTCGACTGAAGTCGGGCCTGTCCCCCTACAGGGAGATTGTCGACGAAAAATAAAAAGTAACCTCAAGATAGTCCAAAAATAATCCAAAAATCGTCTGGGGACTATTTTTGAAAATTGTTTGACCTTTTTTTTGTTGGGTATTTTTTATTCCCTACCTAGGCGTTGCCTAGACGGGTTCTTACTTTCTTGGCTTAAAGGGGCC
This sequence comes from Prorocentrum cordatum, assembly GCA_963575745.1. Classification (NCBI taxonomy): domain Eukaryota; class Dinophyceae; order Prorocentrales; family Prorocentraceae; genus Prorocentrum; species Prorocentrum cordatum. The sequence continues at coordinate 40,068 of CAUYUJ010006549.1, forward strand.
GGGCAGTGGAAATCGCCCCGGGCGTTTCCCCCGGTTGCGCTCCCTGGGTGCTCAGCACAAGCAAAAGCAAAGGCAAGCGTGAAGGCAAAAACGAAGGCACAGCAACAGCATAGCATAGCATAGCATAGCATAGCATAGCATAGCCCAGCATAGCATAGCATAGCGCAGCATAGCATAGCACAGCACAGCATAGCATAGCATAGCATAGCATAGCCTAGCCCAGCATAGCATTGCGCAGCAGCGCGTAGCATAGCACAGCACAGCATAGCATAGCATAGCAGAGCATAGCATAGCATAGCGCAGCACAGCATCCACGATTGCTGCTATATATATATATATATTACTGCGTTTACCGCTTCTACTAATGTTGCTTTCCTAGAGGCTCCAACTCCTAGGTAGGGTCGCACTGGGATAATTTTTCGTATAAAATCCCCTTGTAGGGGGACAGGCCCGACTTAAACCTCGAGACTGGAGATTCGAATGGTCCACGCGCGCCGGTCCGTCGAGCTGCGCCGGGCCATGGCGCCGAGAAGGCCTCCGCGAGCACGAGCCTCACACACTGCCTCGGGCCCCCACTCCCGAGGCTCGAGGTACGAGCACTAGGTTTCGACGAAAAATAAAAAATCGCCCAAAGAGGTAGAAAATATCCAAACCTAGTCCCCAGACTATTTTTGGAGTATTTTTTTATTATTTTGGGGGCATTTTGTATTTTTCGTTGACAATCCCCCTGAAGGGGGACAGGCCCGACTTAACCTTAGAGAGCGTACCCCCCCGTGTGCCCCGCTCGCTGTTCCCGTGTCCATCGGACAACGGCAAAGGCGACGACGACGGCAACGACGACGACGACGGCGACGACGGCGAAGACGGCGGCGGCGACGACGGCGGCGACGGCGACGGCGTCGGCGGCACGATGCTTCCGAGTTCCGCCCAGCCGCGAGTCACCGCCCACCAAACCACCCAACCCAACCCGAAGGCCACGATTTGCCTTCCATTTCCAGTGGGGGGGGTCGGGGAACATCGAACAAACACGTGGAACCCGTACGCCCCCAACCCGAAATTCGGGTCAAATTCGGGTCTTCGGGTTGGGTTGGGGTGGTTTGGTGGGTAGTCAGCGAGCCCGAGGGGACCGCAGAGGCCGAACCGACTGGACACGTCAACAACGAACTGCGAGCACCGGAGCCGCTCGGAGTAGTCCCGGCCGCACGCGGACCGGATCATCTCCTTTCCGTTCCCCTCGAGCCCCGCCACCAGGAGTACCTCAGGACCAATGCTCCCACGACCTGTGCGAGGACAGAGTCGCCATCCATCTGGCATGCTCAAGAGGTCGTCGCCATGGCCTGCAAAGTCGCTTTTCTGGGGTTCCGACGCTCCAAGATGGCCCACGATTCCCCCCGCATCGCTTCGACGCAGACGGCCCGCCAGGCCCCCAAGAGGGCCCCGGGACAGCCCACGACGGCCGCGAGACGGCCGAGGAGGCCTCTGCCAGCCCAATGACAGCTCCAAGAAGAACCCCGAGGGGGGAAGTTCGAATCCGAAGTGGCATTTCGCTCCCTCCGCCTTAAAAAGATGACCCCCGCGACCGCCGGCGGGACCCAAAGAGGACCCCGGAATTCTCAGGAGGCCCAAGGGGCTCGAATTTGGCTTTACAGAAGCTCCAAAAGGGCCTCAGGACGCCGCCAATGCCGCCTCTAAAAGGCTTCCGCGGGGAGGTCCCTTCGAGAATTCTCGGGCCTTGCCGGCCACCCAAGAAAACCCCGCGAGCGACCCAACAGAAACCGCTCAAGCCCAGATGTTCGGCCGCACGTGCGCCGAGGCCATCGAGACATTCGTGCGCTGGCCTTCTTCGCCTGCCTCCCCATCTCGCTCGCGCCTCGCCGTTCTTTCGTTTCCCTCTTGCTTCTATCTCCTCGCTCCCTGCTCCTCTCGTCTCACGTTGCGTTGCTCCTCTCGCTTCTCTCCTGGCCCCGCACTTTTTTTTTTTTTTTTGTGTGTTTTTTTTTTTTTTTCTCTCTCTCTCTCTCTCTCTTTTTTTCTCTCTCTTTTTCTCTCTCTCTCTCTATTGTTTTTTGTTTGTTCTCGCTCTCTCTCTCTTTTTCTTTCTCCGCGGCGCCAGCGCAAAGCGGGAAACCGCGTGCCTCGCTCCCGCCGCGCAGCACCGAACGTCATTGAAAACGCGCCCCTCATCACCCGCCCACATGCTTCGCCGAAAATGTCTCTCCACATCCGTTTTCCGATCCTGCTCCCCAGAAGCTTGCGGACGCCCCGTGCGACGAGCCAACCCCGGACACAACGAGTAAGCAGCAAGCGCAGGTCTGTGTTTGACCTACGCCGCAGCTCCTCTTCCCGTGCCCTGCAGATCCGACCAAGCCGCCCCGCAGCAACGTCCGAAACACCAAACCCGACGCACGGGATCGCAAGGTGCATGCCACGTCGCACCGCACGCAAACGCGCCGACATGTCCACAACATCCCACGGATACCCGAACACACATCCACGCACCCGCATTGAACGCACAACAAGCATGTTCGGCATGCTCGGCATGCTCACCGTCGAAGTCCCCGAGCCCGCATCCAACGCAGTCCAGCGACCACCCGCCGAAACGGTCGCCTAAATATTATGGTTCCTTTTGTGCCCCTCCGCGTTCTACTCTTCCGAGGCGGTTGCCGACATCCCACGTGATTTTGGTTGCCACAGAGCAAAAGAGTAAACGACGACGCAACCAAGCAAGCAAACAGGCAACTTGGCAGGAATGGACGTTGGCCAGCACGCAGACTCAAACATTTGGGTATGGAGTTGCTTGGGCAGCAGGCGACCAGCCATGCGCGCAGAGCAGCGCGCAAGCATGACAGCAGGCAAGCGAATTCAACCTTGCGTGCGAATCAGTTGTCGTGGACGCTCGTCCATGTGTCCGCCATAGTCAGCTACATCGCTGCGACCTGCGCGTATGAGAGATGCGGCCAGTGGCGGCATGCGTTGTCGCTGCTCAGCGAGATGCGGGAATGCAGCGTGGAGACGAACGACATCTGTTACAATGTGTGCACCACAGCGTACGAGAGGTCGTCTCGCAACTCGGCAGGATTTCCAGGCTATCTTGGGATTGGTCTTTTGCGTTTTCGCGTTTCTTGCGAAGCACTGTGCGTGTGAGAACTTGCTGGGCGACCACTGTGATTACGTGGATGGACATCCGTATCGTGAATTTCGCAGGGGCTTCTATCGCGCAGGAAATTGCTTCGGATAGCATTCCACGGGTCCGCACTGGTCGGCCACAGCGGTGATATCAGCACTTGAGAGAGAGAAAGAGAGGAGGTGTGCAGTGAAAGCGGGTCATGCCGCTGCTCAGCGAAATGTTGATTGCGTCATGGAGTTCAACTTCGACAGTTGCTCAGCGAGTTGCGGTATGCGATGTTGGAGCTCAATGTCATTTTTGCCAGCTCTGAGCGAATCGCGTGCCAGATATGGACGCACGCAGTGTATTCCGACACGTGGCCAGGATACTCCGAGGACGCCCTAAGCGGCTCGCGATATCCAGTGCCCCGCGTCGTGGCCCAGTTGAGCTTATTAATTGCATTTCGAAGAGGGTCCACGACGCCCGAACGGTTCCACGATTGCCCCAGCCCCAAGATGCCTCCGAGTGCCCCCGAAACCGCTTCTCAAGCTTCCCGCCGCGCTTTACTCGTGTTGCTCTTCGTTCCTCGCCTTTCTCTTTGCTCCTTGCTGAACCCTCGATTCTCCCACCTCCATCCTCGAACCTGACTCCTCGCTCCTTGCTCTTCGTTCCTCGCCGATCCCCTCGCGAGCGGCAGGTTGTGTCAGCCAATTGACAGGAGCACAGAGGAGCAGTACCCTGCAGGTCAATAAGCAAAAGTAGCGAACAGCAGCAGCACGCAACTCGCAGCAAGCACCACCAACGGCAGCACAGAAGCAGTAAATAGTAGCAGCATGGATTAGGCAGCAGCATCCTGCAGTCGCATGCAGCAACAGCAGAGCCGAAGCTCAGGCCCAGCGTTATCATGAAAACCCTCTCGCAACAGCTCCGTCCCGAGCCAACGTGCCATCTCGGACAAACTTCGAGGCCAGTATGCCACGTGTCAGCACTAGTCTTTCCTATTATGCAGCGTTCACCGCTCGCCAAATGGGCGAGCAGTGGCAGTGGACCGGCCCCCTACGGCGGCCGCCGGCGCGGCCCCGGGGCCCCGGCGCGCGTCCAAGATGGCTTCAGAGCGCTCCGAGCCGCCCCCAGGGGCCCCCAAGAGGGCCCGAAGACGGCCGAAGACGGTCCAAGTGGGCCTCCGAGACGGGCCTCGAGCGCTCGAAGACTTTCAAGATAGCCGCCCGACGGCCCAAGAGGCCTCCAAAATGCTCCGAGTGGGCTCCAGAGAGAGTTTCTGAAGAGCCCGAACAAGCAAGTATCGTCCCCATCCTTAGGGAAAAGGTGCATTTCGGGAGTTCCTGTGCTTTTCGTCTTCGAAGCGTCCAAGACGGCCACACAGGCCCTCAAGATCGTCCAAAGACCCCTCAGAAGGGAGGGCCCCAAGACGGCTCAACACTGTGACAGGACGGCTCCTCAGGCGCCCATGGCGGCCCCAAGGTGGGGCCAGGACAGGCTGGGGGCTGGCAGCGCTCTCGAGGGGCCCCAAGAGGGGGCCAGCAGGTCTCCAAGATGGCCCCGACGCCTCCTGGGGGCGCTCTTGCTGCCCCTTTGAGGCCTTCGGGCCCCTCCAAGACAGGGCCGGGTGCATTCTCCTACAGAAAGGCCTCTCGTGGCGGAGTGGTGGGCCCGCGCCCGGCGGCATCCTGGGGCTCTCTTGGAGGCCCTCTCGGAGGCCCTCTGGGGGCCCTCTTCGTGCCCTCTGGCACGCCGGCCCCAAGACGGTCCCGACACTGCCCCGGAAGCGCCCAGGTCGCCTCGGGGAGCCTCCCTGCAGCTGCGCCTCGGACGAGGAGGAGGAGGAGGAGGAGGAGGAGGAGGAGGAGGAGGACGAGGAGGAGGAGGAGGAGGAGGAGGAGGAGGAGGAGGAGGAGGAGGAGGAGGAGGGGTGCCCCACGGCCGCCTCAGGCCCTGTGTATGGCCCGAAAGCGCACACGGGCTGGGCATCACCCCTTCGCTCCCGCACCCCTCCTGGCTTTGCATTCTGGCAGCGAGGGCTCCTTTACCACGCCCCCCCAAGAAAACACAGCTGCAGATCCCGAATCTGCAGGAGCGAATCTCGGACCGGGCGAGAGGGGGGGATTGGGAAAGGGGGGGGTACGAAATCTGCTGCATGCAGCTGGTTTCGGCCCCGCCGCCTGGCCCATTCCTCGATACGTGGGCGGCGCCGGGAAAATCAGCTACGTGAGCTGATTCTCACCCCCCCCCTCTGCTATCCCCGCCTTTCGCCCGGCCCGAGAATCATTCGCTCTGCTTTCATCATCCCATGGTTTGGTAACCCCCGCCGCCAGTGGCAGCAAGCACGGGTACACATTAATCAGTTACAGCGCTGGGATCAGCGCGTGCGAGAAGGGCGAGCAGTGGCAGCTGGCGCTTGCGCTGCTGAGCGAGATGTGGGATGCGAAGCTGGAGCCCGACGTCATCTGTACTAAAATTCTGGTCGTTGCGCGTGCGAAGGGGGCGAAACGGTCGCGAGATGCCCCCGAGAGCCCGAAGCGCCCTGGCGCTCTCCGATCCAGAGCGCGCGAGGACGGCCCACGAGGACCCCGCTGACGGCCTCCTTCGACGGCTTGCCATGTTCTCGCCATGTCGGGCCAAGAACGGCCCCAGACGGCTTCAGGGCCCCAAGACGGTCCAGGAGGCCCCGCCAAGTGCCCCAAGACGGCGCCAGATGGCCACAAGATTGCACGAGAGAAGCCAAAAACAGCCTCGTAGAACTGGCTCCCCAGACAGTCCCACGAGGGTCCTGAGAGCTGCCCAGAAGGCACCACAGCGCGCTCTGAGACGGCCCGAGACCCCCAGCATGGCCCCATGACGGCCCAAGAGGCCCCCGAGATAGCCCAAGAGGCCCCCGAGACGGCCCAAGAAAGCTCAAAAGTGGGCCCAAAAAGGCCCCGAGAGGCTCCGGAGACCTCCAAAAGAGAGGCCGGCGGAGGCCCAGACGGCGCCCTTCCCCGGCGGAGGGCGAAGGGCCCTCCAAGGGCTGCTCCCACATGCCCTAGATGTGCACGACATTCCCCCTTCTCCTCCTCCTCCTCCTCCTCCCCGCCCTCCTCATACTTCTCCTCCTCCTCCTCCTCCTCCTCCTCCTCCTCCTCCTCCTCCACTCTCCCTCTCTCCAAAGGGACTCCGATGGTTCCCAAGAAGCTCCCAAGGAGAGTGCCTCAAGCCGCGGCACCCTTTCGCCGCCTCTCGAACCCCAAACGCCCCCCCAGAAGGCCCCATACGCCCAAGGCAGGCCCCAGACCACTCATGCCCCAGAGTCTCCGAAGAGATTCCGACGGCTCCAACAGAGCTCCCCAGAGCGGTCCCAGGACCACTCCGAGACGCCCCAGAGATGCCCACAGGGCCCCGAGGGTTCCGACAGCTCCCACGGAGCTTGCAAGCGTGGTCGCGGGAGGTGAGTCCCAGATATCAGGGGAGAAACGACTGGTCTACTCTGTAAGAACGGTTTTTTGAAGGCAGATCTGCCTTCAAAAAGAACGGTTTTTTGAAGGCAGATCTGCCTTCAAAAAACCGGTCTTACAGGGGGGACTTCCTCCCGTGATCTCTTCCTCCCTCCCTCATCGCGGCTCTTTTGGTCGCTCCGGGCCTCCCCTCCGCCCGTCAGGGGTCGCAGGGGGGGGGGACTTGGCGGCCACTTCGGGCGCCCCCCCTCCACGGCCGGTGAGGGGCGGGGGTGCCTGCAGACACCGCGGGGACCAGCATCTCGCTCCCCCCCAACGGCCGATTAGAGGCAACAGGTGGGATCTGCAGCCACCTCGGTGGCCCCCAAGACGGTCCCTCGACCACGAGATCCCTCCCTGGACCACTTCGAGATGGCGCGGACCCCTCCAGGGCAATCGAGGACAGCCCCCAGTCCCAGCACCTTTGGAAGTTTCTTCTGGTTTCCCAGACGCCCCAAAGGAAGCCCCAGAACCCAAGGAATGCCCCAGACCATTCTCAGAAGCCTCAGAGCCTCCCAAGAGACTCCGAGAGTTTGCAAAAGCGCTCCCAATAGAGCATCCAGCCCCAGCACATTTCGCCGAACAAGGCCCCAGAACCCCCCTCCCTGTTCTCCTGTCTTCTCTTCTTTCTCCTCCTCCTCTTCCTCCTCCTTCCCCTCCTCCTCCCCCTCCTCCTCCTTTTCTCTCTCCTCCTCCTCCTCCTCCTAATCCTCCTGCTCCTCGTCTTCTTCTTTCTCCTCCTTCTTCTCCCCTGCTCCCGGCTCAGCCTTTCTCTGGGTCCTCCACTCCGCGGGTTAGGGGTGACGGGGGGGACTTGCAGACACCTCGGAGCCCACATCCGAGCATCATCTGTATTCCGACGCCCTTGGAGCGCCCCCTCTGGGCTCCGGCCTGCTCGGAAGCCCACGCTGGCCAACAAGATCGAGCCTCGCCCTGGCCCTCTGGCTTCGAGCTGGCCGCCGAGGATTTTCCACGGGCTCACCCTGGGCGCCCTCGATGGCGCGAAGTTATTCGCGCTTCGCGCTTCGGCTCCGATTCCTCCTCATCCTCCTCTTCCTCTCTGGGAGGCGGCGCGAGAGCGCGGAGTTATTCGCACTTCGCGCTTCGCGCAGCGCGAAGCGCGAAGTTGGGAGTCCTTGGCTCATCCTGGGCAGCTACAATGCTGGGATCAGCGCGTGCGAGAAAGGCAGGCAATGGCACATGGCTTTGTCGCTGCTCGGCCAGATGTGGGAAGCGAAGCTGGTGCCCAACATCATCAGCTGCAGCGCTGGGGTCCTGGCTTGCGACAGAAGCGAGCAAGGGCAACGGGCGATTTGGTTGCTCAAGGAGACGTGGGATGCAAAGCTTGAGTCCAATGCCCCTAGCTTCCATGATGCACTCATTATTGCGATGCGCGGTCAATGCAGAGCAGGCCCATTTTCAGTCTTGGTGCCAACGACGGCGGGAAAGGCAACCAGCCACAACATGCTTCAGGGAGATGGATGAAATCGAAGGTGGAGCCCACAGTCATCCACCACAACGCTAGCACGAACGCGAGCAAGATCGGTCGAAACTGGCAGCTGGCTCTGTTGCTGCTCAGCGAGAGGGAGGATGTGAGGTTGGAGTCGACATCATCACCTACAGTTCTGGAGTCGGAGCGTGCGAGAAGGCTGAGCGATTTCACCACATCCAGGTCAACGGGTAGGTTCGTTCGAGACAACTCGGCTCGGAACTCACCAGTGGTTGTGGACTTGTGGCCAGGCTGTGCGAGCGGGGCAGGTACTATGACATTGTCCGATGAGGTCAGCTGCAGCGCTGGGCACGCGCTGCTGAGTGAGATGCGATGTGTGCAGCTGGAGCCCGGCGTCAGTCATCTGTACTACAATGCAGGGCTCGCTCGGCCCGGGGAGGCTCCCGTCGCTCCCGGCGCTCCTGTGGTGGTGGACGGCCCTGGACGGTCGCCAGAAGGCTCCCAAGAGGTCCAACGATGGCTCAGAGACACTTTCAGAGAGCGCCCATCTGGTCCCGGAGGACCGCGAATCGAGCTTCTAAATGGTCCAAGACGGCCCCAGGACACGCCAGGAGGCCTTCCACGACTGCCCAGGAGGGGCCCCGCCCCACAAGGCACAAGGCCCAGGTCCTTCGCGTTGCTGGGTTTTCGAGGGACTGCCAGGTTCTCTCCATTTTTCCCCAGTCCTCCTGTGATGGGTTGTCGTCTTGAGAAGAGAACTGCGGTCGTGCACCTACTTCTGTCACCTCCTCTGGCCTCCTCCGGCTCTGCTCCCTGGGTGATTGCGAACTGCGCACTTGTCATCACTATCGTTCGTTTTTGGGAGGCGCGCAGAAACAGCGGAGTAAACGGACCCAGCCGAGACTTCGCTGCTCCCTGGGTGGCTGCGGGCTGCGCAATTGTCGTCACTCTCGTGGGCTTCTGGGAGGCACGGCGGGTCCGCGGAGAAAGAGGACCCAGCCGAGACCTCGTTGTCCCTCTGGGTGGCTGCGAACTGCGCAACTGTCGCCACGTTCGGTGTCCTGCAGAAGAGGCTCTGGGGCAAACCCCGGGACAGGCCTCAGAGGCGCCCAAAATACGGCAAGAGGCCTCCAAGACGCCACAGACAGGCTCGCAGGATGACCCAACACGCCCCCGACACGACCCGAGAGACACCCGAGCTGTTCAACTTCGATGAGCTGGTCACCCACGGCGTGCGAATCCCAGGTCCAGCACACCGTGCATTTAATCCACGGGTTCGCACTAGTCATCTACAACGCTGGGATCAGTGCTAGCGGGAAAGGTCAGCAGTAGCAGCGGGCCCTGTCGCTGATCAGGGCGATTGTCGAGACGAAACCGGAGCCCACTGTCATATGTACTGCAAGTCTTTGCGCTGCGCGTGCGAAAAGGCCTGTTGCCGACAAAAGCTGCCCCCGAGCGCCCGAAGCGCCTTGTAGCGGCCCGGAACAGTAGTAGCAGAAGAAGAAGAAGTAGTATTAGTATTAGTATTAGTATTAGTAGTAGTAGTAGTAGTAGTAGTAGTAGTAGTAGTAGTAGTAGTAGTAGTAGTAGTAGTAGTAGTAGTAGTAGTAGTAGTAGTAGTAGTAGTAGTAGTAGTAGTAGTAGTAGTAGTAGTAGTAGTAGTAGTAGTAGTAGTAGTAGTAGTAGTAGTAGTAGTAGTAGTAGTAGTAGTAGTAGTAGTAGTAGTAGTAGTAGTAGTAGTAGTAGTAGTAGTAGTAGTAGTAGTAGTAGTAGTAGTAGTAGTAGTAGTAGTAGTAGTAGTAAGTAGTAGTAGTAGTAGTAGTAGTAGTAGTAGTAGTAGTAGTAGTAGTAGTAGTAGTAGTAGTAGTAGTAGTAGTAGTAGTAAGTAGTAGTAGTAGTAGTAGTAGTAGTAGTAGTAGTATAGTAGTAGTAGTAGTAGTAGTAGTAGTAGTAGTAGTAGTAGTAGTAGTAGTAGTAGTAGTAGTAGTAGTAGTAGTAGTAGTAGTAGTAGTAGTAGTAGTAGTAGTAGTAGTAGTAGTAGTAGTAGTAGTAGTAGTAGTAGTAGTAGTAGTAGTAGTAGTAGTAGTAGTAGTAGTAGTAGTAGTAGTAGTAGTCGTAGTAGTAGTAGTAGTAGTAGTAGTAGTAGTAGTAGTAGTAGTAGTAGTAGTAGTAGGAGTAGTAGGAGTAGTAGTAGTAGTAGTAGTAGTAGTAGTAGTAGTAGTAGTAGTAGTAGTAGTCGAAACCAATTGCCCTAGCCAGCCCAACCCGCCTACCCAACCGACCAGCCACCCAAACAACTCAACCGGCTCAGCCAGCCCAACCAGCCACCCCGCAACCCCAGCCAACCCGCCAACCCGCCCACCCCCGCCGCCTGCCCTCCGTCACCGTCGAGAGGGGGGGGGGAGTGTTTCTTACAAGCGAAAACCACAAAAATCACCCTCCCGGGGTCCGGCGGGACAGCGGCGGGAGGGGAAATCGCACCCTATTATGGGGGAGCGGGATTCGCGCACGAGGTGCCCAAAGACGATTTCAGGCCTCAAATTCGACACTGTCGTCACTTTGTTACCTTTCACCGCGCTCCCCTTCTCAACGGAAAAGGCTCCCATCCGTGAAACTGTCGTCATTTTTCAGCCCCCGCGAGAGGCTTTTTAGAGGCTCCCAGAAGCTCCAGGCGGGCCAATGGCGGCCTCGGGAGTGCCTAGGAGATCTCCGGAGGGCCCCAGGAGGACCCACTCTGCACCGTGCCCCCCTTCTCAACGGAAAGGCCCCCATGCGTGAAGTTGTTTCATTATTCCGCCCCCGCGAGAGAGTTCTTAGAGGGCCCACGGAGGCGCCAGGGGGGCCCATGGCGGCCCCGGGGGAGCCCACGAGGATTTTGAATTACAGTCAGGGGGCTCCAGAGGGCCCACGAGGCTCCCCAAGAGGCCCCGAAGAGCCCAAACAGGCCACAGGACCCCCAGCACGCTCTAGGAGAGTCAAGGCGACACCAAGAGGCTCCAGGACGGGCGTCATTCCCTCTCCTCCTCCTGCTCGTCGTCATCATCCGCCTCCTCATCCGTCCTGCTTTTAATCCTTCCTCCCCCTTTTCCTCCTCCTTCTCCTCTTTCCCCTCCTCCTTCTCCGCCTCCTCCTCTTCTTCCTCCTCTTCCTCCTCCTCCTCCTACCTCATCCGTAGCCTCGATGGCTCCGATAGCGCCGTGCGCGAGATCCGCCTCCTCCCCATCCGTGCTCCCTCCTCCCTCCTCCTTCCCTCCTCCCTCCTCCCTAGTCCCCTCTCCCGGGAGCGTCACACAGAGGCCTTCCGAGGAAAATTTCACGACAACAAGGGCGCCGGTACGATGAACAGACACCACGTCGGGGCCCTGGGAACGGAGTCGAAGGCGAAACCTCGAATAACTTAGTTTTCGATGTTCGGTGGAAACTTCCGAGAGCCTCGGGGGTGGACGTCTGGCGCAAGAACACGAGTGGAGGAAGAGACAACACGACGCTCCACGGAGTAAACTGCACCCAATTGGTTTCTACACACGTGAGGGGCGTTACAGGGTAGTAGTAGTAGAAGTAGTAGTAGTAGTAGTAGTAGTAGTAGTAGTAGGAGTAGTAGGAGTAGTAGGAGTAGTAGGAGTAGTAGTAGTAGTAGTAGTAGTAGTAGTAGTAGTAATAGGGGTAGTAGTAGTAGTAGTATAGTATTAGTAGTAGTAGTATTAAAAAGTGAGTAGTAGTAGTTCGTCGTCGTCGTGACATATAACGTCGTAGTAGTAGTAAAGTGGATATTAGTATAGTAGTAGTGAGTTAGTAGTAGTAGTAGTCAGGGAAGTAAGTAAGTAGTAGAAGTAGTAAGTAAATGAGTCGTAGGTAGTAGTAGTGGTAGTATTGGTGTAGTAGTATAGTAGTAGTAGTAGTAGTTGGTAAGTAGTAGTAGAGTCTTAGTGTAGTCGTAAGTAGTAGTGTAGTCGTAAGTGTAGCCCAGTTGAGAGAGGACGTAGTAGTATAGTAGAAAGTGTCGTAGTAGTAGTTTAGTAAGAAAAAAAAAAAAAAAGTAGTAGTAGTCGAAGTCATAGTAGTAGTCGTAGTAGTAGTAGTAGTAGTAGCAGTCGTAGTAGTAGTTGTCGTAGTAGTAGTAGTAGTAGTAGTAGTAGTAGTAGTAGTAGCAGTAGTAGTCGTCGTCGTAGTAGTAGTCGTAATCGTAGTCGTAGTCGTGGTCGTAGTCGTAGTCGTAGTCGTGGTCGTAGTCGTAGTCGTAGGAGTCGTAGCAGTTATGGTAGTATTAGTAGTAGTAGTGGTAGAAGAAGTAGTAGTAGTAGTAGTAGTAGTAGTAGTAGTAGTAGTAGGAGTAGTAGTAGTCGTCGTCGTCGTTGTCGTCGTAGTCGTAGTAGTGGCAGGAGTATCCGTAGTAGCTGCAGTAACTAGTAGTCGTAGTAGCCGTAGTAGTAGTAGTAGTAGTAGTAGTAGTAGTAGTAGTAGTAGTAGTAGTAGTAGTAGTAGTAGTAGTAGTAGTAGTAGTTATTAGTAGTAGTAGTAGTAGTAGTAGTTGTAGTAGTAGTCGTAGTAGTAGTAGTAGTAGTAGTAGTAGTAGTAGTAGTAGTAGTAGTAGTAGCAGTTAAGTGTAGTCTCGTATGTAAGTAGTCGTAGAAGTATAAGTAGCAGTGACAGTAGTGTGGTCGTAGAAAGTAGTAGTAGTAGTAGTAGTAGTAGTAGTAGTAGTAGTAGTATTAGTGTAGTAGTAATGCAGTAGTAGGTAGTAACGATAGCAGTAGCAGTAGCATTATCGGTAGCAGTAAGCA
>CAUYUJ010006550.1:0-52885 GCA_963575745.1 Prorocentrum cordatum
GGATCCGAGGCCGCGATCCCCTGTACAGATCAGGAAGTCCGCGCTCCCGAGGCAGCGATGTCTTCCTACAATATCCCTGGGTCAGCGCTGCCGAGACCACCGACCCCACCTTGAAGACCATGGATCCGCACTCCGGAGCCTCTCCGACGGCTGGGGCAGGCAGCCGAGGCCGCCAAGATGGCCCGCGATGCCTCCAGAAGAGCCCAAGGTGGACCCCAGGCGGCCCAAGATGGAGCCAAACGTCACCAAAGGTCCCCGACGGCGGCCCCCGAGAGGGCCACGAGAGAACCCTCGGAAGAGTCCGAAGAAGCCAATATGAAAATGTCCACATGACGTTCCACTGAATTTGGCCTCTTCACCTTTGCGGGCTCCATGCGGCTCCAGACGGCGCTGGAGGCCTCCAAGATGGCCCCCCAAAACAGCCCACGAGGGCCCAAAAATTGCCCAGTTATCCTGCAAGGCGGGCTGCAGGCAGTCCAAGAGGGACCCTACACGGCCCAGGACAAAGAGCTCCAAACTAACCCAAGCGAGCATCCCGATGAACCCAAGACGGCCTTGGAGAGCCACTCGGCGGCCAAGGACGGCCCAAAGACAGCCCCACGATGGCTGCAAAGACTTCCAAGACGGGACAGCACCAAGACTGTCCAAGAGGGTCCCAAGACGGACCAAAATGGCCCAAGGGACCCCCAGGACTGCCCCACAGGAGCCCAAGAAAGGACGGAAGAAGGACGGAAGACGACGATGACGAGAAGAGAACCCACGACACGACGCGGAAGAGGGTGCCACGCTGCGGCCCCCCCCAAGCCTCGGGACACGAGGCATCTCACGTTGCGGCCTCCTGGTGCGCCCACCGAGCAGTCGACGCCCAAGCGGCTGGGCTGGCACGGCGGCGGGACTTGCCGCAGGCAGCCGAGTACGCGAGGAACGGAAAGACCTGCGCGAGAGAAGCGGAGCCTGTCCTTGAAGGGGCCCCAGGACACACAAATAAATACACACAAATAAACATGTTCCCCCTATTTTCCTATATTTTTGGGGTTTTTGTCTTCCCCCCTACTTCCGATATTTTTGCATATTTTCCTGAGAATCGGCGATGAATTGTGTCTGTGTGTTTTTTCTCCTCCCGAGACCTGCGCGAGAGAAGCGGAGCCTGTCCTGGACGTCGCCGGGGGAGAGGCCGGGGCGAAGGAGCGCGGCCAGGCGTCCCGAGGAGCGCGCGGGCCAAGATCAGGAGGGAAAGAAACACACAGACACAATTAATCGTCGATTCCCGAGAAAATATGGGAAACTATGGGAAGTGGGGGGGAAGACAAAAACCCAGAAAATATAGGAAAATACAGGGAATCCTTTTACTTGTGTGTATTTATTTGTGTGTCTCAGGGCCCCTTCACAAGAGGCATGCGCGCGCACGGGGTGCCCGCGCGCGGTGCTCGCGTCGTGGAGGAGCGGCACGGCGCACGGGCACGCCCTCCTAAAGGGCGGATGCTGGGCGAAAGAGAACACATGGGCCGTACAAGTAGTCAAAAATAGTGGAAGATGAGAAAGTGGAGGACAGTCGAAATGAAGGGGCCCTGGGACACACAAATAAATGCACACAAATAAAACCATTCCCCAGATTTTCACACATTTTCTGGGGTTCTGCCTTCCCCCCCCCCACACTGCCCATATTTCCCAATATGTTCCTGGGAGTGGACGATTCATTGCGTCTGTGTGTTTTCTCCCCTCCTGAAGATGGGCCGTACAAGTAGTCAAACAGAGTGGAAGATGAAAAAATGGAAGACAATGAAAAATAGTACACAAAGTCGTCCCCATACTCTTTGTTTTGACCATTTGGGAGGATTCCTCCAGTAGAGGGCCATGCCCGACGTAAATGTGGCCGTGCCATCTCAGCCACAGATGTCGCCTGCGTCGCCCGACTTGTTCGGGAGAGAGGGGAGGCCATTTGGCATTGCTCGCGAGCCACTGCAAGAAGAGCAGGACGTGCAGCAGTCGACGAGACGAGAGCCTTTTTTGGGGGGGACGGCCGGAAACGGTCCAAGCCGGAAAAAAAAACAAAACAAAACAAAAAAAAAAAACATGGGAAGTACCACAGGAGAGAGGAACTCCCAGAATGAGAAAGGGGATGAGGGAGGAGGGAGGAATGGGGAAGAGGGGGGGTGGAGGAGCAGGATAGGGATAACGAGGAGTTCCTGTGGTGAGCTCCCCCCACGGGCCCTCGGGCTGAGGTCGCAGGCGCTCCTCGTCCGAGCTTCGTTTCTGGGTGAGCATGCCAGGGGCACGAGGCGAGGTGGCAAGAAGCAAGAGAAGGGAGGACGAGGAGAAGCAGGAGGAAGGGGAGGAAGGTCAAGAATCGAAGATCGAGGATCCAAGATTTGGAATGCTCTTGCTGCCTCTAGAAGCCAATGGAGGCCTCCAGAAGGCTCCCGGGACCGCTCGGGGCTTCTGGGGGCAGAGGCGCAGGCGGAAGTAGGACATCAAACTCTATACACCGACGCTTCTTCCGGGCCTGCATTGGAATTTGCACTGGAGAGAGGATCCTGGTGGGTGTATACGGGACCCTGGTGTATACAGTTTTCGTTGCTTCCCCGGGACATGGGGGAAATCCGCCGGCCCCCTTGTGGGGCCACCAGGCTGCGAGGCACGGGTTCGCAGTTTCCAGTACCATTGTAGCTTGTAGTTTCCAGTGTTACACTTCTGCTTCTTGCTGGTTACTAAAACTAGTTGACATCTTGCTGGTTACTGTAACTAATTGATTGACCGCGCGAGGGGGGGGAGGCCCAAACGGGATTTTTAGCACCTCCTGGGCGCGTTGTCTGAATTGCTGGGGGGGCTCGAAATCGACACCCCTCACGCAGATCCGCGGGGTCAGGGTCCAAAAACACAGGGGATTTGCCACATTTCTGAAATTCGGTGCCACCCCTCACGCAGATCCGCGGGGTCAGGGTCCAAAAACACATGGGATTTGCCACATTTCTGAAATTCGGTGCCACCCCTCACGCAGATCCGCGGGGTCAGGGTCCAAAAACACAGGGGATTTGCCACATTTCTGAAATTCGGTGCCACCCCTCACGCAGATCCACGGGGTCAGGGTCCAAAAACACATGGGATTTGCTACATTTCTGAAATTCGGTGCCAACCCTCACGCACATCCGCGGGGTCAGGGTCCAAAAACACAGGGATTTGCCACATTTCTGAAATCCGATGCCACCCCTCACGCACATCCGCGGGGTCAGGGTCCAAAAACACAAGGGATTTGCTACATTTCTGAAATTCGGTGCCACCCCTCACGCACATCCGCGGGGTCAGGGTCCAAAACCACAGGGGATTTGCCACATTTCTGAAATTCGATGCCACCCCTCACGCACATCCATCGCAAGGCGTGGTAACCCAAACTGCGAGTACTCCCTCGGCCGTTTAATCCCAAGGTGTGGTAACCAAGCTCGTAAACCATACACGTCTTACCAATCGCCCTGTGTGGTAACCCCTCTTGTGATCAGCTGGTTTTGCCGATTGCGAATCGGCCTCGCATGAAGTTCCGATACTGCTGCACGACAGCGCCAAAGCCTCATGACTTAGCTCTTCCATGGCCCATTCTCCGAGAGAGGGGGCCGGCGGCAGAGGGCGAAGCCCTTACGGATAAATATACACCACACCCATCCTCGACCCTGGAGAAGTCCTGGGATTGACAAACAGGTCGCCCCTGGTAGTGTATATGTTCCAATTTCCGAGGAAGGAGGAGGGAGAGGGCGACGGGAAAGGGGAAGGGGAGGGAGGAGAATGAAGAGAACGAGGGTGAGAAGACAAGGCGGAGAAGATGTGGACGCACGGCGACTGGCCTGACATGAACGCGGATCGGTCGCGCGTGGATCCCTACGCGCGGAGCTATGCCCGCTGCTGCTGCTTCGTGATGGACTGGATGTTCTCCACGGGACCTATTGTTGGCAGCGGTCATCCAAACCTCCAACGTCCTGAAACATTGAGCGAGGTGGTTCCGATTTTTGTGAACGCGGGCCCCCACAGGCCCGCACCGAACCCCAGGAGCCGAGAAAACACATACATGGAAACAAAAAAAACTCCTGAATGGTCAGGGCGGCCGAGAAAACGGGAGCCCCACGCACCAAGAAGCTCAGGACGCCGGAGGCCTGTGCACCAAGCCAAGAAGGGGTTGACGGGGACACGGAAAATGACGCGACAAACAAAGACGCCGGGCGGGAACGCGACGAACGGGAGAGCGAGAGACCAGGGCCGAACGAGATGAAAATCGGCATGGGAAGACCACCAGGACGAATCCCACAAGCCCTTACTGTCCCGCTACCCTCACTGCCCCCGCTGCTGTCCCACTGGGCTGTCCCATTGCTGCCACCACTGCCCCACTGTCCCCACTGTCCCCACCACTCTCTCCACTGCACCACTGCCCCACTGTCCCACCACCGTCCTCACCACCGCCGTGACCACTGTCCACACCACCACCTTTCCCACCACTGCCCCACTGGCCTCACCACTGCCACAGTGCCCCTTCGCCACTGCCCCCACTACCACCGTCCCCACCTCTGTCCCACTCCCCCGGGTGCCCCCACCACTGTCCCAATGCCCCACTGTTCCCACCACTATGTCCCCACTATCCCCACCAGTGCCCCCACCAGCGTCGCACTGTCCCCACTGTCCCCACCACTGCCCCCACCACGATCCCACTCTCCCCACTGTCCCAACTGTCCCCACCACAGTCCCACTGCCCCCACTGTCCCCACCACCGTTCCACTGTTCCCACTGTTCCCACCGCAGTCCCACAGTGCTGCCCCACTGTCCAAACTGTCCCCGCCACGATCCCAGTCCCCCCGCAGCCCCCACCACTCCCCCCACTGAACCACTGCCCCACCACCGCCCTAACCACTGCCCTCACCAGTGCCTCCAGTTCCACCGCCCCCACCACTGTCCCACTGCTGTCCCCACCACCAACTCACCCACCACTGTCCAACTGTCTCCATTGCGTCCCACTGCCCCCGCCACGATCCCCCACCACTGCGCCCACTGCCCCCGCCAGTGACCCCACCACTGTCGCACTGCCCCCACCGTTCCCACCACTGTCCCCACCACGGCCCCACTCTTCCCACTGCCCTCACCACCCCCACCACCGCCCCAACCACTGTCCCCACCAGTCCCCCATCCGGAGTGCGAGAGGAGGGGGGGTCGCCGCGGCGAGAGGGGGGAGGGGGGGGAGGCTCGAACTGGCAGAGACCCCCCCCCAGTTTCCCAGGAGGGGAGGGGGAAGGGGTTCGAAACGGCAGCGCCTCCCTCCCCCCTTTTTCACGATGGGCCCGGGGGAGGGGGGGGCAGCGCCCGCCCCCCCCCGGTTTTCGAAGGGGAAGGGGGGGAGGTTGGAAGCCCCCAGTGCCCCCCCCTGTTTCCTGCCAGGAGCGGTCAAACATGTTCGCTCTTTCGAATCTTCTGACGTGCAGCGCGCAGACCCCATCTGACATCTCGTTATCTTCGTTCCTTCTCTCATGGCGCGGTGTCGCCAGCACTACGCAATCGCACTGCGTCCCTGACCCTCCAGGAGTTCCTTTGGCTGCGTCTCCCGTTCGCCATCCGCCGCCTCATGGAATAGGGCAGGATCTACTAGGGCCCCGAAGCCCAACTCAACATCATCTCCCTTAGAAGCCAGTGGATTGCACTTGTTACTTCTATAGCCCCTTCGCGCGCGATCGAGGCACAGCCGCGAAGTGCAGCCGCGGCGCCGCACGAACGACGTTCGAGAGATGTGAACAACACCACTGCGTTCGCCCGCCAGGGCTGTCATCGATAGCGACAAGAAACCCTCGGCACACCGTCTGCGCCGTGGGGGCGAGCAGCTGGGAGTCACTGGCGGCGACGTCAAATCTGCCCACAAACATCTCGAATGCGGTAAAGCACGCAGCGTGGATGAAAGACACTCCTTCCGCCTGGAACCTCGATCCCTCCTTGGCTCTGGTCACCCCACCATCGACCTTTCGTGAAACCGCAAAGACGCCGACGCTAAGTGCCGCGCCTACGCGATTCGTGTCGATAGCGCGTGAAAAATTCCGCCAGCCCTCGCTATACTGGCGCTCGACAAACCGAATTGGCAACGCATGCGGAGACGCCAACACGGCATCATGATCTTCGTTCGTTTTGTACCGTACATCGCCCAGGCCGACGATCACGCAGCGTCGAGTTCGGGGCACTAGCAGTAGACAACCGCCGAGAGGCCAGCAACACAGTACCGCAATAATATATTGTCGGCGTCGGCAAAAGAGCCACGGTTTTGCGTTGCGCAAGCCAAGCCTGCGAGGACGCGTTCATGACCATTGTCTTCGCCGATGCATCGACATCTTCATCCAGGGCAAGGGACTTTGCCGCTCTCGCTGGAGCAATCTCCTGAAAGGATTATCTCTTAAACAGAAGCAGAATTTGCCTCGCCGTCGTAGGATGCGGGCCGACCGATCAGAACGTCTGGGATAATCATGCCACGTCGACTTGCCCGATGATGATCGGCGACTGGCGTTACTCCGACGCCTCGAACGCCCTCTCGCGGCGGACAAGACTTCTGCCCACGCAACACCTGAAGTGCGGCGGCGTCGGAGCCGTCGGAGGAGAAGGGCCCCGCGGCGGCGACTGCGGGGACGGCGGATGCGGCGGGCCCTTCGGGCGGGGCGGAGCCAGGGTCCCATCTTCTTTCTGCCGCCAGCCGCCAGCCTCCAGGGCGCTGCCCCCGGGCGTGGCCCCCTTTTCCCGTCTCGTTCGACGGCGTCGCCTTTTCCTGCGGCGGCGGCCCCGGCGGCGGCGGGGGCGGGGTCTCTCCGCCCCGCTCGCCAGCGGCGCTTCCACCGCGCGCGGCGCCGTCTCCTGCGGGGGCGGCCCGCCCGGGGGAGGCGGGGGCGGGCCCCTATCCCGAGCCCGCGGGCCGACGCCGTCAGTCGCGCGACTGTTCTTCGGGCGAGGCGCGCATCGCGCCCGCCACTGGAAGGACGCTCGCAAGCGAAGGTTTCTTGGAGGAGGGCTCTGAACGCTGGAGAAAGCAGCTCGACCTCGGCGAGAAGGCCAACCGACGCGCGCCGCTCGGGATCCATGGGAATGCGCCCCCTGTAAAACAGCCACGGCTCGTGAGCGCAACTGCCCCGCTTGCAGCGCGGGTCACCCTCCCGGGCCAGCGACGAACCCGCCCTCGCGATGAACGAAGTGCGGTCGCCATCTCAGCGGGGCGGCACACGCTGGCGCAGGCGCCTTGCGATCGCCTCGAACGCGCGCCCGCGATTTGCCCGCGCGGCGCCGAGCCATCGCACAACGTTTTGCTTAGCTGGAAGTAGTCGCCTGGATGCCCTGCGGGGTCGATGTCGATCTGATCCTAGCTGGTCCGTTCTGGCCGCGACAGAGGTAGCTCGGGCGGCCCGTATCTCGGGCAGCCCCAGATGGCACAAGAATTTGGCATCGTCGGGCACGCGGCCCTGGCGCGCGTTGACCCCGACGCGCGCGTCGGCCCACCCTGCGCGAAACGTTCCGCAATCCGTTCGAGAAGGCGCCCACGGCGACGCGGGGCGCGCTCGGACGCACGCCTATTGCACGGCAGGGCGCGCAGACGCACGCGCGCGCGCTCGCCCCATGAGCAAGCAACTACACACAAAGATGTTGATTGCGGCGATGATATGGAGACGACGATGACCATGACGCCCGGAAGTTGAACTCGTTCGGTTTTACGTTCACCGCGCGGGATCACACGCACACGCAAACACGCAAAGCGCGCGCACTCGCGCCCGAGACACGCCATCACAATTGAAACGCGCCACGAAGTAAAACAACCGAGCTTCAATGCCCGATCGTTGGGCCCCGCGGCGAAGGCGCGCCCGCGGGCCTGCGTTTGCGAAACGTGCATTCCGAGGGCCCGCCACCCCTTGCATCGCCGACCCTCTTGGCGACAACGTCCGCCGCTGCGGGGGGCAAGAGGCAGCGTGTCTCGCCGCGTTTCTGCTCCACTTCCTGTAGCCACTGGCACAAATAATGAATTCTACATTTACTCTTTGCGTTCTGAAAGCGCCGCCCCAATGCACGGCCGCCCCCGGGGCGCCGCCCGGGGGGGGCCCAACCCCGCTGCCGCCAGGAGGCGGCCCATCAGGTGGCGGTTCGCATCGCCGACGGGGCTGTCCTCCGTCATCGCTATCTTCCTCGTCGGGAAACTCGCCCTCATCATCGCCCTGGTCGGATTCGTCAAGATCGCCATCCGAATCGCCATCCGAATCGCCACCGGAGTCGCCGGGCGGGCCCGAGCAATTTTTCGCTTTGCGGGCGCGGCATCCTCGGGCTCAATCGTCTGACTCCTCGCCCTGAACTGCGCCGCCACCGCCGGGCGCGCCGCCGCCCGGCCCGTTCGGGTTGGGGGGGCGCAGCCAGGGGAAACGGTAGCAGGCGCCGCCCACGCGTCGTCGAGCCCCTTCTCCTGCCTCGAACGCCGCTCCGCCCCCGCCCCAGCTTTCTCTTCTTCCTCCAGCTCCCGTTTCTCAGCGAGGGCCTACATCTCCGCGCGCCTTTCGGCGCGTCGCCCCCGCGCGTCGGCGCCGCCCTCGGCGCGACGCAGCCTCAAAGCACCGCGGCACCATGGTCACCCCCTGTGCTCGGCCACGGTGGGGCCCTCAAACGCCCGCGAACGCTCGGCCACCTCGCTTCCGATTATCTGTTCCGCCCCGCGCTTGGAGTCGCTCGCGGCACGGCCGCGAGACGCCCCAGGCAACGGCAAGCAACCGAATCGCCCAGCACCGGGAGGAGCGCGGGCAGCAATTCGATCCTCTAACTGTGATCCTCGCTATACGCTCTTGCTCAACTTCTTCCGTTCGCCCCCCCCCCCCCAGCACCTCGGCCCCTCTTTGCCGACGACGCAGCACAAACGACACGTCGATTTCCTTTCGGTCGAACTGTTCATTGCAAAACGCGTTCGAGCACTGCCCGCATTCGCGCCCTGCTAGCCCGCTGCATGCGAAACCACGCAACACGCCCGCCCCCATCGGCGCGCCTGGGCGCGGGCGCCCGCGCAGCAGGCGCCCCTGCCGCGACGACCTGGGTCGCCACAGCCTCGGCCTGAGCGGCGTGCTCGCGCGGACCGCTGCGAATATGGAATTCGGCCTGCCCCCGGTATAGTTGCTCGCTCCGCGCCCCCCCAATTCTGCGGCGCTCGCGATGCGTGCGACTCCGTGCTGCGGGGCGCAGCGCTCCATTTCTTGCTCGCTTCTAGCTCTACAAGTTGGGCGCGTGCCAAAGCGTCGCGGGCCTCGGCGTTGGCAACGCGGGCACTGCTCGCGCCAGACTCCAAAGCGATCCCATGTCCTGCTGGCGAGAGCCACTGACTTCGCTTCGTGCCCCCTGCGCCACCTCAGCGCTCTCAGCCGACGCCCGCTCGGCCACGCCCTCGGCCGCGCGATGGTCGGCCAAGGCCTTCTAGATCACGGCGCTCCGATTCCAGGGCGCCATCAAGCGCCTCGACAGCCCTCGAGCTCACGGGCAAGGGCCGAGACAGCAGTTCGTTGGTCCTGACCCGCCCCCGCGATAGCGGTCGTCGCTTGCTCGGCCACGCCGTTTTCCTGGGCCCGCGCCATCTTTTCAGCCATCGCGGGAGCCTCCAATCAATATGCCACCCCCCTGAGCTCCGCGATGGCCCGCGCGGTCCGCTCCGAGGCAAGGGCGCGCCGTTTCTCCGCGCCATTACCCGATCTCGCACTACCACCATGGCCCCCAGCTTCCACTCTTGGGCCCACCCCCCTTCCAAGCGCCAAAGGGCGGGGCCGTTGCGAGCGAGGGGCGGCTGGCAGCCACGGCGCATCAACAGCAGGTTGCAGCGCGAACAGCTCACAAAGCAGGCCCCGCAAAGGACCTCCCTACACTGCCCGCCGTTTCCCGGGCAACGATGTTCAGGGAATTCCCCGCGGCCAGATCCTCGGTTGAAACCGACATCGCTGACGCGGCAACTCGACGCGTTCCAGCGAGGCGCGGGGGCCGACGCCGACAATGCGCCAGATGCAGCGCAAGGCCGCCGCCGCCCGTCGGGACCTACACCCTTGGCCCTCGGGGATCGCGCCCGCAGCATCGACGCCCGGGAACCGCCCGTCGCGGATCGGCCGACGCGCCCCGACCACATCGGACAGAAAGGCGGGGCGTCGGGCTCAAGGGCGCTGCCCATGGGGCGACCCCTCGACCCAGGATCGCCAAGATCATCATGGGATTTGTCAGTATCGGTCTGCTTGGCCAAGGGAGACCTCATCGACAGGATGCGCGCATCCGTGGGCTGCATAGCCGCGGATAACGGGGCTAATCAATCGGAGGCTGAGAGCATCCAGCGCGCATGGGCTCCGATTCCGATGATATCTCATGACCCGACACGGGTGAATCCCCCAAGGCCACTGGCAATGGGGTACCCCCCGGAGTGACGAGCGGGGTCGCAGTTCGCATCCAGCGAGAGGTCGACCTCATAGTCCCGTCCTCGGAGGAGATCGTGGTGGGAGCGGGGCCATGGGCCGAGCCGCCCACAGCGTCTGACGACATCGCGAAGGATTGCTCGACGCCGGGCGGCGTTCCGAACACATCGTCTTTCACACCACGAGGCACTGCCTCCTGATCTCGTGGAAAAAACGTTCGGATGATAACCATTGTTTCGCCTACTCATCACGAACTCAGGCAAAGCATTCGTTATGTGAATCATACCATGATGTTAATGTTCATGCTATTCATGTACAGCTTGCTCAATGGAGGCCACAACCTCCCGACGGATTGACGATGTACCTCTTGCCATGGCCTAAGTTCCGTTAAGCGGATCTGCTATTGAGGCCGGGCGCTTCTCCTGTTAGCAGAAGTAGCTGCGGAGTCCGTCTCTCCGCCCATATAACCCTGCCAACCCTCATTTGGAGGGACAAGGCAGGGCAGCTTAAACTAGCGAGGGGAGCGCTAATAATGAGTGATGGTGATGGTGATGGTGATGGTGATGGTGATGGTGATGATGATGATGATGATGATGATGATGATGATGATGATGATGATGTTGATGATGATGATGATGTTGATGATGAAAATGATGATAATGCTGATGACGAGACGGAGCTGAGGAAGCGAAGGTGAGGGAAGAAGGATACAGAAAGGAGCGGAGGGAGAAGAAAGGGGGTTGAAAGAGGAGAGGAGGATGGCCTGGAGGCGAAGGGGCGAATGGAAAGGTAAACTGGGGTCGGATATCAGTACACGACGGGTAAGAGAGATGGCGGGAGAAGGCAAAGTGAAGAGGAGAGGTGAGAGAGGAAGACGACGAGGAGAGGAAGCGAGGCAGAAAAAAACAGTGAAGAGAAGCAGGTGGGCGAGGAAGCTGGGAGGATCGGGCAGACTGGGCACGAATACCAAGGAGAGGACAGATGAGGAGAGGGCAGAAAAGCTCAGGACGGATAGTGCGCTAAGTTGCTCTACAAATGTGCGGATGCCTGGGCTGTGAGCGCCGTCGGTGCCGATGTCGCCCATGCTGCCAAAACTGCTAGAGCACGTGGCCATGGTCGCAAGGTGAAGCGCATTCACTGTGCAGAAATAACCGTTCTGGCACAGCTGAGAATCAGAACTGCCTGAAGTGCCGTGCATTCGAGCGCATGCACAACACGAAATAAGCAAGACACACGAGGAAATGCCCCAACACAAGAATGCCATACCAGCTCGTGCAGTCATGCATGCGATTGTTGAGGGGGCCGGTCGAGAAGTCATAATGAAGACAACGAGGACAGGGGAAGTAGAGGACCAAGAATGGTGTAGCTCAGAGGGCTCCCGTGGAACGCGGTCAAGTGAAGGCGATCGAAGATCACCTCCTCGACTGTCTTCTCCACCTGACAGCAAGGGTCTAGAATTAGGTCGGGCGTGTCCTCTATACAGGCGGAGTTTCGACAAAAGTACAAAATACCCCAAAAATGCACAACATGCATCACAATCGTTAATGTAAACAAAAAATCCCCCGACTATTTCATTGCTATTTTTTGATATTCCCCCTGTAGAGGGACAGGCCCGACTGAAGTCTAGAAAGTAGGCAGGAGATGGTCGAAGCCTGAGGCTTGAAGCAGCGGCGCGCGGGTATTACAAAAAAACTCCGTCCGACGGAGGCCCTGCCACGGCCCTCCGGACAGGCGGAAAGGGCCACATCACACATCACCGCACCTTGCTGAAAGAAGCGACAGTCGGAGGAAAGGAGTGGTGGGGGAGGAGAGGGAGGAGGGGGAGGGGAGGGGGAGGAGGAGGAGGAGGAGGAGGAGGAGGAGGAGGAGGAGGAGGAGGGAGGAGGAGGAGGGAGGAGAGGAGGAGGAGGAGGAGGAGGAGGAGGAGGAGGAGGGAGGAGGTGGAGGAGAATGAGGAGGAGGAGGGGGGGAGGAGGCGGAGCAGGCGGAGGAGCAGGCGGAGGAGGAGGAGGAGAAGGAGGAGGCGGAGGTGGAGAGAGGGAAGGGGTCTTCACGGCAAGCGCGTGCGGGCCAGGCAGTTGGCGCCATGCAGCTTTTGTCACCCCCGGGAACAGGGTCGGCTTCGCATCCATCGACGCTAACCCCTCAATACTCGTCCTGGAAGGGGAGAGGAACATAGGCACCAGCGCCACGAGCAACATGCTGCGTCGCACATTCCAAGCGTCAGTGTAGGCAATGCACGGCCGAGGCAGCATTCTACATGGCATGCAGCTCTCTCGGCACAGATTCCACTTCCCCCTTCCCCCTATTCCTCATCATTCCTTCCGACTCTGCCTGATACCATGTCTTCTTTCGCCTTGCTGTCGTGAACGCAATCATCAACACCACCTCCTCCTCCTCCTCCTCCTCCTCCTCCTCCTCCTCCTCCTCATCCTCATCCTCATCCTCATCCTCATCCTCATCCTCATCCTCATCCTCATCCTCATCCTCATCCTCATCCTCATCCTCATCCTCATGCTCATCTCATCATCATCATCATCATCATCATCATCATCATCATCATCATCATCATCATCATCAGCATCAGCATCATCATCATCATCATCATCATCATCATCATCATCATCATCATCATCATCATCATCATCATCATCATCATCATCATCATCATCATCATCATCATCATCATCATCATCATCATCATCATCATCAGCATCATCATCATCATCAGCATCATCATCATCATCATCATCATCATCATCATCATCATCATCATAATTATCATCATCATCATAATTATCATCATCATCATCATAATCATCATCATCATCCTCATCATCATCAGCATCATCATCATCAGCATCAGCATCAGCATCAGCATCATCATCAGAATCATCATCATCAGCATCATCAGCATCATCCTCATCCTCATCATCGTCCTTATCCTCATCCTCCTCCTCCTCATCATCATCATCATCCACAGCAGCATCATCACTACCATCATCCATACCATCATCACCATCATCACCACCACCACCATCACCATCGTCATCATCATCATCAGCATCAGCATCACCATCATCATCATCATCATCACCATCATCAGAATTATGATCATGACCATCATCATCATCAGCAGCATCATCATCATGATCATCAGCATCATCATCATGATCCTCCACCTCCTCATCAGCATCAGCATCGTCATCATCATAATCAGCATCCTCATCATCAGCATCATCATCAGCATCATCATCCTCATCCTCAACATCATCATCATCATCATCATCATCATCATCATCATCATCATCATCATCATCATCATCATCATCATCATCATCATTATCCTCCTCCTCCTCCCTCGTTTCTCATGCTCCTCCCCCGACCCTCAACCTCCGGCCTGCTCCTCCTCTTTCGGCTCATCATCCTCTCGATCCTCCTCCTTGCTTGACATTTCACCGAAAATGGCAATATTAGTTAACCTTAGCGTCAGCACCCCTCCTCCTCCTCCTCCTCCCTCCCTCCCTCCCTCCCTCCCTCCCTCCCTCCCTCCTCCTCCTCCTCCTCCTGCTCCGCCTCCTCCCTCCCTCGTCGTCATTGCACTCCGCCTCCTCCGTTCCTCCCACTCACGCTGCCCTCCTCCCGCCCCTGCCCTGCACTGCCCTGCCGCCACCCCAGATCCCCACCCCTCCTGGAGAGACCGAGCCGAATCGAACTCAACGCAGTCAGAATGCGTCGGACGTATCTCGGCGGCGAGCGAGGGGGGGAAGGGAGAAGGAGAAGGCCTTCTCAGAAAGCGGCGGGGCTTCTCAGAAGCCCTCGCGCCTTCTGAGAAACGTTATGTGTATTCGGGGAAGGCTTAGAAGACTTTTCGGAAGGCCAGGGGGCTTCCGGGCCTTCTGAGAAGGCCTTCCATTTCTCAACCCCCCTCGCTCGCCACCGAATATCAGGCGACGCCAGGACGAAGATAAAATCGGGCAAGGATAATCTAGAATCTTTGAGGTCCAGCGGCTCTGGAGGATGTATCGGGCGCCGCGGCCTTCTCAGAGAGCGGCCGCTCCGGAACGCTCTGCGAGCGTCCTAGAGCGCTCTGGAACGGATGCATCCTCGTCATAGCCCGGTTTCAACATAGATTTAGGTCGGGCATGTCCTCCTATAGGCCGATTTTCGACGGAAAAAAAAGTCAAGACTGCTCAAAACGGGTCAAAAATAGTGAAAATCGTCCCCAGACTTTTTTGTACCATTTTTGAATAGTCCTGCAGTAGAGGGACACGCCCGACGTCAACATAGATCGAAAGGAAGTCGCAACAAGGCTCATGGCGTCCCTGGTCCAAGCAGGCCTGTCGGGTCGAAATGACACCTGCCTCGAGCCATGGACCACCGTCACCTTTGCTCCCATCCCCTCTCCATCCTCCCTCCTCCTCCCCCTCGCTCCGCAGTTTCATAGTCATACCGTACCCATAGTCCTGCTCCTCCCTCCCTCCATCCCTCCGCCATTGACAGTAAATCTGGCGTGGGCAAATTGTGTCGGCAACGACAAGCAATGTTCCCAACTCCTCCTGCTGCTCTTCCTGCCTCTTCCTCTGCGCACTCCCTCTCCTTCTTCTCGTGCTCCAACCCTCCTTCTCCTGTTCCGCACCCATCCCTTTCGAGACATCGTTTTCCTCCTTCTCCTCTCCTCTCCTCGTCCAACTCTGCCCGCTCCCCCTAACCCAATCGCATCGGTATCGGCAGGAACCAATCGCAACGGCAGCGGCAGCGACAGCGGGCGACGCTGGGACGAGCAAAGCCTCCTCCATCTCTCGCAGGATGACCCCCCGCTCGAATTCCAAGTGGGCCTTGGAGCGACGCAGGCCCGAGGGGCTGAGGCGACACATACCCCACCATCCTGGGCGAAGGAGGCACAAGATGACTAGACCGACGACACATAATGCACCCATAACGAAGAGATCCTCGTATGAGTGATGACGCAGACGAGATCAAGGACGGTGATGGAACGCCCCCCAAAGCGGTTCCGTCGGACCCAGACTGAAACAGACTGTGCAACCACACGCTCACAAACTCCAAGATCCAGGAGAAGCTGACTGGCAAGATCAAAACCTGGGAGTCTCTGGACCCCTAGGGAGATGAGGACAAGGACGACGACGATGCCGTCGAGGACGACGACGGGAGCGCAGATGCCGACGAGGAATCTGCCCTCTCGGGTGGCGGATATACGTTTCCCTCGGCGTTGCTCACACTCAGGGGCTCTTGCTGCTCCTCTTGCTGTGTCGGTTGGGCATCCTGGGTGTCCGCCACGCTGCCACCCTTGCCGCCTCGTGGGCGCCTCGCGGGCGCCCAGCGCTGGGGGGGTATGCCACGGTCGCACCACGTTGTTTACCAGCCTCGAACGCATCCCTATCCCTAAGATCGACACGCCGAAAGGCGATGACAATCTTAGGGATTCGCCCTCAAAAAATAAGGGAAACCCTGATATTGGCATCGTGATGAGGAGGTGCCCAGCATAGGGATAGGGATATGTTCCGTGCTGGTAAATTGTGGGGAGACCAAGAGGTACCGATACCGCTACTCCCAGGGCCTCTCCCGAGGCGCGTTCTGACCAGGATTTCGAGGGCGAATCCAGCGGTGGCGGCGAGAGCCTCCCAGGAGGCCCGAAAAGGG
This sequence comes from Prorocentrum cordatum, assembly GCA_963575745.1. Taxonomy (NCBI): domain Eukaryota; class Dinophyceae; order Prorocentrales; family Prorocentraceae; genus Prorocentrum; species Prorocentrum cordatum. The sequence continues at coordinate 16,071 of CAUYUJ010006550.1, forward strand.
GAAAACGGGCGAAGGGAAGAGGCATGGGTGCCTCTTTTCCTCCTCTGACTTTGCCGCCAGCGTCGCCCAGTGGACGCCTCGTGGGCGCCCCCGTGGGCGCCCCGTGCGCTAGGCGGGTCTCCCGAAGCGCTGCGCCAGGTTGCCGCATGTGCCTCCCCGTGGGCGCGCCTCGTGGGCACCTCGTGGGGCGCCCCGCGCCCCCCCGCCTCGAAGCCCCAAGACCACCCCAAGAGGGCGCCCCAAAAGAGGCCCGAGTAGGTGGTGCCACTGCACGCCGTACTTGGGGCCCCCTTGGGCCCCTCTTGGGACTCCCATGGGCTCTTCTGGGGGCGTTCTTGGAGCCCTCTTGGGGTGTCCTACGGCCCTACAAACAAAACCCCAAATGTCCAACACGACCCCAAGCGGCCCCTCAGGGGCCCCACGTGCGCTGTTAAATTGGACGCAGAACTTGGGGCCCTCTGGGACTCCTCCTGGTGCCCTCCTTGAGCCCTCTTGGGGGCGTTCTAGGAGCCCTCCTGGGGCCCTGCTGCCCGTCGCGGAACGCCAAACCCTGGAAAGGCCCCCCAGAGGCCCGCGACACGCCTGTGCACAGCGTGTGCACAGGCCTGCAGTAAGCCTTTGCACACCCTATGCATAAGCCTGTCGCGGAGCGCTGGCCCCTGGAGGGGCCCCCCGCGGGGCCCGCAACAGGCTCGTGCACAACCCAGCCTACGCATAGGCCTCTCGTGGAGCGCCAGCTCCCAGAGAAGCCCCCCAAACGCCCGCGACAGGCCTGCCCACAGCCTGCGCACAGGCCGCCTATGCATAGTCCTGTCCAGAGCGCTGGCCCCCGGAGAGGCCCCCCAAAAGCCCACGACAAGCCTGCGCGCAAGCCTGTGATTGCGCGCGCGGGGGTGCGACCGAGGAGTCGATCCTATACGAGCGCCCGCAGGTAAAAGTGAGAGAGGAAAAGGTTAGCCACTCGTTTATGTTTCAGGGCGACGAGCAGAGAGCAGCGCGGGATGTGCACTTAAGCCGATACGTTAGCGGTATATATACAAGCGGACTTCACACGCACACACACACACATACGCACACACGCGCACACACACATGCACACACACACGCGCACACGCACACGCACACACACACACACACACACACACACACACACACACACACACACACACACACCGTCCCGAGTCCCGCCTGCTCCACGATGGCTTCCGGCCCACGGGAAACAACGACGGGGCTCGGGAACAAAGGTGCGAGGTCCACTCAAAGCGCCGCCATATCCACCACACCACCATACGAGGTCGCATCGGCTAGGGGAATAAGAAAAAGGCCGACCCCGCCACGCAAGATATTTACAATGGCCTACCCGATTTAGCGGGCCCAGGGCGCGCCCCCAAAAAACGCTTCGGCACTCCTGGACGACTCCCCGTCACCACGGGCGACGAGGCTGGGAGAGCAAGGGGGAAGAGATCAAATGGATGGCACAATTGCATGTTACGATGCAGGTGTCTCCACCGGCGCACAGTGACGACTGTGCAAAATCATGGATCCTAATTGTGACGACAACTAAACCAAAAAAAACCTCAATCACGAAGCTCCACAGGCCCAACAATATAGCCAGGACTCTCCAGGCCCGAATTCAACCCGCATTAAGATCGAAAGTGCGATAACAACTGATCAACTGTGTAACGTACAATCGTTGATGTGAGGCGCTTCGAAAAGTATGCACGGTCTATGCAACAACGTAAAATATAGCGAGCAAGCCGTCGGAAATGTAATGAAAAATATGCGTTGCATGTGTCGTGTTCTGTGCTTCCGACTTCTCTTGAAAAAATGTACGAAATTCAATCATATTGTTGGCGGGCGACCTGCCTGGGCGCGGTTATGCACAAAGTGCCAAACCGTGAAAAATAATTTCAGAGCCATCGAAATGAAAAACATAATAGAAGGAAAAGGAAGTACATAATAAGTATCCGAATATGAATGATAACACAATCACAAAACTACTAATTCATTATGTACACCAAAGAGAAGATGCATCAAACTCATGTCATATACGTCACGAAACAATCATACGCTCGATGCTACTGTTGTCGCTCAAGTATTGTCGATAGTAATTGTAGTAACGCTTGAAACCATCCAATCGTGCGCGCACTGTTGTGATCGAGCCAAATTTATTCACAATCAGTCTCATCGTTGTAAGAACACTTGTTCAGGTAATACGACAAAAAATGATACGCGTCGTGCTGATAGCGTTCAACGTTGCGGCTGCGGAGAACGAGGCAGTCATTACTATCGTCCAACAGAACGGACACAGGCACCCCGTCAATTACATCGTACACATCGCATGATCTTGGATAGGATCACTGAGACATGCAATCAGGAAGCCGCGCTACTTAAATACGTAGGAACAAGAAAACAAGTCGCTGACATGATGACCAAACATTTCGAGGCGAAGTAGGCACACCTTTGGCAAGATGTGCCAGGGCCGCCGCTCATTTTCCCCGCTGCTGCGAAGGCCGAGAAGACGCCAGATACCACCAACAACAAAAAACGCCAGCCTCGCCGTTCTTGCACCCAACAGCGTCTCTGTCTCGACCGTCCTTCGCACGCGCGCGAACGTTGCCCGACGCAGGCATTGCTGCAGCCGTTCTCAGGATCACAGGCAATCGCGCGCGCCCCCCCCCCACCCCGTTGGTGGCGGAGGCAAAACTACCGCTGCGGGTCGGCCCAGCACGGCGACCACTCCGAACGAGCTGAAGGGAATGCAGATCCGAGGCATGCCCCCTGTTGGCGCCGATGGCAACATCAGCATCGGGCCCGCCGATGAGCCCCGGGTCGCTCGCCGCCGCACTCCGGCAGACTCCCCGACGAGCTATCTCCTCCACGTGGAAGAGCGCCCCGGTGGGAGCGGACAGCATACGCTGCGCCCCAGCAAAAAAAGTCTCATCTCCACGACCGATCACGCGGCGCATGAGACCTCTGAATTGCTGAACTGCACTCGCCCACCCAATCCGGCGCATTCGACCGCGGCGCCATGGATCGCACATGCGTTCATATGGCTGTCCTCCACGGGGCTGTACGTCAAGAACTCGGCCATCGATAACATTCTTCGCCAGTCTCCCAATTTCCCTTTACCAACGCGCCTGCGATTGCCGACTATGGTTTGACATGTCCGCCCAAAGACATCTGCACCAGAGTCGCCAGCAGCATGTGGAATGTTTTGAGGATACCGAAGGAAAAGGTGGGCAGCACGTTCATCGGACAAACTGCGGGACCCACGATTGACCACGACGCGCGTCGGTACGCTGACAACCCCCTGCCACCATACGTTGCAGAGCATGGACTGCAATCGCACAACTTCACCGATCAACCTCGCGCGAACGTCAAGCTGCCATCGCAGCCGCTAACGGCCCCACGCACATCGGACATGGCGGGCCACGTCGGCAAGATCGCCGAGTTGGCGAGGCCTCCCTGCCAGCGTCGACGGCAACGCCCGCAGACGACGAAGTTTCGCTTGAGCCCGCTCGCGCATTGAACCCGCTTGACACAAGCTGGGTGCCATGGGAGCCCAAATGGTTTCACGTCAGTGATCTCCCTGCGGACCAGACTCCAGGTTCTCTTTCATCATGGGGACTTTTTCAATCCAGACCTGAATGCTCCTCCCCCACGGTGGTCAGCATTCGCAGATGGTCGTTATCCAAGTGAATGCTCAGCGACAACGAGCGGGCCCCTTTCTTGCAAGAACACTCCGGATGGGTGAATCTGCACGGCGACTCCAGTTGCATCATGCAAAGCACAACCAAAAAGGGCGCACACTAGACGCCCTGCAACGGCACCGGCGACACGAATGACGCGAGACTCCGCAGACAGATCGCGGACGCCCTCAATCCAGCATTCGTGTCACTCGTTTGCGTTGGGCCGCGTAAGTATCAACCTGGTCTCGAAGCTCAGCCATCTCAGTGGCGACGGGAGAGGCACGCGATGCGATGTCGCGCGGCGGGGAACAGTGCCGCGAGCGCCTCCGTGAAGGATTGCGGCCGTTGTCCCGAATAGGAGATCGAATGCGATACCGTTCCGGAGCCCTTCGCTGAGATGTCCATCCTGTGCGACTCTCGATGACACGCACATGCTCGGACACAGACACGCTGGCGGGCGATGTGACCTTAGCCCGGAGGCGGGGGCGCGCGAAAGCGTTGTCTGGTGACGTTTCACTGGCGCCGCCGCTGCGGGCGCCCCCATCGGCACATCGCCCATCAGCGAAGGTTGGAGAAGAAGAAGGAGGCGAGGCGAATCCAGCGGCAGCCCCGAGGCCCACTGAAGGCGCCCCCGCCGGCGCACGAGAACAATCAACGGCGGCGCCAGGCAACGTTCTAGTGGACATATCAGGCGCAGGGACATTAAGAGAGCCCCCAGGCGCGCGAGCGCGCGCGGGCGGCGGCAGCGGTGAGTCGGGAAGGAATTCGCCAAGACCAGCCGCAAGAGATGCGAAGCGACCTTCTCCTGAAAGGGGGGAAATGGGCATCGCGGACTATCTCGCCCTCTCCGCGGCGTCGCCGCGGCCGCGCGCCGTCGAGGACGCCGCGCGCATAGAGGCACTGCTCCCCGATGGGGTGCAGAACCACGCGGCGGGGGCCAACGATGACGCGTGTCACAGCGGCGAAGAGCGCAAAATAATAGGCTGGTAACCTGCGCGTTTTGGGACGCGACCGAGGCGCCAATCCCGTGCGAGCGTCCGCAGGTAAGAGCAAGAGAGGAAGAAGTTAGCTGCTCCTTTTCCAAGGCGCTGCGCGGAGAGCAGCGCGGCATGAGCACCAATACCTGAGCCGATACGTTAGCGGTCTATGACGATATAGTGGTGATATGAGCGGACTTCACACACAGTGATAAGCCTGTGCACAGCATATGCATACGGCTGTCGCGGAGCGCCGGCCCCCAGAGAAGCCCCCCAAAGGCCCGCGACAGGCCTGCGCACAGCCTGTGCACAGGCCTGTCGCAGGCCTGTGCACAGCCTATGCATAAGCCTGTCGCGGAACGCCAGACCCCGGAAAGGCCCCCCAGAGGCCCGCGACAGGCCCGTGCACAGCCTGTGCACAGGCCTGCGGTGGGCCTGCGCACAGCTTATGCATTGTCCTGTCGCGGAGCGCTGGCCCCTGGAGGGGCCCCCCGCGAGGCCCTCGACAGGCCTGCGCACAGCCCGCGCAAAGGCCTGCCACAGGCCTGTGCGCAGCATATGCGCAGGCCTGTCGCGGAGCGCCGGCCCCGGACAGGCTCCCCAGAGGCCCGCGACTGCCCGCGCATAGGCCTGTGCATAAGCCTGCGGCAGGCCTGCGCACAGCCTGTGCTTAGGCCTGTCACAGGCCAGCGTGAGCCCGCCGCTTCTACGCAGCAGGCACAGCAGCTGCCATTACGAAAGGGCAACACCGCTAGGAAGGTGGGCCCGCACGCAAGTTGCCTCGCCTGCGCGTTGCTGTGCATACGAGTACTCCTCAGGCGGCTGCAGACCGAGATGTCCGGCCAGCCCGATAAGGAGCATGACGCCTTAAGTCTTGTTTGAAGGATTGCGTACCTCCCATGACCTGTAGGAGCATTTATATGTCGATGCCCCCTTAGTGTGACCATCCGCGGTCATATCGCGGGTGTCACACCATTGAATACTGTGCGCGCTTCCTCGCTCCATCATCTGTCGCATGCAACTGATGCGTCTTAAAAGGGTACACCCAGTCGGCTTCTTCAACTCAGCATATATGGTCAAAGTGACCTCGATGCTCAGGCCACCCAACTCAAGTATGTCTTTTTGACTGAGTGGGAGTTAACGGTCCTACATGGAGCTCGCGCAGAGTCACGATCGTGGGATAACAATCCTCCAAGCTGTGGGGTCTGCTGCGAGCGCCTCTGCTGGATAGCTCGAGCGGACCTGAAAGCGGAAAGACTTGCAGTACGCGTCGATCAAGTGAACGACAGGCTTGCCAAATGGCGTGTTTCCACGCCGTAGCAGGTTTGCCCCCACGAATACCATAGCCTTTGACTTCGTCATCGGAATATCAACTCTGGCGTCGGTAACCTGAGTCGCTGTGCAGGCCAATTTCGCCCGTGGGAGTCATCGCTTGGTTAACGATCTTCGCTGGGCAGGTCTGCAGTTTCCTGGCAAACGCGCTCAGTCGCCCCACTTGTATGTCGGTCGGTTGTTGGACACGCTGTAGAAAGACTCTACATATACCATCAACCACGCCTGGGTGATTAATGCATACGCCAGCGCGCCTCTGAGGCTGACGAACATGTCTGCAACCATCACGGATGCTTGGGCGTCAGCGTCGGCGCCTGTAAGTTCCGGATGTTGTATAGGACGGAGCTGTTATATATTCGTCTTGGTCCAGCGTGACATTGCCGTCCTCATCCTTGGTAGATCTGACAGCACAATTGGTGCGCGTGCGCTTGTTGACTTTACACTTACCAAAGGTGTCCTCCAAGCACTTGACGCACTTGTCATCGGTGTCCTCTGTGCCGGCCATATTGATGTCATTAATAGGTTTGGCTGTGAAAAGGTTGCTGCTCGCCTCGAACTCCTCGTCGTAAGACGTGGGTCTGAAACCGAAACCTCGTGGTCCTTCTGAGCTTCGGTGAGAAAGCTCGAGGTGCGTCCTTGGTGCCAGTACACTTGAGGCACTGCAAGCAGTGTTTCGACTCGCCGTTGCGCTCGAATCCAGAGAGAGTTCGAAGCACCATAGCCGATCCAGGCGGCAGAGCAAAGCACGCCACACGTTCTTTCTCACCAGTTGCCTCAGCAAGTTCTTGGTAACTCAACCCATTCAGAAAGGCCGCGTTGATGTCGAGGGAAGCAATGATCCATTGCTTATTGCACGCCGCCGCGCTTGCGAGTAGCCCCCGGCTCGACCGCCGCGCCGTTCGTGGGGAGGTCTCCACGTCGAAGGCTTCAAGGTCCATGAAGCCTCGAAGCACCAAGCGCAATCTGATGGCACGCCCCATCTCGCCCTTCTCTTTCTTCACGAACTTCCAGTTGTACACGTACCTCAAAGTCATGATGTTTGACGCATTAGAGATGTCTTGAATTTCGAAACACTCGCTGTCAAACCATGTCTTGAGTTCGGCGCACAGTGCTGTCGACACTTTCCCGGGATTCGCCTGGATGTCAGCCTTCGCGAGGGGGTCGTCTTCCTTGACGACCACAGCTCGCTTTGCGGCGGCGGCAACATTACTCGCATGGTGGTCACACGGTCGGCACCCAATATCCCACGCGGTTGCCCGGACAGAACTATCTTTGGCATTTCTGCCGGAAAACGAAGTCCTACAGATTGTCCGTTTCCGTCTGAGTCCAGTCCGCAACTGCAATCTTCGACCGTGGAGCACAGTGGGACATGATACGTCTCCTCGGTGTCGGAGTCGCGTGGGTGCCCCCACTTAGACAGGTGTCCCCGCTGTTCTTCAGCTACTGTGACCAGCGCACTATTGTCTGGAATCATATGTGCGGGTACTGTGAAAAGGTCCTCTAGTGGAGTTGCCTCCAGTAGTTCCCTTTCATCCTGTAATTCTGTATACCACACTTCCATAATATGCGCCTCGAGGCCCGCCTCCAATTCCTCATAAATCGTGGGGAGCCGTCCATCCTCCTAGGGTGGTTCGGCTTCTGGGGCTTCTCTGGTGGTTCCGTCCTGTGTCGGTATACCCGCCAATTCCTCAAAAATTGTCATATACAGGTCACAGCCAGCTTGAGGTCTGGTGGAATTCAGGCACTGGATGATTCTTGAATGTGCTGATACATTTATATCATGAATGTTATAAGCGGTGCCTTCTGCTTCATAGTAGTGAAATCCTGGGCTCACATCGTTGACATATTGGACCAGTGTGCAACTGTCAGCGTAAGCCACCAGAGGTAGCTCGCGGCTACTTTTGGCTAACCCAACAGAAACTACTTTCTCGATGCGGAAGAATTTTCTGATAAGGTATTACAAAGCCAGATGTACCCTAAGAGATAATCGGCTCGCGCTCGTCATCTGAAGCGTCCCCTCCTGGGCCGGGACATAGCCAAATGTCATAGCAGGTCTCCCCGCAGGTAGACTGGCCACGAACGTCAACACTGTCCGTAGCGCCGTGTTGTCGGAGCCAATCTCTCTGGCTATCAAAGCTTCAATGTAAGGTGAATGTCGTGCATCGCCGCGCTGTACCTGACCGTCGCAGTTTCCCATTCGAATGATGACTTGACCCCTGCCGGGATAATTTCTTACGACCGGGAACGGGCCACTCCAGCCTCCCCAGTCGCACTTCGTGGTTGTGGGGCAATGGGAATCAACTAGATCTCCTTCATCGTAGTAGTGCTGACCGGTGATAGTTGTCTTAGCGCGCAATGCACGATTGGTCTTGGCTACTGCAGTGGCCGCTGTGATAGCTTCAATACATACCTTGCGCATCATCTTTTCTCGAGAGTGACCCGACGTTTCCGTCGGCTGTTCGTAGTCCAGAATCCGCAAGTCAGGAAGCATTGCCAATTGCGGCCCATGCAGGGCGCTGCATGGAGACACCTCATTATAGAAGGTGAGCGCGCTGGCGGCAAACAAGGCTTCATGCAGTAGTCGTGTGAACACAAGAGGCATGTCTAACCTGTTGAGTTCAGCTTCTATGGCATGAAGTAGATGGCGTAGTATGTCAGTTCTGGCTTCGATCGTCGTCGCGCGTTGCCCACGCGCGCGCATCCATAGTTCAGTGCATTTTGCATTGAAGACTGCTTTCGCAGTGTCGTTGTTGAGGGCACCCTCTCCATCGGAATAGAATACCTTTGCAGGTCCAAACTGCATCCAGCACTGGTGGCACGCGTCTAGGATACTGGTCACTGTCTTGTCCAGAATCTCCGTTCCAGTGGCATAGCGAATACAACGATCGATGATATGAAACATCTTGTGTTCTTGGCTGTAGAACATGAGGTCACATTCAACTTCTTCGTTGAATTGGCCAGGTAGTGCAGTAGACGGCATAACCGCATGCCCAGGCTTGTCCCAAGCCCGGCACTCCCGACACGCGTCGCAGACACCCTTGATCAGGTTGAGTCTGACGTTGTCCAGACCTGCCTTGGTTAAGATGAGTCTCATCTTAGGATCTTTCGCATGGAACCAACGCAAGTGTAGCTTCCGCAGCTCGCGTGTTACCACGCTTGGATCAAGGTTTCGTAAGTTTTGTAAACTGATTTGCACGTCGAACCTTGACAAGTCTGGAAGTCGTGGGCGTGCAGCAAGGTTACCCGCAGGTGGCGGTGGAGGTGGATCTTCCCCTTGCTGTCGGTCGCGTCTGACTCTGACTTGTGGCCGTCGGATGCGGCCAGCCGAACTACCCGCTCCACTCGAGGCGGGTTGCCCCGCAACAGGTTCAGCAGCATGTCTGCCTACTGTAATGTCAGGACTGCTGGCGCCCGCAGTGGGTCCGGCGCTAGAGCCGGATCTTGGTGCTCATAGCCGCACAAGTGGTGCGGCTTGTGCCTCGGGTGGTGGTGCTGCTGGTGCAGCCGGAACCGGCGGTGCCTGTCCACGATTGTCGGACGGTTTCCAAGGTTTGGCAAGCTTTCATGTGCCAGGTGTCCGTGCATGTCCAGTCTTGTTCTGGCCGTCGTTCCTCTTACAGCTCGAACATTCCCAATGATAGTCCCCCTTATCATACCACCTGCAATGCTTAGGGTTTCTGTCATGTGAAGGAGAGCGTATGCTAACATGATTCGCGCATGCAGGACATTCTAACCCTCCCGAGGTTGGCATCGCAATCGACGCGTCGGGTTGCCGAAGGATACTTGGACCGCCCAAATCAAATTCCCTTACGTCTGTGACCAGCACGGAGGAAGGATAAGGGTGACCATGAAAGGGAAAACGGTTTACTTGGAACAGATCGCGCGCGATCTGAACTGCATCGACGAAAAGAGACTGCACCCTTGAAGCTTAATGTGCAGCCATGGCCACTTCTTTGTTACATACCGATGCATGTTGACGATGGCCAGCATATCGCTGTCGCTCAAGAGGTGTAAATAGAAACAGACGGTTGGCCATAATCTCGGTCGGCTTTAGTATCAATACTCCATGGAAATCACGTAAGCCAGTAGTACATTAATCCATGTTCACTTTGCAAGTGCCCTTGCATGTGGGCAATGAGGTCCATGGCGGTCTATGATCCACCCAAGTACCCACTGGTTGTTCTCGTAGGTAAAACCGTCGAAGGTCGATTTGACGTATAGTAGCCTTTCCGCCAAAAGCTGATATGTGGATGATCTTCTTTATGGTGTTCATGCCAAGTGTCATAGTTGACTTGGGAGTTAAAGTAGGAAAGTAGTTCAGTCGTTCGGCAGTTGGGTTCTAGTATGACAACATTGACGAAGCACACGTCTAGGTAATGCCTCACTGCGTCCTGGACGTCCTTGTTTCCAAGGTCAGCATATGAGCGTTCGTCGAAGTTTCCTCCGGAAGGCAAACCTCGGCTGACTGAGAGCTGCACTATACCTCCACTTCCTCCACACTTCCAACATATCAACCTCTGTGCGTCGTCCATAACATGACGCTGGGATCATGGAGAATGCATTTGCGCATGTTCCATTAGGTAGCACCGCAGGTAATGTGATGAAGGTTTCCCCTTATCACCGCTTTCCGCGTCGGAATCAAGGGGGGCGTCGGTGCAGTACGCACTCAACCAGAGACCTTTGGGGTCATCACCGCAGTCGTCGTTGCCTTCTTCGACTACCTTGGGTATCTGGTGTGGCTTTATGCCCGCTTCTTTGTCGGCTTATGGTTTCTTTCTGTTTGGTTCGGGCATCCGTCGGTAGCGCTGTCCGTTAATCAATATCAGGTGAACCTAGCGTCGGAAATTCGGGAATAGAGGGGAGCACGCGGCCACGCTCAATCGAAGGGGAGGGAAGACGATCGTCATCGACGAACACAGCTCGCCTTGGGCGCGGTCGCTGGCCCTCTTGGTTTGCGACTTCGTTGGCCGCCTAGAGGCCAGATCCTGAGAAAAGGAGGAACTACGTTCAAACCACGTGCGATGCCTTCTGGCGTGGCACCAGGCCAACTACGCTCCGAAGCACGTGGTAAAGCATGCCGCTGGGATCGCGCAGACCGTCCGCCTTGGATGATGTGCCACGATTGTAGGATGACGGACTGCGCGATCAACGCTGATCTACACGTGATTTGCCTTCCTGGAGCAACGATGTAATTTATGATGATGTTGCCACTGACACTGATAGCGGCAGTGGTTGCGAGGATGACGAGGATGACATTCGGGCCGACAGCGCAACGGCGCGCCAGAGCCCTCTAGAGAGGCCCAAGCTAACGCCTCCAATGGTTTCGAGGCGAACCCAGTGCAGCGACGACCCGACGGACGACGGGCAAGGAGAGACTCACAAGGCGGAGGAGGGCCCGCATCGACGCGCCAGGGCCCATTCAAGGCCCAAGCACGCGCTGCACAAGTAGTTCAAGCCTCAGCTAGCGCGGCGGCGAGAGATCACAAAGAGGTGGAACGCCAGGAAAGGGAGGGACGACCAGAGTCAGCAAGAGGAGGAGGAAGAGGAGAGGGTGGAATCATACAAGCTAATGCGCAGCAGCCGAGGATGACGAGACGGAGGATGATGCTGAGGACACTGGGGATCATGAGGATGAGAACGAAGACCAACGAGGGGAAGCACGATGCGCCAGACACGGGGGAATCATGAAAGCCGCCACCGACATCTTCGTCGCCCTCACCGTCGCAGGAAGCGATGAGCAACGCGCGGGCCACGGTGCACGGGCGTGCTGCGTGTGTGGTGGGCCCAACGACGGTGGTGACAAAGGTGGGACAATGTTTCCTCGCTCTCTCACTATCCTAGTCTTTCGGTCCGTCTCAGGTTTGCTCGCCCGATGGACTCGCCTCGACAACGCACCTCGATTGAATCGAGCCGCCAACCCGCGACGGCCCCTTGCGAATCAACCGACGGCCCAATGCTGCTGGAGACGAAGGAAAACTCTGGGGCTCTTGAGTGGCGCGAGGTGGGTGGGGAAAAGACGGGGGCTCCCTGGGATGCAGCTCGGGGCGCGTCGGCCAACAAAACAAGAAAGAGTCTGATGCGTATGAGGCGCAGTGTGTAGCTACCTACTAGGCCGACTCGTCGGCGGGCAGTTGTTCACCCGCCAGATCAAAAATGTGGCTGACCAGTTTCGCGGGCATGTGCTTGTGCACGCCCTTGTTGGCCAGGATCGCCTTCACTTGTTTGCGCATCTGCTGTTTCAGTTTGATGGGCTCTGATTCGCGTTTGCAGTGCAGGCCGACAATGATGGCACTGATCTCAGAAGCCGCGGCCAGCAAGACCGATTGATCGACGCGTGTCGAGAGGCCATCCGAAAGGGGCCCCCCGAACATATCAGAGTAACACTTCAAAGTCTTTACGCTGGCGAGGGCTGTATCACGACGATGTTTGATCATCTCGCCGTCCGCATTCATGAGAGTTTTCTGGGCGACTTTCACAACCTCGCCGAAACTCTTGTACTTTTTGGTTTTGTCGAACCAGGCGCCGCCCTTGGGTCCTCCTGCCGAAACCTCTTCCAGCAGCCCCAGGGCCGCGTCCACGGCACGACGCGCCATGGCAAGCCTTTCGTGCTTGACCTCGCCAATCCTCGGGGCGGGCTCCCCCAGTCCCTGCTCGTCCTCCTCCTCGCCCGCGCCCTCGTTCGCCTCCCCCTGCCCCCCCCACCTGCCCCTCCCCCCCTTGCTCGCCCACCTCTTCCTCCCCCCCAGCTCCCACATCTTTCCCCTACTCCTCCTTCTCCTCCCCCTCTCCCACCCCCCTCCTCCACCTCCTCATCCTTCTCATCCTTCTCCCGTCCCTCTGGGGTTGGCTGAAGGCCGACCGAGTAGGCGAGGGAGTGGGGATTAAGGGCGCCCACCCGCAACGCGCGCCACGCCCACGTTACCCGATGGCCTGGACGCAGGGAGAGGGGGGAGGACATGGAGGAGGAGGGAGGGCGAGGAGAAGGTGGAGGGCGGGAGGAGGAGGGAGAGGGACATTTGATAATGAACTAAGAGCAGGGAGGAGGCAGGCGGGAGGAAGGAGAAAGGGGCAAGGAGGAGGAGGAGGACGAAGAGAAGGATGATGATGCCGAAGAGGACGGCAAAAAATTCAAAACGAGCGCTGGGGCGTTTACAAACTTCTGATTGGTTTGGGATGTTAGGCGCCACCCCCAGAAAGACGACTGCAGGAAACCCTCGCCCATCCCCCCGTGAGCCCCCTTCGACCCAGGGCAACCAGCTAAAAAATACCGATTTCAACCGTTGTCCTTGCGGCCCACTGGTCAATGATTTCGGACAAGATCGGGACCTTCTGCTCGCCGAGCAAGGCCGAGGCGTCGCGCGCAAACTGCACGCTGAACACAAACGTTTTCAGCTTGTCGAAGTCGGCATCCGCGGTGTCGACCCCCTCGGTCGCAGGCGCAGTCTGGAGCCAGTCGTGGTGGGCCTCGCTGGCTTGCAGGACAGCCTGGAAGCACTTGAACAACGGGATCTTGTCGGAGCCATCCCCCATCGGCACCAAGAGAACCTCCAGCACAGGAGTCACTATCCCAAGCGTCGTGCCGGTGACCTCCTTGATGCCGAGCGCGACGAGGGCATCGAACGCCTTCTCGGCGGCTGCCTTGACTGCATCACTCGTGGCGTGGTCGGTGGTGCTCAGCCTCTGTACCTGCGAGAACACCTGCTTCACTAGGGGGATGTCCACGTTCGCCGACTCGCCGACGCTAGACTGCAATTCAGAGACGGTCTTGGTGAAAGCTGTCACCTGCTCCTTGACCGACTGCTCCTTCTCCCGTTTCTCAATGGCGTTGCTCATGTCGGTCCAGTTCGCGACGCTGGGGATCACCGAGTTGGCGCGATGTAGCAGCTCCTGTACCTTCGACGTGAAGGGGTCCCCAGGAGCAGCGTGGTTGTTCGAGATGGCCCTCATGGAACCCCCGAGCTTCACAAGGAAAGGAGCGTATGACCCTGGCACCGCATGGTCGCGCAATCTCTCACCCAAGTCGAAAGCCTTCTTCATGTAGTTGAAATCCTTAATGCACGCAAGCTCTTCCTTGAAGTAGTTCATGCCTGCGCAATCCTCCATGATAGCTGCCATCTCTGACATCAAGTCGACGATGTTGCGGTAGGAGTTGGCGAACTGCTTCACGCGATCATTCCAGAAAGCCTGGGCCTTCAGCTCAGCAACGAGTGAATATGCCAAGGGTGCGGAGGTCGATGCGTTCTTTTCGTGGGCCTTGTCGTACACCTCCTTGAAGAACTTGGCGAGGTTTACCTTCTCGGGGAAGAGCATGGCGCAGACAGCCATGCAGACCTTGTTGACGATCTCGACAGACGCATCGTACTCCGCGCAGTCCCCTGCAGGCCCCCTCTCGCCAAATAGTTCCCCGAGGGTCTGGCATAGGCGGCCCAAGATCACCTCGCCAGGCTCGCCAAGCTTGACAACGTCCGTCATCGCGACGCAGACCGCGTCCTCGAAGAGCTCGACGCGAGAGCGGGGGCTGAACCTCCAGCTTTCGAAGCACGGGGTTCTTCGGGTCGAACGGCGACGAGTCTGCCTCCTCTCCCTCGGCGGACCACGGCCTGACCACGTCGAAGAACTCATCCGCGTGCTTGCCCTGGACAACTCCTGCTACCACCGTGCAGATCCTCCTCTCCATCAGGTGCCGTTTCTTCCCGATAGGCAACTGGTACATGTAGGGGCCCAACCTGTCTAGCCTATCGACGACGTCGCTCATCTCCTCGGCCTTCAGCTCGGAAGTTCCAATCCAATAGGCAGCTTCGACAGCATTGATGTGAGAAGACAGCTCGTTCGACGCGGCCGTGTGCTGATCTCTGGCGAGGTTGTCCCTGTCGACCCTTGCCCAACGCAGCTGGCGGTTCAGATTTTTGCCCAAGAGGGCCTCTGCAATGGGCGTGGCCTCCTTCTTCCGCTTCACGACGTCCATCGGAGACTCGACTTCCCCCTCGGCGAGCTGAGTCTTCTCGCCCTTGCTCCTCGCAGGCACGCCCCTGGTGTTCAAGGTAGCCTGGGCAGGCGTAGCCGAGCCCTTGGTTATACTCTGGTTCTTTGGCGTCGTCAAGTCATCAAGCCCGTCCTCCTGAGACAAGAGGATGCTCTCAGCATCATCATCATCCTGAAGCTGCTGCGAGGAGGCGTCGCGCGCGGGGCGCAGACCATTCTCAAGCTTCACTGCGACGTCGGACCTGCTCGACCCGCGGCTGGGGCGCGAATCGCCCCCGCCCTCCAACCCCTCGCCGTGGCCCGAGCACGCGCCTGAAGCCGAGGACCCGCTCGTGCCACCAGAGGACGCAGCAGCAGAGCCCGATGGCGTACCCGAGGTCGGCGAACGCCCAAGTAGCTGCTGGGCCTGCGGGAGGCAAGACGGACACAGTAGAGGAGGCATCGTCCAGTGCGTCGCCATCAACCCATCCATTCCCTCCTCCTTCCCCTAAACCCTCCGACTTCAGCTCATCCGACTCCCTCCTTCCTCGACAACCGCAGACGGGCCCAAGATCAGATGGCCTTCTGGGCAATCTGCTCCTGCGTGCAGGTCGCGGTCCGAATCTTGGCCCAGACGGGGCTGTTGGCCTCGGTATGCTTGAGAAGGGCATTGAACACCATATCTGGAAGCTTCTCATGGTAGCAAGCATCAAGCTTCAGGTGGAACGTCGACTTGTCGATCTTGATTTCCCTGACTAGCTCATACTTGGTGGAGTTCTCCTCATCTCCATCGAGCAGTAGGTACCCTCTGTAGTTATCACCGTTGATCTTCGGGAGCAGCTGGGTCTGCAGACCGCATGCCTCAGGGGTGAGCTTCTTGGCGCTGATGAAGCCCTACCTGGTGTATCCAACGCACGGCTTGATAACCCGCAACACCAGCCCCTCGTTGCAAGAAACTTCGGAAAGGGAGGATGGCATGCTCATTGAGCCCTGCATCGCCTTCTCGCAATTGTCGAAGAGGTTGCCGAACTCTGCGTCGTCCCTGGCCCTCCTCAGCACCTCATTGGCGCTACCCTCCAGCGAGAAGCACTCCTGCCAGATCGTCCCGTGGCGCATGCAGGCGTAGCCGATGCCGACCTTCTCGCCCTTCACGACTGCATACTCGAACCACTGGTCGTGGTCGGGATCTTCCTCTGGGTGAGCCGATGCACGCTGTAAAAACATCGGCCCATCCCCTGACTTCCACTCCCCCCCCCCCCCCCTAATTGGAAGCGGCCGCCGCGGAGGGCGGGCCGTGATTTTTGGTCCAAGTGTCGGCTGGGATTGTTGGTCCAAGTGTCGGCTGGGATTTCTGGACATCTCCGAGAGCACATGGGGCCCCTCGTGGTCGCGGGGTCCCCGCTGATCCAGGCGGAGGCAGCGGCAGGGCGGGCGGACGGAACTGATCGGCGCTAGCGGCCGCGACCGCCCGCCCGCCCGCTGCGCACCCCAACTGGATCGCCCGAAAGGGGTGGTTTGGGTGATCCTGTTTGCTGTTTGAATATGCTGGAAATACAGGAAGGAAAAAAACAAGATGAAGTGCGAAAGAATTCTGTCGGTGGGACCCTGGCCGTCCTCCTTCTTCCAAGCATTGTTACACTTGGCGCACTTGCCCTTGACGAAAGCCTTTTTCCTCGCGGGCTCCTGGGCATGATCCTCTGGGCTGCGTTTGACCATGGTGGCCGCCGCTGGGATCGAGACTGCGCAAGAAGCTGGAAACCTGGACAGCCTAAATGGCTACAGTACTGAAAGCACGACCCTGAGAAGCTTGCAACAATGCGCCCGACTCAGGCGGGGCCAAGACGACCCCTGACGGCTCCAAGACGACCATCGTAAGCTTCTGAACGCCCAGCGCGATCAAACAAACCCCCTCCTCGGTAGCCCCCCACATGATAAGCTCGCGTCGCTGCCCCCCAATCGACGACACATGCGCCCCCGACGCTACTGTTCAAAACGAAGGGGGGGAGGTGGGTGGCAAGAGCTATCTTAAGTCAGAACTCCCCGATGTCTAGCCAGCGTGCTTGTTTGAAACAACTTGTCTCTAACGGCCCGTCCGACGCCCAACTGCTTTGGCTTGCTATCTTGGAACCAATCAACGCCAGGGGAAGGCGAACATAAAGCACCAGCATACACGCGCGCGACTCCTGCCGCCCTCCCAGGACCGACCCTGCTTGAAAGTGGCGTTTCTTGGAAGAGCGCTTCTGGGGCAGAAGTCTGCAGTCTGATCCCCCCATCCCTGCCCTATCTCAACCTGCACCCCCTGAACCCCTCGCGCTCATCCCCCCGCCTCTTCTCCCCCCAGGCCGACAGTAGAGCTCCTCGACTCCGCAAGTACCCTCCAGAATCCGAAAATAGGAAGGTCGCCGTGGCAAAGTACTCTCGGCACCAGCAAACTACGTGGGGAACTACGTGGGCCGAGGGGTCCGAAAACTACGTGGGAAACTACGTGGGGGAGTCAAAAAGTACGTGCCTCTCGAGCGAAACTACGTGGGAAAGTACGTGGGAAACTACGTGGGAAAGTACGTGGTGGAATACCCCCCCCATCGCGAGAGCATCCTAGGGTACGTGGGAAACTACTCTCGCCGAGGCCAACCCTATCCTGGATACGTGGAACAGGTACCCTTGCAGATCGCACCCTACATGCGAAGGCGCTCGCGTTCATGGTTGGGAGGGGAAGGACATAGGAGGGGAGTGACGATGGATGAAGGGATTGGGTCTGCGACGAGAAAGGCGCAGCCGAAGGACGAGGGAGCCTGGGTAGCAGAGGAGAAGACGATGAAGAGAATGCGACGTCATGCCACCATCGTTTCTGATCACGGACACTTAAGAGGCCCCTCGCCCTCCCCGTCGAATTGCCCCCTCTCGGCGTCAAACAAGCCCTGCGACAGTGGGATTTTTTTTTCCAAATCCTCCCTAGCTTGAACCCTCTCAAGATACGACGGGTTCCGAATTTTAGAATGCTTGCAATCCTTCGGGTCCTGAGCTAGCCACCACATCAAATATCCCAAAGGCCGACCCTGGGCAACAAACCGCGCAGACTCTGTGGACTTCCTGAACTTATCGCACGGCCCGTGTCCGTCTCTCTTGCAGACGGCCACGAACCGCAAACTCGTGGCGTAATAAACGATGTCCCCGCCAGGGACGCTGACCCTGCAAGAAGCTGGCGCGGCAGGCTTGGACCGAGGCCCCAATGGTCCACCCCTGCCGCCGCCGAGCGCATGCAAGACACTCGCAACGCTAGAAGCCGAATCGCTAGACCGGCCGCCTGGGGACTTAGCGGAGTCCTGGTCGGACCCCCCACTGGAATTCAAAGGATCGCCGCTCCCGCTGGAGCTCTCCGAAGAACTCGAGCTTGACCCACTCTCGCTCGAGTCGCTGGGGCGCGGAGGCGGCGAGGGCTCGGGGGGCGGCGGTGCCCCCCCTGGCCCGCCGTCGCCATCTGGCCCCGAATCGCTGGCAGCACCAGGATCCGATAAGTCGGCATCATGATCACCTGGGGCGCCAGCACCGTGGCCCTCCTCGGGGGGAGGAGGATCATCTGGATCAGCAGCGTCTGCCTCATCAACAATGGCCTTCCACTTTTTCAAAGGCCCTGCCGACCCTTTCTTACCTGGCTTCCCATCCCCAACGTGGCGGCCGCCTTCGCCCAATAGTTCAATGCTGGCCCTGTCTGGAGAGAACGCAACGGGTCGGTCGGAGAATTCCAGAGAATAGAATATGACGGTGTACTTCTTTTGGAAATCCAATTTCTGAGAGCAGTATTCCCAAATCGTCAAGCACTGCCGAGTCCCCTGGACAATGACATGTCTCGGTGCATTCGAAGGGTCTGACGGTGGCGCCTCGTCGGGTTCACCGCATTTCATCACATGGCACGCCCAATTAATCGTGATAAGGTTGATGGCGCCAACGTGGACCCAATCGGCGTCGATCTCACTCGGGGTCGCCACGGCTTTCTCTTTGGGTTTAGACGCTTTCACACCCAAGAACAATGCAAACACGTGGAAGTTACTGAGCAGGTTCCGCTCCTTCGAATGCGGGGGGAAGCTCGCCCTGAAAGCTTTCGCGATGTTGTCCCTGACTGTTTTCACTTGTTTCCCAGAGCTGCCGCAGAGACACACGTTCGCTGACCAGCACGCGTGGTCGAACGGCTTGGAGTTCATACCTGGCTTTTTAGAATGAGGAATTGTCCTGTGGCAAAATGAGCTGCACTTGTCCAGATCTGCTGCAAGCTCACGCGCCACCTGAGCATGATTAAAAGATAATGCATTCTTGACTTTGCCAGTCAAACCCACAGGACGCCAGTGCACGTGTCTCATCCAGTCGGGAGTCGCATGTGGTTCAAACTGGCATCGACGATGGCGAGAGGAAGGAGTCGCACATATGTTATTCAGAATACCCGCGCCCATGCCGTCGGCCATGGCAAACTCAGACCTCATAGATTCCTCCTGTCTCTTGACTTCCCTGTCTGCCGCTGAAGCAACCCGCAAACGATGCCTCAGCGATGACGTATCAATCATGGAATCTTGGCTTGGCACGGCGATCGAGAAATCAGTAACGACTGGCGGCGGGGCAACACAATCTTCGACGTCTGCGTCGCTTCCCCGACCACTCGTCCTGTCAAGGAGCATGTGCATTAAGTCTGCCTCAAACTTTCTTTTCTTAGATGATCGTTTGGATTGCCTGGTTGTCGGGCCAAACGGGGCACCGCCCTCAGGATCACGACCCCTCTCAGTAGCTGCAGCACCCTGCTCCACATATGTTTCAAACTCGGTGGGGTTGTTGCTTTTCATCTCTCTGTAAAGTTCCCCCATGTGCTTCACGTCGGGAAGACCGCTGCAGCCCCTCGTTAGCGCTCTGACGAAGGCCCTCCAAGGCCCACCTGTGCCCCCAGAAGTCTTTCCTCGCTTTCTCACAGAAGTAGGGTTTTCACGCTTGTTGTATTCATCCAATGTACACTGGTGCTTGCTTAGCTTTCGAATCAACCACTTCGCGCTAGCATTGCTCAAATTGACACGATGCGTCTGAACGCCGAGAATGTGGAGGAGCCGCCTGATAGATGCATGGTTTGCCTCGCACGGTGCATTATCAACCAGGCCCAAGATGAGGGTCGACATGATCTCTGCACCCATCTCCTCTACATTGCCCTTGTAATGATTAACGAATTTAGAGGTCCACGGGTCGAACCTGCATGGGTTCTCGTGCGCAAGATCCCCGAGCTTATCATTGCTCCACAGACGTATCACTTTCAGCGGGTAGTTCGAATTCTCTGACATGATCAAGTGCAAATGGCAAGCGAGAGACGACAACGTGGAGAATAACTTATTCCTCAAAGTAGCCACCTGGTCAGACACGGGGATCAACTTGAACTGACCTCCGAAGGCAAACAACCGAAAACAAACTCGCCATTTGAAATGTTCGTAAACAATTGTTTCCGCCCCACACGGCTTTCACCATCCCTCCTGGGGCCAGGGGCTCGGCGGGGGGGGGGCGCTACGGAATGCGCGTCTTCTCGGGCGGGTCTGAGGGGCACCTGGATAAATTCCAACGGGGCTTCTGACAAGGCAAACGCAGGCGAAAACCATGAGAATGACAAGCCCACCCCTGCCAAAAAAATAGTTTGAGGCCGGTGGGAAATTCGCGGCGGGGCGGGTCAGAGAGGGAAATTTGGGAAGGTCCAGGGGGGGAAGTCGAACGAGTCCCACGCAGCGCAGGACCATCTGGCCTGAAAGCTCACCTTGGACAACTGATTTGGGTTACCTGGCCCCGACGACCTCCAAACATAAACTCCCACGTCATGGACATCGGGCTTTCGAAGGGGATGTTATCTGCAAGCTGAAGGAGCCTGTACGCGCGACCCTGTCCCTCACCTTCAGTGCGACTCATGTGATCGATCTCTGGCGTCTCCTGCTTCAAATCCCATGTCTGACCAGCGGTTGACAACACCGTGTCCATGAGGTCCCGAAGAGGCTCTATGCACGCACGAATTGCCACGATGTCCCCGAAGACCCCGCCAACCTCCAACATTCGCAACACGCATGCCCTGCTTTTAGATTGTTTTTCCTCTCCTCCTCGAAATCATCGGCGATAGCGCCTGCGCCGCTGGGGCCTGGCGCGACCGTCGCATCTTCAATGGGGAGGGCGCCTGGGTCGGGGACGGTCTCGGAGGTTATGCCGAGAGACTTGGCCCACCTCTGAAATACGATGCCGAACAAACCGTGGGCGCCCTGTAACAGGCCGATCCAGTTGACCGACAGGTCAGAGCCAGTCCACCTGCCCCAACTCAGTGACCGATTCGCGCGCGAGCAGACAACGACGACGCGAACCCCCGCCCGACGAGCAAGCATCCTCCATCCTCTCCTCTCTGCGACCTACACTGCGCACGCGCAGCTGGCAATGACACATGCATGTGAATGCTACCGCTAACTCCAGCAAGCAAACAAATCATCTCTGGAAGCCCTACGCACACCAATCATCCCCACAACAACTTCGCAAGCACATGCTTAACGAAAGCACTCTCGTACCCTGCCCCACGAATACCCAGTCGCCGCTACCAGCCACACGTCCGATGAAAACGCACACCCCTCATCCCTCTACCGTCATCGGGTCCTGCCCCCATACTCCTCAACATGTCAGTGCACCCGCCTCCCATTCCCTCCCACCGATGTCGAGGCCATTCTGTCGGCGGGCCCCCAGCCAGCAGTGGAACCAATAGACATTTCATTCGCCGAATGCAATGAAGCCTGTCTCTGCAACACCCATTGCAATAATGCGTAAACGTTGGTCTCCAAAGCCCGCCGTTGCACAGGGAACGGAACACTGCTCTGCGGACCTTATTTGTGTTGCATGTCCGAGGGACAAAAAAATCCAGCAATTGATCAATGTATCGGAGGTTGCGGCATGGCGGGTCCTCGCCTTGTCTGAACACCAGTTCTTTTTCAATGTAGCGATTCAGATGAGACCTGAAACCAGATAAAGCGTTGGGCCCCCTCAGGCTGATGCTCGCATTGATCACGAAAGATATCAGATCCTCCCACGGTCTGAAAACCTCGTTGAACGTGTTGGCTGTTCTGTGGGCGATGCTTTTGACCCTGATCGACGACCGATCAATGTACCTCTCTGCCTTCTCCACTGCGCCATCCCCATCGGTCATCGGTAACCTCTGAGTTCTCTCGAACCTCTTTGAGATCTCATCCATGTGTTTGCAATGCGACTCTGTCAAGCACTCGTGGTAGCATTCTCCAGTTCCACGCTGCATCGACTGAAGCCAGCATGCAATATCGAACGATATCAAAACATACGAATGCGTGTGACGAATCATCATGGCGTATCTTCTGTTCGTCGGCAATACCTTCATAAGAGTATTGGATTTTTGATCAACCTGAACCATGGCCGAATCAGCCGTTGGTATAATGGCGCCGTGGTGCGAAACGGCAGCACAACCCTCAAGTTCTTTTCTCCTGGCCCTCTGCTGCGTCTCGTCGTACTGCACGCACTCGTAGAACACCATCAAGCGACTACCCATGGCCTCAAATTCGTTGCACAATTGATCACATCAAAAATGCATCCCTCCTCTCGAGGGCAGCTCCACAGATGCCGATGCGCTGATCAATCGAACTAGCGAATCGCGTGTCCAAGCCGAGCCGATTTGATTGTGATGCCATCGATTCAATGGGGCGGTAATGCCGAAACATATCATCGATAGCTGTCGAAACAACTCTGTCAGCACACGACTGGCCGCCTTCATTCTCACGAACGATTGCATGAGCAATTGCAGCGAACCTTCCGAGCTCCAGCGGCATAATGTCCTTGGCAGATACAGCAATATCTCTCGGTATATCCCCAAAAGCTGATTTCACAATAGATTTCAATGACCTGGGCCGCATACCAGGGCGACGCAAACAAAGCTGGCGATCAGAAATCCCAGTGCAATCGAAGTCTGGCGCTGAAACGATGGCCCCTCCACGCGCAACGTCACCTATACCGACAGCACTGTCCCCATCAACAACGTGGGCAGGCCCTGCCTCCCCAGCTGGACCTCCTGCAGCAGTTGGCGCGCCATCATGCATGCGACCACTTCCTGTTGCATCCTCATCCGACAATTCTGCACTTGCAATGATTGCACCCCAACCGCCTGGCTCGCCTTCATCCCCAGAAGAAGACGGCAACGTCCAAGGCATCCGAAGCACACTTGGAGAAGCACGAATATGCTGAGTCCGGAGAGAACAAAAAGGCCGACCAGAAAGATTCGAGCCGAAATCCATACGAATGTGCACACCAACGAATACCCCAAACCAACTCGCGTGATATCTGGCGGTTTCCGCTCAATGCAACGAACGCAACGCAACTAAGCGATGTGCGTTTCTCTCTGTCTGCGCCAAATCCAAGGCACCAGCGCCTGCGCCCACAAAGCCCCCCAGACGCGAACCTCAGACATTCCCAAGACATGCGCATACACAGTTATTCTATCCGAAATGCGTTCGCTCGAGGGCCCAAGCAATCGGGGTGGACGTTTCAAGACACATGCGGGCTAATGCTGTCGGGTCATACCTAAAAAGGCGGGCGACGTCTGAGCAGGAGGCATGGACGGGGGGGGGCATAAGCAAACGTTGCAACATCAGGGCATATCCGCATCGCAGGCCAACTGATTAAAAGTAAAACGCCTAGCACGCCCCCCAGGCCAATCTCAAATAATCCCCCCTCCTTCTCCTCATCCTGTCATTGCTAACCTAGTCATATAGACCCTTCTCCTCCAACCTCCTCCCGTCTACTCTTTGTTTTTTTGTTACGAAGCTGGCGTTCGCGACGCGCGCCGTATTCTCACAAGTGCGATGGGTAGTTCCACGAGGACTACATGCGCTCAGACAGTATTTCAAACGTATTCTGACACGTAGTTGGCGAAACCTAGGCCCTCGCACTTCGCACGTATGTTCGCCGTTTCCTTACAGAGCGGCCTCTAGGCGGCCAACGAAGTCACAACTCTTGGTCGACGAGAACCGGTTCTGGCGGTTCCCAATATATTTGAATACGAATGTTTGTCACACCATTCGGTAACGGTGCATTGCAATTGTACCCGATAGGCTGGTACTGAATCTTGATGTCTTGTATAATTGCATTGTCATCCAGGTTCATAGTTACCCGTCTTACGACATGGCCCCATTCAGGGCCGTTCTTGGGAGACTGAACGTAAGTTCGAGCTCCTTTATCCACTCGCGTGTGAATGCCACGGTGTACAGCACGCGCGTCGTTTCTTTTTTGTGGAATCAATTTGATCCATCAATCTTGCGGTCATGATAGCCAACGCTTTGTTGCGCCATCCTGCCTTCTGAAGGCCTTGGCCATACCGGTCCAATTCATGCTCGGCATGTTAGGCAGGTTTCTCTGCTGTTTGACACGTACATCTCTACGTGTTGGTTGGGATGCGCGTTTCGGTATTTGCCACTTGCAGATATGATCCGCTAGGCAACTTACTTGAACGGTCGTATTACATACCGAAATGGCAACATCGCATACGCATGACCTGCAAGCCAAGATCTTCAATGGCATCTCGCATGGGACTCTGTTTCCAGAAATAACCTGGTGGTCCCACAAGCGCCATAGACATACGTAGAGCCCGCGCCTTAGTCATCAGTTTTTGGATGCGTTGACGATGTGGCCCTGCCCGCTTTCCAGGCAACCTAACGTACCAATCAGCGGGCGTTGCCACCCATGGCAGTTGATAATCTCCCGAAAGTAAAGCGCCCGAAAACTGTGCACCAGTAGAGGTCATAACCTCTGCATGTGCGATACGCTTGCGAATGTAACCACGGGCTCGGAATTCAGCGCGAGCTGTCCGCATGTCATCAATGACAAGTGCACGAGAAAGATAGTGATGCGATGAGCGTTTTTGACGCAGCGGCCACACAGCCGGGCCCACTGCTGTCCTTGGCAGCCGCACACTCGGGCTTGCCAACGCCCCTGGCGCGCACAGCCGGCGCCTGGGAATAGAGTGCAGGTCCCCCCGCGCTATATGACAGCGCCTCAGTGTTCGGCCTGTCGGAGCATGGCACGCGCCTGTCCCGGTCGCTCATTTTCAAGCGATAGGGGCGTCCAAATGCCCATGCCACGCTGCGCTGCTGAGCCGCTGCTCGAAAAAAAAAGTACCAGACTTCTCAGCGGCATCATCCCCTCCCGCAGGTGCCCCTGCCTCTGCATCGGGCGGCATCAACTTGCTGCCCTCCTCGTAGATGGCCTGATAGACATTCGCCTGCAAGTGCCGTGAGGCGGAGTTATGGTCGGCCCGCGTGGGGATACCCCCGAAAGACGTGTTCCTGCGATGCCAAGTTCTAAGACGGTATTCACCAAAGACTGGATCGCGAAAGCAAGCGTCTCTTCGTTAATGGAGAAGATGATGCCCTTGGAATCCTGAGACAGCATGCATGCATGGGCATCGCTCATAGCAGGTGCCCCCGCACTACTCGAAGCAGGTTGCCCCGCGCCTGGCTCTGCGCCAGCTGCGCCCTCGCAGATCAGCGGGGCAACCTCGCAGTGAGGGTTGGCCGCAATAGTAAACGGCATCGACCTTTTGTCCTCAGTTGCGGGCCCGTACTCGTCGACCTTAAGTGCCAGGTGCCCTGAAGGCGTTTTCATCAAGTCAAGTGCTCTGGCACCCATCTTGTCAAGCCCGGGATGGCCATCTTGTCGTGCCCCTGCTCCAGGATCAGGAGCCCCCACGTTAGACATACTCCTCAAACCCAGGATAGCAAGGAGATTTCCCCCCGAAACCTCAGCCACGTCAGCTGAGAAGATGCCACATGTCGTCACAGCAGGTGCCCCCGCCAGATCGCCTCTCTCTCTTCGAACGCAATTTTGCAATTCAAAGACTTGTCGCATACAGCGGCACCATGTCCCACTCCAGACACGCAAAGCCTCTTCGTCAGGTTCAGCTTCCTGATATCGCGTCCGCGAGAGCGGGATACGCGTTGAAACGTCTGTGCCGTTTTCAGACCGATGATGCTGATGTTGCTGCCGATATCCAAAAGGATCGTCAGCACCCAATCCACCATGGTCCCACTGTTTGCGGCCAGGGCCAATGCATGGCGTTCTCCACAAATTCCTGGCACCTCAGACAGTATTGTACCATAAATACCCTTGCGGCGTCTCTGCTCCAACAACCAATCGTTCCTCGCCCGAGACGTGAAAACGTTCGTAATATCCGCGGGCCTCCTCCTCCGCAATGGGGTCCTTCTCAAAAATCCAGGCCGCTGGATACTCGTCGGGCATGCGCGGGCGCGGTTCAGATGCGAGCGGTCTGTTCACGAACGCGTCCTCGTCAGCGCGCATGGCTATTTGGTCATCTGGGCTCACCATCAACACAGCGTGTAGCACGTCGCGCTCGGATATCGCACTGACGCCGCCACGCGCGCTCACAGGGCTCTCCGTCATGCGCTGGCTACGCGGGCGGACGTCTCGCCCGCAGGGCGCGTATGCATGTGGAGATTGAAGCCACTGCGCGCTCATTCCGGCGGCCCCCCCCCCACGCGCCTCAACCACATATCATTGGCCGGCAACGCTGCAGGTGCAGTCGAAGCAGGTGCCCCTGCGTCGTTGGCTCTTTCCGCTATCAGTGGCATACGCGCATCAATAGCAGGCGCAGCGGCTGCTGTCGCCTGCACCGCATTGGCTGATGGAGCAGGTTGCCCCGCGGGCGTCGTTGCGGCAACTGCCGCGCCATTCGCCATCATCGCCGCGATGCGGTTGAGCTCTTCGCGAAGGCCCCTGAGCGCATTAGCCCCATCGGAATATTTCTTGATAACGATTTGCTGCATCTTGATCTCCGGCGAGGGCATAATGAAACTCAGCTGCAATTAGACCAACGCCCCCGCAAATAGCGCAGGGCGCTCCGTTGCGGCACCTTCGAAAGTACCAGCCAACTGCCTGTCCACATGAGCGCGCGCCACTCGGCCCCAGTACTGCGCATGGAATATGTGGCCATACTGAAGCCTCCAGACCTTATCGCGACGCATGAAGTGATCCAGGCATATGGCACACCTGTTACAGTCACCGTCGCTGATGACCGGTGGTGTTGCCGATGGCCTAATACGCGTCTGGCGCTCCAGAGTGGCTTCACCAACCTCATACTGGATCGGTGGAACCGACGGCGGCTGCATGGCTGCAAGCGCTGCCAGGTTGAACTCAGGTGCCCCCGCTGCGATTGGAGGAGCAGGTTGCCCCGCACGACCCAGCATCCTGTTCGCCTGCCGCTCACGGTTGCGACGCTTGCGGGCCAACTGCATTGAATGGTTGGCCTGTTGCACCCCGTGGATGGCCAGGATCTCTGGGCGCAACTCCCCCATGGATGATGGCGCTACCAGGCCGGGAGCCTGTTGCGTCACATCTGAATCCATAGGGGGTAGCCAGATATCCACAACGAAGAATCTGACCCAGCACGCCTGACGTGTTGCCAGACCCACGTGTCAACTGAGACTGATAGAAGCTGTCGGCTGTCGCCCGTACATGCGTTTTATTTTTGTTTTGCTGCTGCGTTCCCACGCGAGGGTTACCCGTCACCTGAGCATAGTATTCGGGACATAATGGGAAGTCAATCGGCGGTGCTACGGGGCGCCC
Source organism: Prorocentrum cordatum (assembly GCA_963575745.1). NCBI lineage: Eukaryota > Dinophyceae > Prorocentrales > Prorocentraceae > Prorocentrum > Prorocentrum cordatum. The sequence continues at coordinate 43,675 of CAUYUJ010006550.1, forward strand.
TGCAGCTGTCGGATGGATGTCGGATGACTGAAAAACGCTGGCACGTATCCGTACCCGTTGGGGTTGTCCGGTGATGGATTTGGGTCCGCGAGATCCTCCCAAGGCGGCGTCCAGCTAGCGCTAGGGAGGTCGATGCCATCCCTACGCATACTCTGTGCGGCTTTGCGCATTTGCCAGTGCATCCACTGTTGCTGGCCAGCCAAAATCTCGGTCCTCCGCGCAGCGTTGTGGTCAGGGAAAGCAGGTTGCCCCGCAAGTGGACGCGGCGATGCGAACGGCGATGTCGCCTGCAAAGCCTGGCAGAGCTGTGGGTCCATCCGAATGCTCTGGAGCCTCGCGTGTAGGCTGTTGGTGCTCCCAGCACTCTGTGGAGTCCCAAAGGGAGTCGTGGCCGTACTCATTGGTGCGACCGACGCAGATTGCCCCGCAGGTACTGGCAGCTGCTGTGTCTGGGCATGCCACGGATCGTCGGCGCACAGCATGTCGCCGGGAGTAATCCCACTCGATGTCATACCAGCCACGTCCGCACTCTGGGCCTGAATCCACGATCCGTCGGACCCCCCTGCAGGTGCCCCCGCTTGGTACCCTTCTTGCACCATATATATATATATATATATATATATACATATATAGACCGCAGAGAACGACCTCTTGGCTGGGCGTCCGTTCGGGACACTTCACATTGTAGGGGGTCTTTGGCATAAACCAATCCTTCAACGATGATGCCTCATTCCGAAATGCGTACAACTCGTCGAGGAAAGATCAATGTTCATATTTTGCTGCGCGTTGTCCCACAGGTACAGGTGATTAATCCATACATGCCCCACGCGGTCATACATGCATTTATCGTTGGGCAAGATGCCTATGAGCTGGACGATGGGAGTCGGAGGGGTTATGCCGTTCCTCCCTGCCGACATAATAATATCATTTGCTGAACACCAAATAGCCATAATATCGCGAAATAACTTTTTCAGGCTAGCCATACATAATACCTCGGAGTCGACACGCAGGCCAGACTGGATTTTGCTGTCACCAGGTAACTGCGGACAAGCATGAGCAGACTGTCTGCCTTTTCCCTTGGTAGTGTCATCGGCACGGCATGACAGTCCTACGCGAGACATATGCGGGATCTTCTCCCACTGGGTACCACGAATGAAATAATAACGTGCGCATGACACGGTCGAATCCGCCATCCTCATACACATTGACTGAGGACACTTCATCCCAGGACTGCTGCGTCCATTACTTGGGCGTATGAAGTACGCATCGTGAATTTCGGTAGCGCGGTTGCACGTCTTGATATGAGGCCTGCTTTTCTGCATGCCAGCGCTGTCAACCATGCCGATCAAGTTCAGCACAGCTAGTGCTTGATATGCCCAACGGTGGTCGCTGAGACAACGCCGGACAGTCTCCAGGTCTTTGGAGCGATACTGATCACATCCTTCAGGTGGCCACTTGTCGAGCAGCGCCGAGAACTCCATCCATCCATCGAATTCGTCGAAAGACGGCACTGCTCTCAGAAACCTATCAGAGAGATAGCTGTTGTGAAATGGTTTGCGGCGAGTAGCGGTAGTAGGCCACTCTGGGCAGCAGCGCTGGCTCCTCATAGACCAAATCTGGTCCAACAACTTCATCTTCTTTGATGGTCCCCGGCAAGTAGCTCTTCTCGGACATGCAGGCGAGAGCCGAACGTCCGCGCCAGAGACGGCGTACAACCTGACGCGCGTGAGCGCCCTTATCGGGAATGACGGCAGTAGCCTTGATGTCGCACTTCACCACGATGTATCGATCAGACCCGTCATCGATATTGGGGCGATATGCTGGGTTGAGATTCACACGCCTCGCGGTGCGTAGACACTCCCAATACTATCGGCACTCAGCAGGCATGTCGAAAGTAAGAACAGGTTGCCCCACGGAACTGCGATCTGGCTCATCAGTCCGCCCTGCTGATTTGGCAGCTGCCGACGCTGCAGGTGCGCGGGCACCTGCCGATGATGAGGCGGCGCCTGTTGGAGTCCGAGGGGTACACAGAGGGGTGCTGATGTCGAAATCCGGACGATTGTTTTAACTGATGTTGTAGTACTCGCACTGTCTGTCTTTGGAAGCTGCCCCTGATGCCTTTGGTGTAGTTCCCGGCAATCTCTGCGCGGCACGGCGCCTCGAGTAAGAAGCATCCCTCGATGATCCCTCCAGCGTCGGCGCCCAGCCAGTCCCGCGTGTCCGGCCAGGTGCGGGGCCGCGACGTGGCGCAGGATCCTTTGGGGTAGGAGTGCTGGCGCCCTGAAATGCAGCTGATGCGACGGCCACTGCTGGTCCTCTGGATCGCCGTCTATCAGCAGGTTGCCCCGCATGTCGCTGTTGCTTGCTATCTCCAGGACTGGGGTCATCTGGGCTGTTCCTCGTCTTCTGTTTAGGCGGTGGCCCGAGGTGGTCAGGACCGATTGACCTTGGAGAATTCGAAAAAGATTCAGGCACAATAACAAGCTTATCTTTCTTTGACCTGGTCCTTATCTTGGGGGGAGGTGCCTTTGGCGTTGCCCCTGCAGGTACCCATGGCTCATGGCACATGGGATCTCCGTCAGGGTCGTGGCCCTTCCCATCGGGCCCCCTGAATGCCATATCCCCGGTAGTAGCCTTACCCCTGATGGACGGGTTATATTTAGCATCGCTGAGCCTGCTCGTCAACAGTAGTCTTTACCCAACCGGCCGATCCAGCGCGGTCGGCGACTTTTCTTCCCGGGGAAAGACACGTGTCTTCCGCGGCAATGCCCATGGCGTCAATGGGGGCGTCCACTTCGTAAGTGACGTCCGTTTCAGCGGAGAGGGCGTCGGAGTAATCCGAGCCGTGTCCTGGAAGGGCCTCTGCTGCAAGGCCCGCCGCTTCGGCCGCGTCTTCAGCTTCGTCGTCTTCTTGCCGGTCGTCTTCTTCTCGCGTGGGCGAAGCAGGCGCCCCCGCATTCCAATCGCGATTGAATATCTTTAGATGGTGAACAGGTGAAAGATTGCCCCATATCTTCTTGGATTGGGCTATTCCTTGAGCTGTAGCTCGTTCGTAGTCATCCTCCGTCAACTGCTCATCCCCTCGTCAGCGCGCATGGCTATTTGGTCATCTGGGTTCACCATCAACGCAGCGCGTAGCACGTCGCGCTCGGATATCGCACTGACGCCGCCACGCGCGCTCACAGGGCTCTCCGTCATGCGCTGGCTACGCGGGCGGATGTCTCGCCCATAGGGCGCGTATGCATGTGGAGATTGAAGCCACTGCGCGCTCATTCCGGCGGCCCCCCCCCCCCCCACGCGCCTCAACCACATTTCATTGGCCGGCAACGCTGCAGGTGCAGTCGTAGCAGGTGCCCCTGCGTCGTTGGCTCTTTCCGCTATCAGTGGCATATGCGCATCAATAGCAGGCGCAGCGGCTGCTGTCGCCTGCACCGCATTGGCTGATGGAGCAGGTTGCCCCGCGGGCGTCGTTGCGGCAACTGCCGCGCCATTCGCCATCATCGCCGCGATGCGGTTGAGCTCTTCGCGAAGGCCCCTGGGCGCATTAGCCCAATCGGAATATTGCTTGATGACGAATTGCTGCATCTTGATCTCCGGCGAGGGCATAATGAAACCCAGCTGCAATTAGACCAACGCCCCCGCAAATAGCGCAGGGCGCTCCGTTGCGGCACCTTCGAAAGTACCAGCCAACTGCCTGTCCACATGAGCGTGCGCCACTCGGCCCCAGTACTGCGCGTGGAATATGTGGCCATACTGAAGCCTCCAGACCTTATCGCGACGCATGAAGTGATCCAGGCATATGGCACACCTGTTACAGTCACCGTCGCTGATGACCGGCGGCGTTGCCGATGGCCTAATACGCGTCTGGCGCTCCAGAGTGGCTTCACCAACCTCATACTGGATCGGTGGAACCGACGGCGGCTGCATGGCTGCAAGCGCTGCCAGGTTGAACTCAGGTGCCCCCGCTGCGATTGGAGGAGCAGGTTGCCCCGCGCGACCCAGCATCCTGTTCGCCCCCCGCTCACAGTTGCGACGCTTGCGGGCCAACTGCATTGAATGATTGGCCTGTTGCGCCCCGTGGATGGCCAGGATCTCTGGGCGCAACTCCCCCGTGGATGATGGCGCTACCAGGCCGGGGGCCTGTTGCGACACATCTGAATCCATAGGGGTAGCCAGATATCCACAACGAAGAATCTGACCCAGCACGCCTGACGTGTTGCCAGACCCACGTGTCAACTGAGACTGATAGAAGCTGTCGGCTGTCGCCCGTGCATGCGTTTTTTTTTTGTTTTGCTGCTGCGTTCCCACGCGAGGGTTACCCGTCACCTGAGCATAGTATTCGGGACATAATGGGAAGTCAATCGGCGGTGCTATGGGGCGCTCTGCAGCTGTCGGATGGATGTCGGATGACTGAAAAACGCTGGCACGTATCAGTACCTGTTGGGGTTGTCCGGTGGTGGATTTGGGTCCGCGAGATCCTCCCAAGGCGGCGTCCAGCTAGCGCTAGGGAGGTCGATGCCATCCCTACGCATACTCTGTGCGGCTTTGCGCATTTGCCAGTGCACCCACTGTTGCTGGCCAGCCAAAATCTCGGTCCTCCGCGCAGCGTTGTGGTCAGGGAAAGCAGGTTCCCCCGCAAGTGGACGCGGCGATGCGAACGGCGATGTCGCCTGCAAAGCCTGGCAGAGCTGTGGGTCCATCCGAATGCTCTGGAGCCTCGCGTGTAGGCTGTTGGTGCTCCCAGCACTCTGTGGAGTCCCAAAGGGAGTCGTGGCCGTACTCATTGGTGCGAACGACGCAGATTGCCCTGCAGGTCATGGCAGCTGCTGTTTGGGCATGCCACGGATCGTCGGCGCACAGCATGTCGTCGGGAGTAATCCCACTCGATGTCGTACCAGCCACGTCCGCACTCTGGGCCTGAATCCATGATCCGTCGGACCCCCCTGCAGGCGCCCCCGCTTGGTACCCTTCTTGCACCATATATATATAGATATACATATATATATATATATACCGCAGAGAACGACCTCTTGGCTGGGCGTCCGTTCGGGACACTTCACATTGTAGGGGGTCTTTGGCATAAACCAATCCTTCAACGATGATGCATCATTCCGAAATGCGTACAACTCGTCGAGGAAAGATCAATGTTCATATATTGCTGCGCGTTGTCCCACAGGTACAGGTGATTAATCCATACATGTCCCACGCGGTCATACATGCATTTACCGTTGGGCAAAATGCCTATGAGCTGGACGATGGGAGTCGGAGGGGTTATGCCCTTCCTCCCTGCCGACATAATTATATCATTTGCTGAACACCAAATAGCCATAATATCGCGACATAACTTTTTCAGGCTAGCCATACGTAATACCTCGGAGTCGACACGCAGGCCAGACTGGATTTTGCTGTCACCAGGTAACTGTGGACAAGCATGAGCAGACTGTCTGCCTTTTCTCTTGGTAGTGTCATCGGCACGGCATGACAGTCCTACGCGAACCATATGCGGGATCTTCTCCCACTGGGTACCATGAATGAAATAACAACGCGCGCCTGACACGGTCGAATCCGCCATCCTCATACACAGTGACTGAGGACACTTTATCCCAGGACTGCTGCGTCCATTACTTGGGCGTATGAAGTACGCATCGTGAATTTCGGCAGCGCATTTGCACGTCTTGATCTGAGGCCTGCTGTTCTGCATGCCAGCGCTGTCAACCATGCCGATCAAGTTCAGCACAGTTAATGCTTGATATGCCCAATGGTGGTCGCTGAGACAACGCCGGACAGTCTCCAGGTCTTTGGAGCGATACTGATCAAATCCTTCAGGTGGCCACTTGTCGAGCAGCGCCGAGAACTCCATCCATCCATCGAATTCGTCGAAAGACGGCACTGCTCTCAGAAACCTATCAGAGAGAAACCTATCAGAGAGATAGCTGTTGTGAAATGGTTTGCGGCGAGTAGCGGTAGTAGGCCACTCTGGGCAGCAGCGCTGCTCCTCGTAGACCAAATCTGGTCCAACAACTTCATCTTCTTTGATGATCCCCGGCAAGTAGCTCTTCTCGGACATGCAGGTGAGAGCCGAACGTCCGCGCCGGAGACGGCGCACAACCTGACGCGCGTGAGCGCCCTTATCGGGAATGACGGCAGTAGCCTTGATGTCGCACTTCACCACGATGTATCGATCAGACCCGTCATCGATATGGGGGCGATATGCTGGGTTGATATTCACACGCCTCGCGGCGCGTAGACACTCCCAATTCGATCGGCACTCAGCAGGCATTTCGAAAGTAAGAACAGGTTGCCCCACGGAACTGCGATCTGGCTCATCAGTCCGCCCTGCTGATTTGGCAGCTGCCGACGCTGCAGGTGCGCGGGCACCTGCCGATGATGAGGCGGCGCCTGTGGGTCCTCTTGGAGTCCGAGGGGTACACAGAAGGGTGCTGATGTCGACATCCGGCCGATTGTTTTCACTGATGTTGCAGTACTCGCACTGTCTGTCTTTGGAAGCTGCCCCTGATGCTTTTGATGTAGTTCCCAGCAATCTGCGCGCGGCGCGGCGCCTCGAGTAAGAAGCATCCCTCCATGATCCCTCCAGCGTCGGCGCCCAGCAAGTCCCGCGTGTCCGGCCAGGTGCGGGGCCGCGACGTGGCGCAGGATTCTGTGGGGTAGGAGTGCTGGCGCCCTGAAATGCAGCTGATGCGACGGCCACTGCTGGTGCTCTGGATCGGCGTCGATCAGCAGGTTGCCCCGCATGTCGCTGTTGCTTGCTATCTCCAGGATTCCGGTCATCTGGGCTGTTCCTCGTCTTCTGTTTAGGCGGTGGCCCGAGGTGGTCAGGACCGATTGACCTGGGAGAATTCGAAAAAGATTCAGGCACAATAACAAGCTTATCTTTCTTTGACCTGGTCCTTATCTTGGGAGGAGGCGCCTTTGGCGTTGCCCCTGCAGGTACCCATGGCTCATGGCACATGGGATCTCCGTCAGGGTCGTGGTCCTCCCCATCAGGCTCCCTGAATGCCATTCCCCCGGTAGTGGCCTTACCCCTGATGGACGGGTTATATTTAGCATCGCTGAGCCTGTTCGTCAACAGTAGTCTTTACCCAACCGGCAGATCCAGCGCGGTCGGCGACTGTTCTTCCCGGGGAAAGACACATGTCTTCCGCGGCAATGCGCGTGGCGCCAACGGGGGCGCCCACCCCGTAAGTGACGCCCGTTTCAGCGGAGAGGGCGTCGGAGTAATCCGAGCCGTGTCCTGGAGGAGCCTCTGCTGCAAGGCCCGCCGCTTCGGCCGCATCTTCAGCTTCGTCGTCTTCTTGCCGGTCGTCTTCTTCTGGTTTGGGCGAAGCAGGCGCCCCCGCATTCCAATCGCGATTGAATATCTTTAAATGGTGAACAGATGAAAGGTTGCCCCATATCTTCTTGGATTGGGCTATTCCTTGAGCTGTAGCTCGTTCGTAGTCATCCTCCGTCAACTGCTCGTCGCATGGAGTTGCATTCGGATCGGCGCAGCGACCCCGACCATCACCGCGAGGCCAGCCCCACGGGGTCTTGCGGAAGTTGGGGCCCCTTGATGGGCGCCACGGGGCAGCCGAGCCCACGGTCGGCATACTCGAAGCAAGTGCAGACAACACCTCTGTAGAGTTTCCGTTCCTCGATGATGGCCCTCCTAAAGCCACCCCCCATAAGGGCCCCCTGTGTTTCGACGGCGCCCTTCCTTTTCGAGCGAAAGACTTTACCTTCATCTTGTCGCTCAACACTGCGAAGGCAATACCAGCGACGAACCTAGTGCCCAGTCCAACCCTTGTTCAACCAGCGCCGCATCGCATGCGGGTCTATGCACTGACGAGCCAAACCAGCATCCGAGCGGTCAACAGGGTGCTGTATTTCATACTCTGAGCATTCTTCCTCGGCGGAGCATCAGATCTATTGTCATTTCTTGGAGGGGTACTCGGGGTCCTCTTATCAGGGGGGTGAGGGCGCCGAAGGCCGCTAGAGCGAGCGCCGCCAGAGCGCTCGCGCGCACGCTCGGGCGAGCTACTGCGGACCCGACCGCGACGCACCAGGCGCGCGTCATCTCCCCATTCTTCGTCATTGTCGTCGGCGCGACGCCTGCGCCCCCAGGCCCAGCGGCTCGCCGATCGCCCCTGGCGGCTCATGGAGCGGCCCGAAGCTACACATGTATATTGAAGTCCTTCGTCGTGGCCAAGCTCGCACTGAATGCGCTCAGACAGATTGCCAGTACCTCGCGGGTTCCCCCGCAAAGGGTCATCATCACTCAATTCCAGGTTTGTCGGATTGCCGATAACCTTGGGGGAAAAAGCATCAATTGAATTTCCTTCTCTGCCGCAGGAATTGTGGCTTCTGACTCCGCGGGCGCCCCCGACATTTCGCCAGCTCCTTCGGCGGGCATGTAGAAGTTCTCGACGCATTCAATATCGGCGGGTTGCCCCGCGATGCGCATGCCCAGCCAGTCTGCCAGGTCGATCTCATTCTGGCCAGTGAGCATCTCCTCGAACAGCTCGTCGGTCGAATTCTCGAGGGCCGGCGCTCAAATATCTGGCAGCCATGAAGCTCACAACTGCAACTGAGCTGTCGGCAGGGTCGGCCATAAGCGATTCCCAGTCAACACACTGCATGTCCGAATCAGTTCGAGCCAAAAGCATCGACGGACCTCTGCCTCTCCCATCACCCCGAGGGCATTCGCGGCGAAAGCGCTGTGTGCTATGGCAGATGTCGCACTCCATAGTTTTACCGTTGGCATCATTGGGTTCCCCCGACGCCCCTTACCCTGTCCTGCTGCGCGCCCACGGTTCCTGCCCGCACCCAAGAACATCTCTTCATGCTGAGGGCCAGGAAGGGATGCTAGAAACGCCAACGCGCCTCTGCCATGAAGTTGCCGCCGTTTACCTTCACCCTTACCTCGACCCTTGCCCTTCCCCTTGAGCGCCCGTCGGATAATATGCCGTGCCTTGCGAACTGGCTCCTTCATAATACGCCTCCACCTGCGTTTGTGTTTTTGGTATCCTAAGAACAACAATTGAGCCTGTGGTTCTTCCGTCAGGTATGTGGGCATATCGGAGTAGTCTAGGGCGGTAGCCCCGTCGTCCGAAGACGCGTCGGCGTCGGCGCCTGAGTCGAAGTCGGACTCAGCAGATTGCCCCGCTGAGCCCATCAGGGCGGTGGCTTGCGCAGGGGCCGCTGCATCGGGCGG
>CAUYUJ010006551.1:0-20000 GCA_963575745.1 Prorocentrum cordatum
CTTCCGCCGTCGCCACTTGGTTCGTGGTCCCAGCCAGCGGCTACGCCTGCAGCCGCCGCGGGCGCGGCTACCCCCGCGAGGCCCTCGCCGCCTGCGGCGAGCGCGTCGTGGACTTCGTGGACACCTTCAGACACTGCTGATTCACGTGAGCAGACTCGGCAGGCTTGCTTCCGATTGCTGACTCCGCCGCCGCCGAGCTCTGCGAGTCTGCCTGTGCGGACGCGGAGACCGCGACCCAGGGCGGAGACTACTTCTCGGGCCACCACTCCAGGGACAACTACCACAAGGGCGAGTGCTGTACCCGCTCTCCCTGCTGTACTCCCAGTACCACCTGCTGAACCTGCTCCTCCTGAGCGACCCGTTCAGGATGGCCAGCGGAGCCAGCGCCAGCGGGGAGACGGCGGCGAGGGCGTCCTGGCGCCTCCCGCGGTCCTCAGCGGGGTCTGGGAGTGGTGGCAAGCAACCCAAAGGCGAAGGCTCGGGCAGGCCTCCAGCCCAGCGGGCGAAGGGCCCAGGGGGGGCTATCCTGACCCCCAGGGCGGAGGGCGAGGACGACCACATGGACGAGGACAAGGAGGGCGAGGGCGAGGAGGTTCGGCGCCGCCGTCGCGGCGGCCGACGCAGGCGAGGCAAGCACACGGACAAAGTGTGGAGCTCCAAGGACAGGAACCTCGCGGACCTCCTCTTGACAATGGCCAAATTGATGCTGCAAACGTCCCATCGCTCCAGGATGACGACGGCGGCCACGATCGACACGATCATCTTCCCGACCACGCACAAGGTGATCATCGGCGTGGGCGATGGGGTCGAGGCCTTCCGCAACAAGGTGGAGAGCTTGCGGGGGCGGCCGACTCGAAGAAGGCGCTGCAGGAGCTGGGGGCCCCCACCGCAGGCTTGGTGATCGACTTCTTGGAGGCGCTCATGGCGTGCGACATCGGCGGGAAGATGAAGACGGCCATCGGCGACTACCTCCAGAAGGTGAACGCGGGTGGCGAGGGCGAGGACGCGATCTCCAAGGAGGACATCGAGACGGACGTCTCCCTGATCAGGCTCGAGAAGTGCTACAAGTCGACGGAGACCAAGCTCATCATCGCCATGCGGACATGGAGCCTCCGCAAGGTGGTGCTCACGTCCATCCGCAACGAGGGCGTGGGCGTGGTCCACACAGGCATCGCGCCACCGGGGTGGCTGGAGGAGGAATTGTCGTGCTGGGTCGAGACGCTGAGCAAGTGAGCGCCGAGCGGATGCCTCGTGGGCCTCGCCCCGCTTTTCCCTCCTCCTCCCCTCCCCAGATTTCTGGGGATGTCTCGCAACATTCGCGACCGAGATTAATTAATCTCGGTCAGAAATCGCTCGGGACTTTCGCACACTCACGCGAGCGGATGCAGTCCAATTTTAGTCAGCCTGTGCGCTTCGTGCGTTCTAGCTCCCCTCCTCTGTTTGGCCATACCTCTGCGCCCATGCAGGCCCGCCCGACTGAGCATGCCAGCAGCAGCAGCTCACCAGAGCCCCCTCGACCCAGCCCCCCATCGCGTGCCCAGCCCAACGATGATGCAGAGATGGACGCTGCCAGAGCACTAGGATTGGAATGAACTCAGATATTATATTTGCAGTCTCCGCTTAGGCCGCCTGGCGCCGCTTGAGCGTGATGGAGCACGCCGCACGTTGCGAGCTTTAGGGGAGCCCCCCTAGCCACAGGCTTACCAGCAGATGGTATCAGCGACAGCAGATCTTTCTCTTTCTGTCCACCAGAGTGCTGACCAGTTCCAGAGCCTAGACGTGGTCGTATATAAATATCCTCATCCTCATCCTCATCCTCATCCTCCTCCTCCTCCTCCTCCTCCTCCTCCTCCTCCTCCTCATCATCATCATCATCATCATCATCATCATCATCATCATCATCATCATCATCATCATCACCATCACCATCACCCTCACCCTCACCCTCATCCTCATCCTCATCCTCATCCTCCTCCTCCTCCTCCTCCCCGCCTCCTCCTCCTCATAAGCATCATCATCATCATCATCCTCATCCTATCCTCATCATCACCATCATCCATCCTAATCCTCATCCTCCTCTCATCCTCCTCCTCTCCTCCTCATCCTCCTCCTCACGCCCCGCGCCCTCAGGTACGAGGAGGGCGGAGGAGGAGGAGGAGGGAGGAGGAGACGAGGAGTGAGGGACGACGAGGGACCAGCGAGGGGGAGCAGCGCCAGATCTGGGACCCATCCCCCCCCCCCCTGGGACTCGCCGGCCGCCCGAGGCCCCCCCCCGCGGCGCCCGCGGGCGCAACGGCGCTCGGGCGCGGCGCCGAGGCGGCCGCCGCGCCTGCTCCGAGGAGGCGCCAGGAGCCCTGGCCGAGGGCGCCCGCGGCGCCCCGGCGCCATTGGCGCCGGCTCGGCCCGCCCAGGGGATTAGGATCATTTAGAATACATTGTGCGCGTTGGTCGCGTCGCAGTCAGTGTCACGAGGGGGCGCGCGTGTCGATTTCCACGCGACGTTTCATGTTTTCTCTTGAGCAACGTCCATCAATCAGCGCTTCTCGAGGCGTTAGCAATCACAGGCTGCGTTTCTATGTGAAGCCCGGCGGCCCAATAGACGGGATGGCCCAGTGGCCCAGTTGAGGCCGGATTGGCTCGCGCAGTGGCCGGACCGGCCCATCAGCGCAATCTAGGCCCAAATTGGGCCCGCCCAGTGGCCGGACTGGTCCGGTGCGCTCTGCAGGGACCGACCGTCCCGGGACATCTCTATAGGCCTACCACGAAGTGCTCTCAGAACCCACAAGGGCTCGAAGAAGATGTTCTCAGAGCATAAACCCAGCGTGTCAAAGCAAGACAGTCTGAATCAGACATGTTCTTAGAGCGCAGAAATGTTCCAAGAACAAGGACAAAGGACAATGCTCGTAGGACATAAAGCCCATGTGTGTCAAAACATGCCCGTCCGAGCCAGACGTGTCCTTGGAACAGGTCGTGCAGACCAAAAAAAGGTTATCATAACGTTCTTCGGCGGGCCCATAGGCAAGCCAGGACACTTCGCCACTGCTCGATGCCAGGAGGCGTTCCGCCGTGCACGGCGGCACCGACCGCGACGAGATCGAAGCGGGCCCCTTCGGGCCTTAGGGCCCGCGCGCGTCGCCGCCCGCGCAGGCTTGCGCGTGAGCGGCCCGTCGTGGCGAGCGGCTGCGCTGCCGAGACGCCGCGATCCTCGCGACGCACGCCGCAGGCCTCGCCAAGGACACCATCTGCTCCGACAGGGCCGGCACCAACTGCGGAACGGGCGGCGGCCACAAGGCCGATTGCCAGGACCCCGGTCACCTCAACAGCGGCTGCAACAGCACCAGCACGACATACTGGGAAAGCAGCGGCTACTGCCGCACTACCGCAAGGGCCGGGAGGACGAAGCCAACACCACCAAGTGCATCGTCATCGAAGTCCCCAGGCCTGCTCAGAGCTGCTTTGGCCGGCCCCTCAACATCGACACCTACGAGCTCGCCGACGGCCACTACAATTTCAACCCTCGCGACACCAGCTTCAGCGTGTACCGCGACGCCACCTTCCAGCTGCTACTACAGCTCCTCCAAGTACCCCCGCGCACGACACACATGGCTACACGGGCTACCACACCGCCAACGGCCACGGCCACGCGGCAAGCTACACCGGCGGCCACACGAGCGCTGGGCCGCGACAAACGGGGGGGGGCGATGGTCAGGGGAGGGGTATCGAGGGCTGCAGAAGAGTGGCCCTTTCGGGCCCCTGCAGGGGCCCTTTCGGGCCCAACGGGGGGGCGGGGCCTTTTGGGGCCCGAAACGTGCACCCTGTGAATCGACTTCATTCCTCTTCTTGTTCATTATTGCTCATTCTGTCCATCCTTTCTTGTCTTCTCTCCTCCGCCCTCCTCCTGCCGTTGCACTGCTGCTGACCGCTGCCGTTTAGGGAGGGCCCTTAAGCCCCCTCGAGCGGGAAAAGGAACGCGCCCTTCGCGAGCCCTCCCGGGCAACTCCGCCGAGCTCTCGCGCCGGATGGCTTTCGCGTGAGACATCCTCACCCCCCCCAATTGAGCGACGCCAACAGCGGCCACGCCAGAGGAAGAGGCACGGCACCGCGAGGCCCGCCAGCGAGAACGCAACCGCTGGCAGTGAGGAGTCGCTCGGCAGCCTGTGGAGGAGGCATGCCCTGACCGCAGCTGTTCAACTCGCCTAGCGTTAGGTCGGGCCTGTCCCCCTACACGCGGATTTTGGAGGAAAAACAAAAAAATACCCCAAAAATAATCCCCCATGTTTTGAATATTGCCCCTGTAGAGAGACAGGCCCGACTTAAGCCTAGCGCGCAGCACCCCACTGCCAACGAAAACGCAACCTTTAGCGTTGGGTTTTTGGCCGCGTCTGCAACTCGCGCCCGCTGGCAACCCACTTCGGCCACCGCAGCTGTCAGAGCCATCGCGTCGCCAAGCTGCTCCGACGACGGTGGCGTTTCTTTCCTCTCCTCTTCGGCCAGTCCCCACCCCCACCCCACCGCCAGCCTGGAGTCTGTCTCCCCTGCGCCTCTTGCGACGAGGAGGCGGAGGTGTGTGAGGGATGGTAGGAGGAGGTCGAGGGCGAGGATCCTGTTACGCCAATGTTTGTCCGTCCTCCCTGGTGGCACGGCGCCACCGCGGAGTCGATCATCCCCCCCAGCAGCGACCGCTGCCGGGGGGGAAGGCTTCCTTCGAAGACCTTGATGGCAGTCAGTCCTGAGTCCTGAGCACTGAGTCCTGAATCCTGAGGAGGAGAAGGAGGAGGAAGAGAAGGAGGAGGAGGAGGAGAAGGAGGCGGAGGAGGAAGAAGAGCGGGAGGAGGAGGAGGAGGAGGAGAAGGAGGAGGAGGAGGGGAGGAGGAGGAGGGTGCGGAGGAGGAAGAAGCGCTGGGAGGAGGAGGAGAAGGAGAGGAAAACGGAGGAGAACGAGGAGAACGAGGATCATCAGGAGGATAGAGAGGAGAAGGAGGAGGAAGATGAGGAGGAGGAGGAGGAGGGGGAGGATGGGGGAGGAGGAGGAGGAGGAGAAGGAGGAGGAGGAAGAGGAGAAGGAAAAGGAGGATGATGATGAGGAGGAGGAGGAGCAGGAGGAGGGGGAGTAGCAGGAGGAGGGGAGAAGAGAGCGGAGGGGAGGAGGCGGAAGGACAGAATAATTAGTAATACGAGAAACCTATGAAGAACGATGATGAGTACGAGTACTAGTAACACACAAAAAACATTCCCTTCTAGGCTCTGACTAGAAGTGTTCTTACTCTCTTAGCTAAAGCGCCGTTTCCCGGGCAGTGGATCACGCCCCGGGCGGTTCCCCCAGTCCCCTGGGAGCGGTTCCCCCAGTCCCTGGGAGCTTTAGCTTTAGCTTAGCTTTAGCTTATCGTTAGCTTAGCTTTAGCTTAGCTTTAGCTTAGCTTTAGCTTAGCTTTAGCTTAGCTTTAGCTTAGCTTTAGATTAGCTTTAGCTTAGCTTTAGCTTAGCGTTAGCTTAGCTTTAGCTTAGCTATAGCTTAGCTTTAGCTTAGCTTTAGCTTAGCTTTAGCTTAGCTTTAGCTTAGCTTTAGCAGCTGTTGCTCAGCTTTAGCTTAGCTTTAGCTTAGCTTTAGCTTAGATTTAGCTTAGCTTTAGCTTAGCTGTGGCTTAACTTTAGCTTAGCTTTAGCTTAGCTTTAGCTTAGCGTTACTGTTACTACTAATGCTGCTTTCCTAGGGGTTCCAACTCCTAGGTAGGGTCGCACTGGGATAATTTGATACGATTAAGATGGCTAACACTACCAATACGACTGATACTTAGATCGATGCTCATACTACTAATACTACTAATAGTACTACTAAAACATAGACTGATAGTAACACTAATGAGAAAACGGAAACTAACACTTATACGAATCATATTGAACATGATAATACTACCAACATCAACACCAACAACAGTAACACCAGCACTAACAACACGAATACGACTGATAAGAATAATAATATCAATAATAACAATAATAGTAGTGGTACTAACAATAACAGTAATACCAATGATAAGAATACTACTAATAATAATCAACAACAATAATACACATAAAACTACGACGAATAATAATACTACTAATAATGATAATAATAATAATAATAATAATAATAATAATAACAACAATAATAACAATAATAAGAAGAAGAATACGTAGACTGATACGAATACGAATGATGATAATAATAATAACAATAATAATCATAATAATAAAAATAACAGTAGCAGTACCAAACATAATAATGCGAACAACAACACAACAAGCGGGCTGGGCCGCGTCCTCGCCCAGGGCCTCGCCAGACCACCGCCGCTCCTGCGGCATCCCGCCGCCCGCACCGGCGCGGCTGGGGGCCTCGCCGAGGGCCTCGCCGGACCACCGGCGTTCCTGCGGCGACACCTGCTCGCTTGGGTACCCAGGGGTGCAAGGTCGCGACAAAATCGCGACGAGGAGAGAGGGAGGAGAGGAGGAGTCCTCGCCGTACCCCCGGGAGCGTCGACAAAAAGGCACGGGGGCGGCACGACCTGTGGGGGGCCTTCGAGCGGGGAGGGTCCGAGAGCGTGTTTTGCCCTTCGCGGCGGCAGCGAGCGCTGTGGGGGGGAGGAGGAGGAGGAGGAGGAGGAGGAGGAGGAGGAGGAGGAGGAGGAGGAGGAGGAGGAGGAGGAGGAGGAGGAGGAGGAGGAGGGAGAAGGAGGAGGAGGCGGCGGCGAATCGGTATCGGGTCGTGCATCGAACTAAACTTCGAAAGAACCACGCCTCCAAGGATTCTCAGAGATGTGCGACCTATCGTGCACTATAGAAAGTGAAGAAGTCTGGCCCCCACGGGGGAGCCCCGAGTGGAAACTCGCTCGACCACGATGCATCCTCGGAGCACTGACCTGGGTCGGTCCGAGCAAGCAGCAACGACGGGGGAGGCCCGAGGAGAGCACAAGAGAGAGCGGACGGCCACAGCTTTCCGCGAGAGGCGAGTGCCGTGTCGCCCCCCTCCCGCAAGCGGGAGTGGGAGTCACAGCCTTCACCCGCCCGCAGCAAGGCGTGTCCCCCCGAGGGGGGGGGGAACAGCGTGGCCCCGGCGTTGACGGGGCCACGCAGACAGAAGGGCCGAGGCCCAGGAGAGGGCAAGGCAAGAAACAGCGGAAGACGAACGACGACACGACGGCCGAAACGACGGAGACGACGGCAGACCCAGGTCAGGAGGAGGAGGAGGAGGAGGGAGGAGGGAGGAGGGAGGAGGGAGGAGGGAGGAGGGAGGAGGGAGGAGGGAGGAGGGCGGAGGGAGGAGGGAGGAGGGAGGAGGGAGGAGGGAGGAGGGAGGAGGGAGGAGGGAGGAGGGAGGAGGGAGGAGGGAGGAGGAGGAGGAGGAGGAGAGGAGGGTAGGAATGGGGAGGGAAGGAGGAAGGATTGGGGAGGAGGGGAGGAGGAGGAGGAGGAGGAGGACAAATCGTACAAATCATTCCGGCGGAGGTCATGATGACCCCTGAGATCCTGGCGGTGCAATTTTTTCACAGCAGGCATTGTCGCTCCATCTCGGGCCCTGGGGCCCTCGCAGATCGATCGGGCTCAAAAATGGCGCAGAAAGATAGGGTCTGGGACTCCGGGCGTGATATTTTGCGATGTTGCATTTTTTTTGCAACGTCGGATCTCAGGGAAATGGTTGGCCGTTTGCGGCCTCTGGGGGCCTTCGCCGGGCCACGGGACCGTCGGGAAACGACTCAGGATGAAGAAGTGATCCCGGGGAAAGGGTCGGGTCTTCCAGGGACAGAGTACTGAAACAAATGAATGGAGACATCGCGCGTCTGGGTATGCTTCCCCCCTCCTCCTCCTCCTCATGCTCTCCTCAATCCTCCTCCTCCTCCTCCTCCTCCTCTTCCTCTTCCTCTTCCTCTTCCTCTTCCTCCTCCTCCTCTTCCTCCTCCTCCTCCTCGCCGATCTACCTGTGGCAGTGGTGGCCGGCTCCAGAACCCATGGGTCCGAAAAAGATGCCATCTCCTGTGGGGCGCAGCTGATGCTTCCGCCAGGTTCCGCCCGCGGAGCAGCCCTCGTCTTGCGTCCGCCCACCGCCGGGAAAGAGATGCCAGCTCCTCCGACCCTCTAAGGCGCGCCCGCCCCCCCCCGCTCTGGAGCGCCCTGGCATGGAATCTGCACAGATGTGCACGTGCGGAAATCTTCGAGTAGGGGATCGACTACAGAATTGACTTACCCCAAAATTGGTTTTCTCGTTGAATCTGAGAAAAATTGCAGAAGTTTCAGTGGATTGCTGAACATTCTAGGTCTTCGTCGTAGACTCGATGAAGAAGCAAGTTTGGGGTAGATCAACTCTGTAGTCGATCCCCTGCTCGAGATATGGATATGCCCGCAGGCCTGAGTTCTCGACGTCGGCGCTGCCCGCAGCAGCAAACAGGCGGGGAACGGCGATGGCTTCGGGCCCCTCTGCAGCCCCTCATGTGGCCCACGTCGGCACGACCCCTCAGGCGCCAACCACATCACCCCCAACACCGTGGACATCGACCGAGCCTTCGGCCCGCGCCCATGATACGCAGGACATGGCAACGATCGCCCTATCCTCCCCCCGTCCGCCTCCTCCCCTCCCCTCCCGGCACCTGCTCGTGGTGCGTGGACCTCTTCACGCGCCGCATCACGTCCGCCTGCAGCGGGGCCCCAGAGAGGAGGACGAGGAGGGCGAATCGGAAAACAGGACCGTCGTGGGCCCGAAGAGGGGGAGGAGGAGGAGGAGGAGGAGGAGGAGGACGAGGAGGAGGAGGAGGAGGAGGAAGAGGAGGAGCCGCGCACATCAACTTCGAACGTCTTCGATCGTTCTACAGGAGGAGCTCGGTACCTATTCAAACTGAGGGTCCCGTAGTGGCACCGTTCAAACTCGACTTACAAGTGTCCCACACACTACGCACAAAGAGAGCGGGCAGTTTTCAAAAACTGGCTCTGGCGGGAGCGCCTAGGACGTATTCGTAGCGAATGGTCCTTCACCTGGGCGCTTCCAACAGGTACACACATGGCGGCCACGTGTCTCAAAGTCTGACGCTCTCTTGACATTTCCCTGCGCTTGCTCAAGCACCGTGCAAGGTAGGGAGGGAGGGAGGGAGGAGGAAGCGGAACGACGGGAATCCAGGAGGGCAAGGAGAAGCAGCAGCAGAAGCGGCAGGAGCCAGGGTCGGGGAGCAGGAGGAGTCAGGAGAAGGGGGGCAAAACTACTGCAAGCCTGCGTCGCTGAGCACCTGTGCACGTAAGCCACCGTGCATACCACGTGTACCCCGCTTCCGAACCTGAACGACTGAGAAGGACGGACGCTGCCGAGCAGACCGTGCGATCCCCCTGCGCCTCTGCGGAACCCACCACAGGCCCACCCTGACCAGAACTCCGCTTGCGCGCAACTCCCCCCGGGCTGGCCCACTCGGTAACCTTCATGGCGCGTGTGAGCGCCCACGCGCGCTTGTCAACCGAGGCCCTGCAAGACGCGGGCGACGAAGTGAGGGCCGACGCAGGCTGCGTGATGTCTGGTGGAACTGCGCGGGCTCTCTCGCACACGCACATACACACACACACTTTTAAATCAGCGGCGCAGAGGGTCCTCAAGCGCGAGCAGCAAGTGAAAGTACTAAGTGCGATCGAGCGTGGTCGAAGGCGCAGCGTACGAAGGGTCGCGAACTGCAACATGCAAGCGATGGGTGTGTCAGAGGAACTGTAAGTCCGAACGAAACATGCAGCGGCCAGACAACGAGGAGAATACTCAACTCAAGGTGAACTGAAGCACGGCAGCATCACGCTAATTGGCGGCCACTGGATCACCAGAGCGGTGTCAGACAGCGAAGCGCAAGACAATCCTGTGAATGCTGCTAGACAAGCAGATTGGTGGTGTGGCCGGCCCAGCACGGCCCTGCGAGGCAAATGGTTGAGGTGGTGACTTCCTCCTCCTCCTCCTCCTCCTCCTCCTCCTCCTCCTCCTCATCCTCCTCATCCTCCTCCTCCTCCTCGTCCTCCTTCTCTCCTCCCCCTCCCCCGCCTCCTTCTCCTCCTTCTCCTCCTCCTCCTCCTCCTCCTCCCCAGTCAGACGCACATACAGGGCTAAACACACGTCCTGAGGAGCAATTCCACCGTTTGGTTTGGAGGGGCCAGAGGTGGCCCTGTCCAAAGGGTGCCCCCAGAGGCTTCGCGCCGCCATTTGGGAATCGAAGGCGCCTACGGCGAATCACCGCCGCACCTTGCCTTTTGGAAGCGCCTACGTGGCAGAGCGTTGTGGCCAGAGCTTGGCCGAACTATCGGACTATGCGGTCCCCCAACCGTTGTGGCAATCCTTCGGGGAACGCGTGGGGGAAAGAAAAAGCGGAGGAGAGATCTCGTCGGGCTCTCCTGGAGGTTCTCTCGGAGGCCTCTCGGGCAGACTCGGGACATCTTGGGCCCATCTTAGGCCGTCCTGGATGCATGTTGGGCCGTCTTGGAGACATCTTGAGGCCATCTTGGGCCTTCTTGGGGCCATCGTAGCCGTCTTTGAGCCTATCTTGGCCATCTCGGGGGCCATCTTTGGGCCGTCTGGAGCGGGTAGACCGAGGACCTGGGAAGCTCATGGGTCTCCTCGGGTTGCCTGCGCCTGCGGCCGAGGCCCCACTGGGGCCCTTGACAAAGGAGGCCGCCCCCTGTGGCTTGCCTCAGGGGTGCACGCCGTGCCAAACTTTAGGGTTATGTCGGGCGTGTCCCCCATGCAGGGGGATTTTCGATGAAAAATAAAACATACCCCAAGAATGCCCCAAGCAGTCCCCGGACTCTTTTTTGACTATTCTTGGGGTATGTTTCATTTCTCGCCGAAAATCCCCCTGTTGGGGGACAGGCCCGACTTAACTTTAGGGCAATTCTTGGTCATCTGAAAAGGCCACCGCACGTGCGCGCAAAAGGTCTCTCTTTACCGTCGGCGCTCCGCCACGTGAAGGCCCACAAACTTTCCAGGTCGGCGGTCTAGAGCCCCAAGATGGCCTCCAAGACGGCCAAGATGGTCTCCAAGACGGCTACGACGGCTCCAAGAGAGCCCAAGATGGCCCCAAGATGTCTCCAAGACTTGCCAAGGTGCCCCCAAGATGGCCCCCGATGGCCTCAAGATCGCACACGACGGCCCAAGAGGCCTCCAAGACGGCCCAAGAGGCCCCTAAAAGGACCTCCCAAAAGGCCCGAAAAGGCCAACACCATTGAGGTTCTATAGGTTGTCGATTTGGGCGCTTGCGAATTCCTCGCCGGCCTGATACGGCCCCAGAGGCCACCAAGATGGCCCCAAGAGCGCCCAAGGGGCCTCCGAGATGGTCCCCTGACGGCCCAAGAGGCTCCCAAGACGGCCCCAAGAGGGCCCCAAGAGGGCCCCAAGACGGCCCAGGAGACCTCCAAGACGCCCAAGATGGCCTCCAAGACGGCCTGGAAGCGCCCCGAGAGGGCCCCAATCATGTCTGGGACCTGCTCGGACCCCACTCGGGATGCCCAGAAGGGCTCCCCCCTGGGCCCAGGGAGGCCCTTTCGGGTTCCCTTTGAGCCCCAGGGGATCGCTTTAGGGTTCTATGGGGAGTACAAACTCAGCCTCGCCGTTTATATCGCCCCCCCTAGTTAGCCGCGGAGACGGCAGGGCAGTTGTTTCACAATTTTCGACAAAATGCTTCGTGAAAATGGACGCTGCAAAAAAAAAATCGGCGACCAAAATCGGCAGAAAAACTGCTCTGGGGCATTGGAGCAAGAACCGGAACAAGGAAAACGGCGGCGACTCAACTGGGAAAGAGACGGCGCCGACGGAACCTGTAAAATTCGGCCTTGTCGTTTCCAGGGCCAACTGGGCCCATCCCAAAACGCACTGCCGGACCGAACCGCTCGTCGATCGTCGTCGTCGTCGATCGTCGATCGTCATCGTCGATCGCCGTCGTCGTCGTCGATCGTCGATCGTCGATCGTCGCCGTCGTCGCCGTCGTCGTCGCCGTCGTCGCCGTCGTCGTCGTCGTCGTCGTCGCCGTCGTCGTCGCCGTCGTCGCCGTCGTCGATCATCGTCGTCGTCGATCGTTGTCGTGGTCGTCATCGTCGTCGTCGTCGATCGTCGTCATCGTCGTCGCCGTCGTCGCCGTCGTCGTCGTCGTCGTCGTCGTCGCCGTCGTCGTCGTCGTCGCCGATCGTCGTCGTGGTCGTCGTCGTCGTCGTCGATCGTCGTCGTCGTCGCCGTCGTCGTCGCCGTCGTCGTCGCCGTCGTCGTCGTCGTCGTCGTCGTCGTCGTCGTCGTCGTCGTCGTCGCCGTCGTCGTCGTCGTCGTGGTCGTCGGCCGTCGCGTCGCCGTCGCGTCGTCGTCGTCGTCGTCGTCGTCGTCGTCGTCGATCGTCGTCGATCGTCGTCGTCGTCGTCGTCGTCGTCGATCGTCGTCGATCGTCGTCGATCGTCGTCGTCGTCGTCGTCGCGCCCCGCCCGACCCCCCGGCGGCCTGCGGGGAGCCCGGCACAATGGCCTCCTGCTGGGGGGCCCGCTGGTGCGGCTGCCCGCGCTGCGCCGCCGCGTCCTCTCGGCGGGTGGGGCAGAGCTTAGGCCGGGATCCTCGACGAAATTTCAAAGATAGCCGAAAGCCGACGACGACGACGACGACGACGACGACGACGACGACGACGACGATCAACGACCACGACGACGACGACGACGACGACGACGACGACGACGACGACGACGACGACGACGGTGACGGCAGAGCTTAGGTCGGGATCCTCGACGAAATTTTAAAGATAGCCGAAAAACGCTCCAAAATTGCCCAAACTAGTCGAAAAATCGTCCCCGTTCTGTATGCTATCTACTGTTTCTGACTATTCCCCCTGTAGAATGAAGTCGGGCCTGTCCCCCTTCCAAGGTCGATGTTGGACGAACAATGGGAAATACTCAAGACATGCCCCCCAAAATGCTCCAAATGGTCAAACAACATCGTCCTCAAACTATATGTTTTGACTATTTTTGACTATGTTGGACAACGAATGGGAAATACAAAAAAATACCCCCAAAATGCTCCCAAAATGGTCAAGCAACATCGCCCTCAAACTATATATGTTTGGCTATTCTTGAGCTTTCCTCCTGTAGAGGGGCAGGCCCGACTGCACTGCAGCTGGCCATCGCTCGGACGCCCATTCCCTCTGCTCTTGTCGGTATCGTGCGCGGTTTTTTTTCGCCAGATGATCAAGGATGCTCCTAGATTGTCCCCGCCGAAGGAAACATGCACACGTCCGAGCGATGCCAAGGCAGAGGGACGAGATGATCAAGGATGCTCCTAGATTGCCCTCGCCGAAGGAAACATGCACACGTCCGGGCG
Organism: Prorocentrum cordatum; assembly: GCA_963575745.1. Taxonomy (NCBI): domain Eukaryota; class Dinophyceae; order Prorocentrales; family Prorocentraceae; genus Prorocentrum; species Prorocentrum cordatum. The sequence goes on from CAUYUJ010006551.1 coordinate 13,337, forward strand.
ATGCCAAGGCAGAGGGACGCGCCCGACTCGAGGCAGAGGCGGCGGCGCGCCCCGCCCGCCGAGCGGCCCGCCCGGGGCGGCGCGGCGGCGGCGACGACGGCGACGACGACGACGACGATCGACGATCGACGACGACGACGACGACGGCGACGGCGGCGAAGACGACGACGACCACGACGACGACGACCACGACGACGACGACGACGACGACGACGACGACGACGACGACGACGACGATCGACGGCGACGACGATCGACGGCGACGTCGGCGTCGACATCGACGGCGGCGACGACGACGACGACGGCGGTGGCGGCGAAGGCGGCGGCGCGCGCGGGGGAGGAGACGGCCCCGGGGATGCCTCCGAGAGGCCCCCAAGAGGCATCCCAAGAGAGACCCAAGGAACATCCGGGCGGGCTTCGGCCCCCCAGCTCGGGCACGGTGGCAGGAAGGACCGATGGCCACTGGATCCGCCTCCCCCCCTCCTCCTCCTCCTCCCTCCTCCCTCCTCCTCCTCCTCCTCCTCCTCCCCTCCTCCTCCTCCTCCGCCTCTCCTCCTCCTCCCCCCTCCTCCTCCTCCTCCTCCTCCTCCTCCGCCCCCTCCCCCTCCCCCTCCTCTTCCTCCTCCGCCCCTCCCCCTCCTCCTCCTCCTCCTCCTCCGCCTTCTCCTCCTCCTCCTCCCTTTCCTCCTCCTCCTCCTCCCTTTCCCCGCAGCCCGCCGCAAGAGGCGCCCGGCGTGCCGAAGTCCAAAAAGACTCGCTGGCCCTTCCAGGAAGTGCCCTGTGGTCCTCGGCTGGACCCGCTGGCCACCCGGAACCCACCGCAGCCCCACGCCAAAGGTTCACTCCATCGGCTTCTTCGCCCAGACGGCCCCAAGAGTCTGCAAGAGCCTCCTCCTCCTCCTCCTCCTCCTCCTCCTCCTCCTCCTCGTCCTCCTCCTCTTCCTCCAGCCCTGGTCGCCACCAGGTCGGCCCGAGATGGCCCACGTGGCCTCCAGAAGAACTCCCAGACGGCTCAAGATGGCCGCAAGACGGCCCGAGGTCCCCAAGACGGCCCAAAGAGAGCTCCAAGAGGACACCCCACGAGGGCCTCAAGAGGTACACATCATGGATGCGCAATGCAATGCTTTTTCAGTGCTTTGAGGATTCTCGCCTCTTTGGGCTTCAGGACAGCGACCTCGGACGGTCCAAGAGAGCTTCAAGACTGCCCGGGCGGTCCCTAGGAGACCCCAAAGAGAAGGCCCGAAAGGCATGGCACCAAGCCCAGCGACGGCCCCAAAACGACCACAGATGTCCCCACCACAGCGCATGGGGCGGCGGTGACTCGCCGCTGGCGTCTTCGATGCGTTGTCCAACTCGTGTCAGCACTCCACTCGTGCAGCGCCTGACACGTTCAATCATCTTAACCCCTCTATGTCTGCGAACTCTTCGGACCCGGTCAACCCTTCGAGTCCTTCTAACTCGTCCGTCGTCCGACTCTGGTAGCTGCCCCACCTCTTCGAACTACGATCTCTCGTCTCAGACCATACCTACCCTTGTCGAGCGAGTCCTCCTGACCCTTCCGACTCGTCCGAGAAGTATGAGCAATGCTCTAACCCTTTGGACTCGATGCATTGATTCGCACACATATGTACTCCAGGTCTCGTAATAAAAGGGAGGGGGTCTGGACCCTCCAAGACAAGCCATTTCAGACCTCCCCCGTGGGAGGACCCTCCAAAACATCGTCCCCAGACCCCCCCCAGGCCCTCCAAGATAGCTTGGAAGAGACCCCCCCGAAATGAGACCCCCCTCCCTTTATTACGAAATCTGGAGTAATTCACAAGCTGCCTTACAAAAGCCATCCAGTTTCTGCAGACCTTTCTACGATTTCCCCCACCACGGCGCAGCCACGGGCTAACCGTGGAACTGAGAGGCGGCCAGGTGGGTCGGAGCCGCACGGGCCCCGAGAAAATCGGGCCAAGAGAGGGGACGACGACGACGAAGCCAAATCCAGTCAAAATCGGCCCCCGGACTCCTCCTCCTCCTCCTCCTCCTCCTCCTCCTCGTCCTCCTCCCCTCCTCCTCCTCCTCCTCCTCCTCCTCCTCCTCCTCCCCTCCTCCTCCTCCTCCTCCTCCTCCTCCCTCCTCCTCCCCCTCCCCCTCCTCCTCCTCCTCCTCCTCCTCCTCCTCCTCCTCCTCCTCCTCCTCCTCCTCCTCCTCCACAGTGGTACCACCCCCCCGCGCTCGCGCACCCCCCCGAGCCCAGGCGCCGCCAACGAAGTTCGCGACCGTCTTTTGATGTGTCTTGCCCCTGGGGGCCGTTTCTGGGTAATCGCACCGTCGCCAAAAGTATTTTGAGAGTTCGGCAAGCCCGAGAAGCGCTGTCGGTGGTGGGGCTTTTGCGTTGATGCCGCCATTTTGTTGCGGCTGCGGAGCTCAACGTCCTGGTCCCGACATACTGGCGGCGCAATTTACAAGACACCTTGCTGACACGGTTCGCCGCTAAGCCGCCCCCCAAACGAGCTATGGAAGACAGCCTGTTCAAGCACATCCAGGGAAAGAGACCCCGGAGCGTCAGCAATCCCACCAGCCCTTTTGAGCATAAGGTGGTTTAGGGAGCTTCCTCTTCCACCCCTCCCTCTTCCCCTTCGGGGAGGGGTTTACCCCTCCCCCTACCCCCTCGCCTGGACCTGGACGGGGGGGTTCGCGGGTAGTTGGAGCGTCCAGAACGGCCTCGGCGAGGAAGCCAAAATCATTTGTTTTACTAAACTAAGGTTTTGGCTCCATTTTGGCCTTCTGGAGAGGGGGGGGGGGGGGGGCGAAGCTAGGGAACACCCCTTCTTTGATCGATCGCCTCCGAGATGGCCCCGAGAGCGCTCCCAAGGCTCCGAAGGGTGCCCCAGGGCCCCAACAGGTGGCCAGGAGGCCCCAAGAGGCCCCTAAGAGGCCCCCAGAATGCCCCCACGAAGCTCTCAAGAGACCCCCAAGAGGCCCCAAGAGACCCCCCAGAGGCACCCAAGACGCTCCAAGAGGCCTCGGCGAGAATGCTAACATCATTTATTGCACTTAGGTTTTGGCCACAGTTTAGCCTCCCAGGTGGGGGGCACTTATTAAGATGACTCCAAGAGCGCCTGGGAGAGCCCAAGATGATCTCCAAGATGGCTCAAGACATCCCAAGATGCCTCAAGATGACTCCCACGATGCTCCAAGAGGCCCCAAGACCGCTCCAAGACGGCTCCAAGTGGCCAAAGAGCTCCCCCGAGAGGCCCCGAAGAGGCCAAACTCCTTCCAAAACCTTAGGGAAATCAGTGTTTTTTGCTTTCTCGCCTTTTCGCTTCCGATGGCCATCCGAGGCCTCAGGATGGTTCCAAGATGGCCCAAGAGGGCTCCAAGAGAGGTTCAAGAGAGCCCCAAGACGGCCCCAAGAGCGCCCAAGAGCGCCCCAAGAGCGCCCAGGAGGCCCCAGGAGGCCCCAACAGGCGCCCAAGAGGCCTTTAAGAGGCTTCCAACAGACCCCGAAGAGGCCCACAGAAGCTCTCCGAGGCACCCAAGACGCTCGTTGAGGCGTCCGGGACCGCCAAGAGGCCCCCAAGACGCTACCTTGCGTCGTCGGAGGAGAGGAGAGGAGAGGAGAGGAGAGGAGAGGAGAGGAGAGGAGAGGAGAGGAGAGGAGAGGAGAGGAGAGGAGAGGAGAGGAGAGGAGAGAGAGAGGAGAGGAGAGATGGAGAGGGAGAGGAGAGGAGAGGGAGAGGAGAGGAGGAGGAGGAGGAGGAGGAGGGAGGAGGAGGAGAGAAGAAGGAGGAGGAGGAGGAGGAGGGAGGAGGAGGAGGAGAGCTCGACGAAGCATCGCAGAAGCCTCTCAGAGCTCGCAGAAGCCTCGCAGACGCCTCCGAGAGCTCGCAGAAGCCTCGCAGGGGCCTCTCAAAGTTCGTAAAAGCCTCGCAGAAGCCGTTCAGAGGTCGCAGAAGCCTCGCAGAGGCCCCTTCAGAGCTCGAAGAAGCCTCGCAGAGGGCCATCAGTGTTTGCGAAAGACATACTTCTGAAGAAGAAGAAGTACTTCTGAAGAAGGAAGAAACATTTCAGGATAAGAAAGAAGCACTTCTGAAGAAAAACTACTTCTGAAGAAAGAAGAACTACGTCTGAAAATAAATCTCTCTGAATAAGAAGGCGCAGTTCTGAACAAGGAAGAAGTACTCGCGAAGAAAGAAATACTACTGAAGAAGCAAGAAGCACTTCTGAAGAAGAAAGAAGCACTTCTGAAGAAGAACCATATTTCTGAACATCCATCCGGGACCACTCCCAAAACAAAACGCAGTCTCAGGGAGAAGGGGGGGGGGCTGAGCCTCAGAAATCATCATTTTCCAAAGGTCCGAGCCCGCGAACCCTGTACCCAAAAACGTTTTCATCCCCTGGGGGCATATTGTTTTACTTCCACCGCCTTCCGCCGAGCTTCCGCCGACGGCTTCCGCCAGATGAGGTGGCCTCGTTTTTGCTTCCGCCGACCTTCTGCCGACCTTCCGCCGCCTTCCGCCGCGGAAGAGATGGCAACTCCTTTCGACCCTCGAATGCAAGGCCGTTCTTGGAACGCCCCAGCTGAAATCTCTTGTCGGGGGGCCTTTTTCTCGCAGCTGGGCCAGCCCGCTCCGCGTCGGGAGCGCCCAGATGGACTTTCAGCCCGGAACCGTTCCAGGGTGGAAACCCATCTGGCCCCCCACCCCTCCAGTTCAAAGAAGCGCTCTCGGGGAGAACGGTGGGGGTCTGCCCGCGCCCCCCAAAGTCGCCGTGTGCCAAATGAAGTCTCTTCTTGGGGGGACTTTCTCTCGCGGCTGGGTCCCCTCGCCCAGTCTCGGGAACGCCCTAGATGGATTTTCATCCCGGAACCGTTCCAGGGTGAAAGTACACCTGGGACCCCCCCCCCACGCAAAAAAGCGCTCTCGGGACCACGGAAAAGCGAAAACCAAACGAAAACCAAAAAACCAAAAAACCCGAACAACTAAAAACAATCCGACGGCGAATGCCCCATAAAGACAGAAAGCCGGAAGCTTCGGCTTCGGATTGTTTCGAGCTTCGGTTTCGGATTGTTTCGCGTTTCGGCTGTCGGGCTTTCGTTGTCGAGCTTTGGGGCATCGCTTCCGGGCTGCGGTTTTCGAGCTTTTGGTTTCGGGTTTCGGTTGTATGGTTCGGTTTTCGGGTTTCGGGCTTTTGTGTTCGGGGTTGGGTTGCTGGGGCCCCGCGAAGGCCCCGCGAACTAACTCTGGAGTTAATCCGCGGGCGGGCCAGCAGGGGTGCGCGCGCAACTGTGCGGCACGTCATCTGTCCACACATTTTCCTGTCCCGTCGACAGGGGCCCGGTGAATCCCACCAGCTCTCTGGGCGTCGGTGGTTTATTTCACCCCTCCTTCTTCCCCTTCGGGGAGGGGTCACTGTCCCCTATTAATATACACCCCTCCCCCAGGCGACTGGGAGCCAACCCAGGTCCATGCGGGCCCCCCCCACCATCCCTTGTAACAAACAATACAAAATACACTCTGCCCCCATCATCCCTTGCAACAGGCAATATACAAAACACACTCTGTCTCCAAATTCGGAGCATGCGCAGCGAACCCGATGCGGCCTCCCCCCACCATCCATGTCCAGAAAACAATACAGAATACACTTGGCGGTGGCGGCGGCTGCGGCGGGGGCAGCGGCTGCGGCGGCTGCGGCGGTGGCGGCGGCGGGGGCGGCGGCGGCGGGGGCGGCGGACAGCGGCGGCGGTGGCGGCGGAGGCGGCGGCAGCGGTGGCGGCGGCGGCTGCGGCGGCAGCGGCTGCGGCGGCGGCGACTGGGTAGCGGGGGCGGCGCCGGCGGCGGCGGCGGCGGCGGCGGGCGGCGCGGTGGCGGCGGCGGCGGCGGACAGCGGCGGCGGCGGCGGCGGCGCGGCGGCGTCGGCGGCGGTGGGCGGCGGCGGCGGCGGCGGAGGCGGCGGCGGCGGCGGATTGGCCCCCAGTAGCTGGCCATTCAAAGACGACTGCTACATATGCTGCGGCTCGGGCCAAGCTCGGGTGCTACGTACGTGTTGGGAGGGCGGGTGGGACTGAGCGACACGGCTTGCGGACGGGGAGGGAGACTCTTGACCCCTCCTTCTACCCCCTCCCCTGGACCTGGACAAGGGGTGTCGCGAGGTGTCGGGGCGTCCAAAACGGCCTCAGCGAGGAAGCCCAAATCATTGGTTATACTAGGGTTTTGGCCCCATTTTGGCATCCTGAGGGGGGGACTGTAATTAGTACCCCCTCCTCCGGTGATCGATCTCACCCAGGATGGCCCAAAGATGGCCCCCAAGGCTCCCAAGGGTGCCCCAAGAGGGCCCCAAGAGGTGGCCAGGAAGCCCCAAGAGGCCCCCAGGATGCCCTCAAGAGGCTCCCGAGAGACGCCCAAGAGGCCCCAAGAGACCCCCCAGAGGCACCCAAGATGATCCAAGAGGCCTCGGCGAGAATGCCAAATCATTGGGGGGCACTGCTTAAGATGACGCCAAGAGCGCCTGGGAGAGCCCAAGATGACCTCCAAGATGGCTCCAGATATCCCAAGGTGTCTCATAATGGCTCCGACGATGCTCCAAGATGCCCCAAGACCGCTCCAAGACCGCTCTAAGTGGCCAAAGAGCTCCCCCAGGGGGCCCCGAAGAGGCCAAAACCTTCCGGGAATCTATG
>CAUYUJ010006551.1:25000-26953 GCA_963575745.1 Prorocentrum cordatum
CAGCCGGGCGGCAGCTCAGAAGGGCGAAAGGAACCCGTATACCCATTCCGTATGGCGTCCGAAAATCCCGGTGGCTACCAGCAAGTAGACGCAGCCAACATGGCGCGGCGGCGCGACCCAAATCACGTAGAGGTCGATCACTTGTGAATGGCTCGGACAGCAACGTCAGAGACGAACGACACCGACAAGCAACCCCTGATGACATCCGTGAAGTGGACGAGGCTGGTGGGGATATTTTTTTGTCGCGGCCGCGCAGCAGAGGGCAGGCGGCGAAAGGGTGTCCGGGCCAACGGGCAAGCCTAATTAGCTGCAGGGCGCAGCGCGAGCCGGCCAGGCCAGCCCTCAGAGGCAGCAGCTGCGGCAGCGGCGGCGGGAGGCTGACTGGCTGAACTGCGATGCCCAGGGAAGCTCGAGCATCATGCATACCTGTGGCAAAGTGCCAGGGAATTCGCAACTGTGCGCCGCGGCGCCAGTCCACCACGGAGTAGGTGCCATGACGAGACAGACAGAGAGTGTCTTACACGCACAACCCGCACAAACGCTGAAGCGAGAAAAGGCCAGGTACGCACTGGTCATGTCGCCGGAGGGCGCCAAGGGCCAGGGCCGTGTCGACGGCGTAGACCTGCCTGGTTGGCTGGGACGGGTCGAGGACGGAAACACAGCGTCCGCCAGAAGGCTGAACCACTCCGAGACGCCACACACGTATCCTGCGGTGAACGCCAGTCCCGAACCAGTAGCAACGAGCCGGCTCGGAGGGCGATGGCACCTGTTGTGGGGCCGGCCCATGATCACGACGAGGGCGTCGTAGAGAACCACGTGTTGCGCGGAGAGGAAGCCTGACTGGCGGGGATGGACGTCGCCAGGCTGGTGGGGATACGCGAAGCGTCTAGACTGAACTCTGGAGTTAATCCACGGGGGAGGGGTGGATCAGGGCGCCGCCCTGGGCCCCGTGAATTGACTCCGGAGTTAATCCACGGGGGCGGGGTGGATCAGGGCGCCACCCTGCATGGGCCCCGTGAATTGACTCCGGAGTTAATCCACGGGGGAGGGGTGGATCAGAGGCCGCCTGGGGCGCCTCCAGGCGGCATCTCAGAGGCCCCTCTGATGATCCACCCGTCCCCCGTGGATTACCTCCGGAGTTAATTCATGGCAATCCTCGGGACCCGGCCAGGGCGGCGCCTCTCAGAGGCCTCCTGGAGGGCCTCTGCGAGGCCGCCTGGAGGCGCCCGAGGCGGCCTCTGATCCACCACTCCCCCGTGGATTAACTCTGGAATCAATTCACGGGGCCTACGGCGGCGCCGTGATCCACCCCTCCCAGGTGGGCCCGTGGATTAACTCCGGAGTTAATTCACGGGGCCCAGGGCGGCGCCCTAATCCACCCCTCTCCCGTGGATGAACTCCAGAGTTAACTCACGGGGCCCAAGGCGGTGCCCTGATCCACCCTTCCCCCGTGGATTAACTCCAGAGTCAATTAAGGAGGAAGAAGCTGGCTCGTGGATCCGCTTCTTCGTGGATCAACTCTGGAATTAATCCACGAGGAAGCTGGTAGCAGGATCCACGTTGAAAAGCATGCACTCTGGGGTCAATCTTTGATCAACTCCTGGCTTCATCCATCTCGGAGGAGCCCGAGGAGAACACGCCGCCCTGAGTGACCCGCGCGCCGGCCTCGAACGCAGGAGGGCAGGATCCGTGGAGGGCCCGTGGACGGCTCGTCCGCGGCTTCGTCGGGGTCTCTCCCGGGGGCCATTTTGGGAGGCGGAGCCCCTCGGCGCACCCCTGGCGGCCAGGGTCGCCAGGGTACGCGGACGCTTCGCCTCCCCTGTGCGCGGCGCGCCCTGTCGGGCTCGCGGCCGCGGAAGCAGTAACTGGAGGGGCGCAGCGGGAGCAGAGGAGGAGGAGGAGGAGGAGGAGGAGGAGGAGGAGGAGGAGGAGGAGGAGGAGGAGGAGAGGAGG
>CAUYUJ010006551.1:27053-49553 GCA_963575745.1 Prorocentrum cordatum
TGGGAGGCGAAGCCCCTCGGCGCACCCCTGGCGGCCACCCAGCCCTTCTGCCGGGGTCGCCGGGGCGCGCGGACGCCCCGCCTCCCCTGTGTGCGGTGCGCCCTGTCGGGCTCGCGGCCGCGGGAGCAGGAAGTGGAGGGGAGGAGGAGGGAGCAGGAGGAAGTGGAGGGGATCAGGAGGAGGAGGAGGACGAGGAGGAGGAGGAGGAGGAGGAGGAGGAGGAGAAGGAGGTTGAAGAGGAGGAGGAGGAGGAGGTTGAAGAGGAGGAGGAGGAGGAGGAGGAGGAGGAGGAGGAGCTCGAGGAGGAGGAGGCGAAGGGAGCGAGCGGCGCTCCACAACATCATCCCATCCGCAGACGGACACTGGCACAACGGCTCGCTGGGACGAGCAGCACAGGCCTGACCAGCCGACGACCGAGAACGGCAGAACTGGCACTGGCCATGCTGACCGCCATAGAATCGCAGTGGCATGCGAACGTGCGAATAATTGCCTGAAGGCACGAGTGTTTTTTGGAAAGCACGAGTGATGGTTTAGTTGTCCTGATCGAACTGATGTTGTTCTTAAGCTCGAGCTGCCCGAGCACACAGTGGCTGCCCCAGAGCTAGTTGACAGGGGGCCATGCGAGGAGGACGCGCCGCGGAACGTCCCAAGGGACGCGCCAGGCGACGTGCCAGGAGACGTGCCGTGGGGACGCACCGCGGGACGTGCCAAAGGGACGCGCTATGGAACGTGCCAGTGGACGTGCCACGGGACGTGCCAGACGACGCGTCGCGCAAGGTGCCAAGGGGACACGCCCCGGGACGCGCCACGGAACTTGCCAAGGAACGTGACAAGTTGCAATGCTGAGTGTATCGATCTTGATGTACAGTCGGGGCCTTGACCTAAGGAACCCAAAATAAGGAACGAGGCCCCTTTTTTTCCATGACTTAAACTTCGATTTCCGATCGAAAACAGAAGGAAAACCTGAGGCCAGCTGTGAAACACTTAAGGAACGCGGAGCCCCTCCCCAACGAAAAGGGTTCCTTCTTCAGGGCCCCGACTGTGCCGTGCCAAGGGCTGTGCTGCGCTGCGCCGTGCCGAATTGCGATGTGCCATGCCGGGATTGTGCTCTATAGCTTTGTAGATCGAGTCCTCCTTTGCATCCGAGTCCTGACCGAACTGATCTGGATCTTAAGCTCGAGCTGCCTGAGCACATAGTAGCGGCCCCAGAGCTAAATTCATGTTGTTCCCATCGTACTTAAGGACCACGTCGCAGAAATAATCTCGTGCACCCAGAAAAAATCGAAACGGTGTCGAACGAGTATCGCCTCCTAGGGCCCGACATGTGAAAACCCTCCGGCTTCGGTACTTTCTTGGAGCTCGAGATTCTTTTTGGCAATCAAGGCCAAAGCAGGCTGGAACATCACAAAGCTAATTGACAGGGGGATCTGCCAGGGGGACGCGCCGCTGGACGTCCCAAGGCACGCGCCAGGCGACTTGCCACAGGACGTGCCACGAGGACGCCAAGGTACGCTGCGTCCGCGCTCCCAAGGCCAGGATCCCTCGTAAATTGCGCTGCGTCCGCTCTCCCTGGGCCACGACCCCTCGTAAACTGCGATGCATCCGCGCTCCCAGGGCCGCGCTCCCTCGTGATCCTTTGTTTTTCGTCCAAGGAGGTCCCTGCAGAGGCCAATCGAACCAGACGAAAGGGGACTTGTGCGTGCAAAGTGGGTGTTGACGAATTCGCTGAGGCGCCAGGCGGCGACAATATTGTCAATATAACCCCAGTTCTATCGAGTCATGCTTATGTATTCTTGTGCGTTGGCACAGCTCAGCAGTTTCAGCAAGCATGATGTGTGTTAAGCAGTTGTTTCACATATGTGTGTACCCATTGCCATTTGATGTTCAGGGGCCCCTGAGTCAAATACAAAATTGCGCATCTCACGACCTGATGCCATTATCAAGATAATCTCTTCTACCGAGCACATCCCCAGGAGACTTCGTGTGCTGCCATCGGTTGATACTGGTAGCGGAACCGGAGATCCGGAGATCCACTTTCTCCGGTTCCCCAGACATCCGACGTCTCGATTTTTTCGAGACGCGGGCCCCCATGCCAAACGGCGCGCCTCGCGCGCCGCCCCCCGGGCCAAGCCGCCGCCAGGTGGCCCGCCGGCAGCCTCTGCCGCCGCCGCTCCCGCCGTGTTGGTGCGGGGGTGCAGCCGCATCCCGCCGAGCAGCGTGGACGCGGACGAGGCCAACTGCACGGATTGGACTGGCTGGCAAGGCTGGGTGGACCCGACAGGACCCAGACATGCTCGCGTCGTAAAAAATGAAGACGAACGGTTTTGGGCCATTTTCGGCCCCGGGGGGTCCTCGCCGGGCCTTGGGACCGTCAAAAAACGACTCAGGATGAGAAGCCCGTCCTAAGGAAAGGGTCGGGACTTCCGGGGACGCCGTCCTGAAAAAATCACGGCATCGGATCTCTGGGTGCACGGATTGGACTGGCTGGCAAGGATGGTAGACCCGACAGGAGAGCTCCACGTGAAGCTTTCTGGTCTCAGAAGGGAGCGTTCGGCAAGGGTGCGCCACCGTCGCCAGCGGGCTTGACTGCATCGGGTTCTACCCAGCAGCATGGCCCGAGGTTCAAGCGCTTCAGGCACGGTAGCTTCACTAAGCCCGAGTACGAGGCACGCATGGTGGAGGATGTTGAGACGCTGGAGTGCGCCAACTCGACCGAGGAGATCTTCCTGCTGACCGTAGGCAAAGGCATCAGCGACGGGGGTGCCACGCGACCCGTCATGGGCGGCAAGGTGTGGATGCAGTGGGAGGAGCTACTTCGTTCGAAGAATTTGTTGCATAAGTTCGAGTGTGGCAAGAGTGATCGACGCTTCCGATTCGGAGACGGCAAGACGCTGGAGGCTTAACAAGCTGTGACACTGACGGTGTGGCCGTTCGGCGTCAAGAAGCAGATCACGATCCATCTCGTGGAGGGCTGGACGCCGCTGCTGATCGCGCGATCCTGCATGGAGGAGTGGGGCTTGATCCAGGACTATCGAGCTGGAACGTTCATGATGAAGGATCTCCCCGACAAGGGTTGGATGAACGCGATGAGAAGGGCCATTTCATCATAGACCTGTCGGGTGGAGCTGGCCGCGACGCCGACGACGCCGTGAACGAGGGAGCCCCCCACCGACTGAGATGACAGCAGCGGCGACTCGACGGATAAAGACACAGAAGGAGGCTCGTTCAAGGGCGACGAATGCGACGACGAGGACTCGTCGGCGCCAGACCCCGATGCGTTTTACCTCGAGACGCGGACGGATTTCTACGACATCGGCAGCTCCGACGAGACCCTGGCCACGGAGGAAGTCGTGGGCCCGGAGCGCCACCTGGTGGATACGGACACCTACTCGGACCTGGCCCTGGCGCTGGAGCAGGCGGAGTCCGACATGAAGGACACGCTGCGCGGGCCGCGCAAGCGGATGGTCTGGGAGGTCTTCGCGGATCAGGGGGCTCTGTCGCAAGAGCTCCTCGAGTACCCGCAGATCGAGGTGCTCGAATTCAGGATCGAAGACGGCTGGGACTTCTCCAAGCCTGCCGTGATCCGCGACTTCCTGAACAAGATCGACAACGACAAGCCCGACGATATCTTCGTCGCTCCCCCGTGCAAGTACTGGTGCTCCTGACAGCACGTGAACGAGGAGATCAATGATGCCAGGGAGCGAACGAGCGGACGTTTCTCAAAATGATTATGACAGCGTTTGTGAAGCAGCAGGACGGAAACCGACACGCGTATGTCGAAAGTCCGTGGCAGGGACTACACTGGCGGACGAAGACGTGGAAGAAGTTGCCAGGATATCGCTGCAGACTCGACCAGAGCAGGTTGGGAGCGAAGTACACGATCAAGGGCAAGGACATGCCCTACCAGAAGCCCACGAGACTGCAGTCAAACAACAAGGAGTTCATTCACCATATTAATCTGGCATGCGCGTGTACGGAGGGCCACGTGATCCTGCGGGGCAAGCTCGCCCAGTAGGCTCAGAACTACCCAAAACCGATGGCAAAGAGGATGGCCTACCTGATCGCCTACCAGGGCATGGCCGACGGCATCAGCAACATCAACACGGCCGAGGAGATCTACAAGGACATCGACGCCATCGAGTACACCGACGTGATGCAGGAGCTGATGAAGCGGTTCAGCGTATCGACAATCCGAGCAGTCAAGCGCGCTCACGTCAGGCTGGGCCATCCTTCGAACGCCGCGCTGGCGGTTGCCATGCAGCATGCGGGTGCCCCGGCGGAGTGGATCCAGTGCGCCAGGCTTTTGCAGTGCGAGATCTGCCTAGGCATAGGCCCCGAGCAGTTCGTGTCGCAGTGCTGCCGAGGGCCAAGAGGTTCAACGAAGTGGTCTGCACCGACGTGTACTACATCACGTGGAAAAAGAAGGAGGAAGATCCTGGCCATCATGGACGAGTTTACACGCTACGAGGTCAACTACCCGATCTCGAAGGAGATGTTTCAGAAGGAGACGAAGCTATGGGAGAAGCTCTGGATCAGTTGGGCCGGCAAGCCCGAGACGACGCGGATGGACATGGGAGCCTCGCACACGGCCAAGCGCATGCACGACTGGATGAAAAAGTATAGCATCAAGCTCGACCTGATCCCGAAAGGCGCGCACCACATGTTGGGCCTGACGGAGCGGAACCACGCGGTCGGGAGGGAACAGCTCAGAGCAAATACCACCTGCCGTTCCCCGACGACTCGCTCAAGACCGCCCTCGGGATGACCGCCAGCCAGCGGAGCACCCTGAGGAACGCGCGCGGGTTCTCGCCCGCGGTGCTGGTGTTGGGGGCGCACTCCAAGATCCCAGGCGCCCTCTGCGATGAGGACTTCGGCCTGTCGGAGCAGGCCGCGCTGGTTGACCCCAAGAGCGAGGTGAACGAGATGATGATCAGGTGGGGACGGCCGCCGCCACAGCCTTCATCGAGGCCAACTGCTCGCGCGCCGTGCGAGCGGCGCTGCTGGCAAACAGAAGGCCGACGCGGAGGAACTACGAGATCGGCGAGTGGGTCTACTTCTGGCGACCAGAGCAGACGCAGGAGCTGGAGAAGTACAACTGGCACGGCCATCTCTGGTGGTGGCAGTGGAGGCGAAGGTCAACGAGGACAACGTGATGCACACCTCAGTGGTGTGGGTGACGCACGGATGCACGATCTCCCGATGCACCGTGGAACAGTTTCGCCCCGAGCTGCCAGGCGAAGCTCGCGAGCGTGAAGGACGCAGCGAGGACCCCGACAGCCCGCTCAGCACGATCGAGAAGCTCAGGCGCGTGCTCAGGCGGACAAAGGGGACCTGCAACTACCGGGACCTCGCCGAGGAGGGGCGCTTGCCCCAGTACGACGACACCCTGGACGACATGGGCGAGCAGCATCAGCCCACCGCCCGGGCACCCATGGAGACGGACGAGACCGACAGACCGACAGGAGCAGCTGCCGCGGCGGCACCTGGAGACGACGGGCCAGCAGCGGCCAGCGCCGGCGCGTCTGGCAGCGCTGCGCAGGAGCCTAGCAGACTCCACATCGAGGCGATGGCTAAGAGGAGTGTCGAGGAGGCTGAGAAGCTGGACGGCATCCCGCTGGCCAAGCGCGCCCGCCTGGCATGGGCAAAGCATGTCTCGCAGAGCGAGGAGGCTGCGCTCGCCGATGAGGTGGATGACGGGATGTTGCTGCTGGAGGAGTCCACCGAGACGGTCTACATGCTGGCCTTCAAGAGGGAAGCCCCCACTATCGTGGAGGGGAGGCTGACGCCTGAGGAGAAGGACCAGTTCTACGCGGAGAAACTGGAGGCCCTCGAGGTTTTCAATCGCAACGACGGCTGGGGGCCCATCAACGACGCGGATGTGGATCCCGCAGCCTGCTGCCCTCTACGCTTCCTACTCAAGTGGAAGATGAAGAACGGGCAGAAGGTAGCCAACGCGCGTGTACTCTACCAGGGGGTGAAGCACAGCCACGTCGCCGAGGGCCAGCTCGACAAGGAGGCGCCGATCCTCAGCAGGCTTGGCCGACACACGGTCATGCTCTGGGCGTCTCTGAGAAAATGGAGGCTGTTCACCGCGGATATGAAGTCCGCTTTCCTGCAGGCTGAGGACGTGAGCGTGCACGGCCTTAAGCTGCACGCAAGCCCGACGAAGGAGATGAGAGAGGTGCTCTCACACCCGATCGGCCTGCAACCTGGACAGCTGCTCTAGAAGATCAAGCCGTGCTTCGGTGACCCGCGGTCACCCAAGCTCTGGCACTACCGCTCCGACGAAGTCACGAAGGAGATCGGGCTCAGGAACCACAAGCTCGAGGATTGCCCACTGTTGTCCCTGCGCCCGGCGAAGGACGAGGATGACCCGTTCGACGCGTGCAGCTTCGAGGGCCAGACCTAAGTGGTGGACGGCCTGATCGGCAAGCACGTGGACGACTTCATCGCTTGCGGCGAGGGCGTGACGAACGAACAGGACCTCCACGCGAAGCTTGACGACACCGAGTGTTTCCAGGCGCGGCTAGGTGCGCTCAATGAGAAGTTCAAGTTCGGCAAGTGGGATTTCTGGCCGAGTCTGATCTTCACTGGGTGGAGCAGTCCCTGAGCACCTACAGCGTGACCCACGTACGAGAAATACCTGCATGCGGTGAAACCCATCACCGTCGAGAAGCACCAGAGAGCTGACCCCACGAGTGCGCTGTCGCCGAAGGAGCTCACGAACTTCAGGCCCCTGAACGGACAGTTGCAGTGGCCGGCAGCCCAAGGAGTGATCATAGCAGCGGCAAACGTGTCAGGACGAGCCATCGTGCAGGACTTGCTGGACGCGAACAAGGATCTGCGCTTTCTGCAGGCCAACGCGGACGTAGGGCTGTTCTTCGGGTTCGACAGGGCCTGGAGCGACCTGCGAGTTGGCAGCTACACCGACGCGAGCTGGGCGAGCCGACATGACGGCAGTTCGCAACGAGGCTACGCGATCTTCATCGGGCCCGCGGACGAACTCAACGCCGGCACCCCGACGCATTTCGTGGCCTTGGAGTGGGCCTCGAAGATGTTACAGCGTCTGTGCAGGAGCTCGCTGTCGGCGGAGGCCCAGGCAGCAGCTTTGGGCGCGGACTCGCTGATGTGGGTGAAGGTCTACCTGGCGCGGAGCTTGCGACCCGACCTGGAGCTCGAAGGAGCGATGGTGTACCTTGGAGAGTCGCCGTTCACCACGGACGCGAAGTGCCATTACGACGCGTCGCGCTCAGCGACGGCAGGCCTGGGCATCGCGGAGAAGAGGGCGGCCATCGAGGTGAGGATCGTGAACGAGCAGATGGCGGAGATGGGCGCCTCCTGGAAGTGGGTGAACACACAGCAGCAGATGGCGGACGGGCTCGTAATCGGAATATCCATGCTGACGCCCTTTCACCAAAGAACTCAACATGAAATTCTGGTGCGCCTCGTGAAATTTGAACTCCGGCCACTGAAAATTCGATCCAAGCTCTCGGCCCGCCAGATGATGGCAGACGTGCTGCGCCGTGGAGTGCATGCGTTTTGCGCTACGACTCCCCGACTTCGTGGCTGGCAAGAAGCTCTCCAAGAGGGCGATGGAGCGACGCGAGGAGGAGCTGGACGACGCTGGCGAGGGCACTGCACGACACCCTCGAGGCGACGCCCGTGACAGAGGCGAAGGAGGAAACGAAGGCCAAGGGCAAGCGCCATTTCGGCGCAAGTAACAGAGCGAAGCTGGCTGCGGCACTGGCAGCTAGCGGAGGCGGTAGCGCGGCAGGTCAGGTGGTACGGTATACGCCCAGCGGCGTCGAGCTGTTCAACCCACCGACGCCAGCCGACTGGCACGACCTGATCATGAAGATGATAGTTTTCGGTTTCGTGATGGGACTTGTTGTGGCATTGTACTGCGGGTTTCGTGCTGGAGTGCGGTGGACACGCTGGACCAAGCAGCTCGAGAATGACACGAAGATCGAGAAAACGCGGGAGCCCGAGACAAAGCCAATACCCGTCAAGGTCAAGACGACCGTGACCGGGACCGACCCGAAGCCGACGAAGCAGAAGAAGGTACGCAGCGTGCTCGTCCAGTCGCAGTGTCGCTACAATCTGGATCTCAGCACGCCGAGGTTCCAGCCGCTGCCCGAGTACGCCCGCGGAGCTTTCGTGACAGGATGACGGGGTACCCAGAGGCCCTTTTGGCAGGAAGCCAGTTTGGCAGGATGATCGGCGAGGCCGACAGGTGGATGACGGCCAGCAGGGCCGACGTGAACAAGCTGGCCGGCGGAGGCCGACTCGTGGCTGAGTGCTCCGAGGAGCACACCCTCTGCACGTTTCTGCCCGGCGAGGTCGACCGATCGCCCGGCGTGCTGACAAATCAAAGAGATATCAATGTCGCTGTCGCGACCGCCGGTGAGTCTCACATTCGAGTCAGACTGGCTTGTGCAGGGGACCCGCGGTGTTTGTGACGTTCTATCTGTTTGAGTTTCGGTCCTGTTCCCATCTGAGTTTCAAGGTTTTGTTTCCTGGGAAAGTTCCGGGGAGCCCTGATCTTGGCAGTGTGCGATTTTGAATGAATCTGTGCTAACTCCCTTTTCCGCCCGTGTCAATACAACTTCAATTATATCGAGTTATGCAGATGTATTCTTGTGCAGTAGCACAGCTCAGAAGTTTCAGCAAGCATGGCGTGTGCTAAGCAGTTGTTTCACATATGTCTGTACCCATTGCCATTTGATGTTCAGGGGGCCCTGAGTCAGGTACAAGGTTGCGTATGCGTATCTCACGACCTGATACGATTATCAAGATAATCTGTTCGATCGAACACATCCCGAGGAGACTTCTGGT
This sequence comes from Prorocentrum cordatum, assembly GCA_963575745.1. Taxonomy (NCBI): domain Eukaryota; class Dinophyceae; order Prorocentrales; family Prorocentraceae; genus Prorocentrum; species Prorocentrum cordatum. Next base: position 35,889 of record CAUYUJ010006551.1, read on the forward strand.
GCTGCCATCGGTTGATAAATATATCCCCCGCCGAGTCCGAAACGGCAAGTTCTGCGCCATCACGATCGGCGGCCTAGAGGGCAAGCACAACGGTGCGAATCCCACCAGCCCTCTGGGCGTCGGGGGTTCAGGGCGTTTCCTCTTCCACCCCTCCTTCTTCCCCTTCGGGGAGGGGTTTCCCCCTCCACAATTACTCAATATGAATACTACTCTCCCTCTTCCCCTGATGACGGCCTGGGAGTGTCCGACCCCTCCCGCGTACTGTTTGTTTACACACAGGTTTCCCCGGAGTTGGGTTTTCGCCTGCATTTTTTTCAAAATGCTGCTCTCGCTGAGGCGCCGGCCTCATTTTCGGGCCCCGCTCGTTCCGAATCGTGCTCCCGCTGCAGCGCTGGCCTCATTTCCGTGCTTCCGCTCGTTCCGAATCGTGCTCCCGCTGCAGCGCTGGCCTCATTTCCGCGCTTCCGCTCGTTTCGACTCGTGCTCCCGCTGCAGCGCTGGCGTCATTTCCCGTGCCATGCCACGGCATGCAATGCAATGCAATGCTCGGTTGATACTACGCTTTGCGGTGCTCTTCTACGCCATGCCATGCCGTGCTCTACAATGCATCGCGTACCCTTCCGGGATCATTGCCCTGCTCGACATCCAACTGTGCGAGTAGAGAGGGGATCTGCGCCATGGTAAGGGATGGGAGGGAGGGGTAGGATGTCAGATATGACGCGAGCGCACCTAGCTTGCCCTACACCCTCCCCTGGACCTGGACGGGGGGGTCCGCGAGTCGCCGGAGCGTCCAAAACGGCCTCGGCGAGGAAGCCAAAATTATTGGTTTTACTAAGGTTTTGGCCCCATTTTGGCATCTTGGGGGGGGGACGCTAATTAAAGCTCCCCTCTTGTTTGATCGATCTCCTCCAAGATGGCCCCAAGAAGCGCCCAGGAGTCCCAAGATGGCCCCAAGATGGCCCCAAAAGGCCCCCAAGAGGCCCCCAAGAGGCCCCCCAAAGGATCCCAAGCGGCCCCAAGAGGCCCCCCCGAGGCACCCAAGACGCTGAAGAGCCCCCCACGACCGCCAAGAGACCCCCAAGACGTCCCAAGACGTCCAAGAGGTACCTCAAGAGGCTCCGAGCAGCATCCAAGAGACCTCTGGTCCTTTTGCTTGCTCTCCTCCTCCTCCTCTTTCCTCCTCCTATCCATTCTCATCCTCCTCCTTCCCCTCCGCCTCCTCCTCCTCCTCCTCCTCCTCCTCCTCCTCCTCCTCCTCCTCATCCTATTCATCCTCCTTCTCCCTACTCCCTCATCCATCCATCCAATTTTTTCCTTCGCCCCCTCTCTCCTTCACACGGTTCGGCCGTCCCCCTCTTTGCTCCCGCACTTCCCTGATCACCTCTCAACTCGCCTGGACATCGTTTCTGGATGGGCTGGTGGGGATACTTTTTTTTTTGGTCGGCGGCTCCAAGGCAACGGTCAAGGAGCGGAAGCGGCGTCGGGGATGCGGCACGGTGCGAATTTGCGAACACAGCTGCCAATGTCGGCAAGCCAGTTCGCACCTGCAAAGCAAGCTCGCAGCTGCACACGCACAGAACAAAATGAACTAAATTCACAAGCAAACGCACATAGGCGCAGCAGCGTGAACCGAAGTGAACGAGCTGCAGAGTGTGCGAAGACCGCGGAGTGAGTCGCCGGTTCGGCGCCAAACTCCAGGCCACCTGCCCACGCCGAACTACTGTACGGTGAACCCGGGCAGAGCGCAGTGGAAGACGGGCTGGTGGGGATACGCGAAGCGACTAGAATTACAATCCTACCAAGGAAGCGAGGTATCAGCGCAAAGCGCGGACGTGTCAAGAACGGCGATGGACTCCACCCACACAAGCCGATGCGATGCCCAGACACTACCACTGCAGAACACCGTAAATGGAAGATCTCTCCACCGATTATAAAGCCTAGCTACTGGTTCGGAGCAACCGCGTGTCCATAGCAACTACTTTCAACAGTATGCGTATGCAAAGCGCCCATCTTCGTACACTAGGCAGCACGGTTCCAAAGCCAAAGAGAAACTAAGTCAAAGAGGTTGGAGGTTGTGGGCATCACCATCAACACCATGTATCTAGGTCGATGCCACTATCTGAAGGTCCATGGTGGCGTATACCGTCTATCTCCCCAAAAAATACATTATTTTGCTTCGAGGATCCGCTCCCTCGTGAATTGTGTTATGTCCGCGCTCCCAGGGCCACGTTCTCTGGTAACTTACACGGCGTCCGGCCCCGCAGGGCCACGATCCCTCGTGAATTACGCTGCGTCCGCGCTCTCAGGGCCACGATCTGTTGTAAACGACGCTGCGTCCGCGCTCCCAGGGCTACGATCCACCGTACATGATGCTGCGTCCGCGCTCCCAGGGCCACGATCCCTTGCAAATGACGCTGCTTCCGCACGTCCTGGGCCACGGCCCCTCGTAAACTGTGCTGCGTCCACGCTCCCAGGGCTGCGCTCCCTCGTGAATCACGCTGCGTCCGCGCTCCCACGGCCACGTTTCTTAGTAAATTGCGCTGTGCTCGGGCTCCCAGAACCACCTGGGCATCCTGGGGCGCCCAGGCCGCTCGAGATCTGCAAAACAAGCGTTTTTTCTTGAGACATCCTCGAAGCGTCTCGCTCGAGACATCCTCGAGACCTGGGCACGCGAAAACAAGCATTTCACCTGAGACATCCTCTGAAGTCTGGTCCCCAGGAGAGGAACGATCTATAGCACAAAACAAACGTTTCGCTCGAGACATCCTCAACACACTATGCAAAACAGGCGTTTCGCTAGGGACATCCTCAAAATTCAATTCCGCCGGCCCTACGCGACCTCGCTGTTTGTCGCAGAATGATTCCGCTGGCCCGACGCCCGTCGATTCCGGAGGGGAACTCATAAAAGAGAACCCTGGGCCCACGCCCTTTCCGGGAAAGGAGGCTCCAAGAGGCCCCCAAACGGCCTCCAAGAGGCCACGAACGCGCAGGCAATCGCCTGCGATGGCACAATACGGGCCGGCGGAGTGAGCGAAGCGATTAAACGAGTGCCTGAAAGCACGAGTGATGTTTTTTTTGTTTTTTGTTTTGTAATGGTGGGCCTACAGGCAGACCAGGACGCCTCGTCACTGCTCGGCTCTGGCTGCCGCCGCCCAGCAGCGGCCGAGGGTTCAGGCCTCCGAGTGGCCGCCTCAGGCGGTCGGGGCCCGTCGGCGAGCTCCTCCGTCACCGAGCGACTCAGCCGACGTGGCCCGCTGCCTCCACGAGCACGAAGTCCACGAGCTCCTGCCAGCTCACCTTCCCGTTCTTGTCCGCGTCCGCGTAGCTGAGGCACTGCTTGGCAACCACGGCCGACGCTGGCAGCTTCGGCAGGAGCCTGCGCATGACCGCGAGCATATCGTCGGGATCGATCATCCCGTCGCCCGACACGTCCGCCTTCCTGAAGAACTCCTTGAGCTCGTTGGCGGAGATCCTGCCATCGCCGTCGAGGTCCACCAGCGACTGCCACACCTGGTCGCAAAAGTGACGCACGAGGATGGGCAGCGCCGGCTGGCCCGAGTCGTCCGGGGGCACGCGCTCGGGGAATCTCTCGGCGTAGGCCCTGAGCACACCGTTGGCCTTCATCAGGTACGAGTTTACGACGACGCTGTAAATCCTGCCGCGCACGAGCGGCGCGCCGCGCACCTCCACCACGGCGCCCGTGGCCGCGTCCATCCCCATGCCCTCGTCCCCGTGCAGCGCCATGCCCGAGACCTCGCCCCCGAGCCACGGCCGCCGGCTCTCGCGGACGGCGTCCGACAGGGCGGCGCCGTCCAGGCGGACGAGGATCTGCTCCGAGGGGAACGGGCACTCCGCCGCGAGGTGCGCGAAGGTGAGGACCCCGTCCGCGTAGTCGCGATTGCCCCGCACGGCGCCCGCGTTGACGACGGCACCGTCGGCCTTGTAGAACGCACGGAGCCCGCTCGCGATGCGGGAGGCCATCGTGCACTCGCCCGCCCGCACGCCGACCGAGGTGAGGAGCTCCTTCTCGCTGTCGAGGACGGCGAGGGTCGCCCTTTTCAGCTCCTCGGCGGGCGCTTGCAGCCGCTCGACGACGGCGGCCGTGGCGGCGCACGGCTTGTGGGCGAGCTCGAGCGGAGGGCCCTTGTGTCGGCTCGGCTGCGCCAGCGGCACAAGCCTCGTCCGCACGCTGGTCGGGGCGCCGCGGGGCGCGCCCGCCGCCCACTCGAGGTCGACCACGGCGACGCTGAAGGCGTCCTCGCCCGCCTTGCAGATGGGCACGCCGCCCACCTCCTCCATGAAGACGCCGTGGTCGTGCCCGCCGAGGATGACGGGGAACAGGCCCTTTTGAGCGAGGGTCCTATCATCGGCGATGTCCTGGTGAGTCAGCGGGATGACGGCGTCGACGCACTCGGCCGCCGCGCGTCCCCGGGCGACGGCCCCCTCCGCGGCGTCGAGGACAGGTGTGATGCGCGCCGCATGGCCGTTGAAGGCGCCCTCCCGGTAGAGGGACGCGTCCTTGCCGCCGCCGCAGCACAGGCCGACGAGCGCCACGCAGCGCCCCCCTTCGAGGTTCACCACCATGTTGTCGGGGCACGACCGTGGCAAGGGCTCGTCGGCGCTGAAGGACCGCATGTTCGAGTTTAGCCAGGTGAACTTGGACTCGCCGATGCGCTGCAGCAGGCTCGCGTGCGGGATGTCGGCCTCGTGGTTGCCGAAGCTGACGCAGTCGACGCCAGCGGCGTTCATGGCCGCCACCATGCCGCGGCCGTGGTCGATCGAGGACAGCAGCGATGGCGCTACAAAGTCGCCAGCGAGCGTTGTCAGGACGTTGGACCTGGGAAGCCCTGGCTCAGCGCCTCGATGCACGAGCGGAGCACGGCGAAGTTGTCCAGCAGGTAGACGTCGTTGACGTGGAAGACGCGCATGCGACAGGAAGGGGCGCTGGCTTCCGGCACATTGGCTGGGGGAGCGGCCGCCAGCCTCTCTCGCACGTCGGCCGGCAGGCTGGAGACCGCGGCCGACAGGTCCGCCTCCCCGCTCTGGGAGACCGCCTGGCAGATGCCACAGTTGCCTACGTTATGTTGCTCCCATCCTGCTTAGGGACCGCATCCCAGAAGTGATTTCGAAAGGGTGTCGACAGAGTGTCGAAAGAGTGTCTCCCAGGGCCCGTCACGTGAAAACCCTCGATTTTTGGGGTGTTTTCCTGGTGCTCGAAATTCCTTCTGGTGATCAAGGCTAAAAAGTAGGTAGGAACATCACAATGCCTACGCCGACGGCGTGCCCCATGGTGGCTCCGCCCCTCGGCGCCCCGCACAGAGGGCGACGGCGGCGCGCGGCCCGCGAGAGCCGACACGGCCTGAGCCGACGACGACGACGACGACGACGACGGCGGCGAGACATCGCCTGGACAGGATGATTTTTTTTGTTGTTTGCTTTTTTTTTTACGGCGCAGGACGGAGCTACATGGCGGATCCGACCTTACAAGACTTGGGATGATTGTTTCTGTCTTTCTGTAAGATTTTAAGTTCGTTTTAACGTCGACAATTGCTCGAAAAAGGCGTGCTCAGTCAACCTGGGGCAGAACGGAAAGAGCGTGGAAGCGTTAGACAGCAGGATCGGGCATAGCTGCTGGTCTGCGGGGCGTCCTGGAGCGGCTCCAGGGCCCCGGGGGTTCTCTCGGGGGCCTCTCGGTGCCGTCTCGGGGCCGACTCGGGGCCGTCTTGGGGCCCCTTGGCCTTGGAGCTTGGGATTTGCGGAAGGGGGCCTCTTGAGGCTCGCTTGAGCCGTCTTGGGCTGACTGGCACTCGTGGGCCGTCTCGGGCTCCCGTGCAGGCCTCTGGGGACATGCTGTGGGGCCCTCTAGCGCCGCCCACATGTCTTCTAGAAGTTCTCAATCGTCACAAGGATGGACCGTACATGGACATTATATTCGAACCCTGTGGCCCAAGATGCCCCCCAGACCCCCCGAAATTAATATTGATGGCGTGGCGACGGGGGGGGGCGTGACTGGACAGAAATATTCGAACCCCAAAGCACCGCCTTTACTGAGACCAACATTGATGTCGGGGGCGCGGGGGTGATTTAGAATCTCCCTCGAATGTGTAAGGGTTCGAATATATTGTCCATCTACTGGAGGACGGCTCCTTTTCAAAATGGGGCTCTCGTTTGAGACTTCCTCGACACTCATGGCCAGAAGTGCAAGCATGTGCGAGAGTTTCACCGATGGGGCGAACATTCTTCAAGACGGGGGGTATCGCTGCAAACCTCGCTGAGATTGGTGATCTTACCTTTGCGCGTTGCCTTTCACTCGCTGGAAGTACAAGGCCATTCCTTTTCAAAACGCGGCTCTCGCCTGAATGCCAAGCCCATCGCGTGCCAATCTTTCACGGGGACACTTCTCGTAGTGAAACGGAAAGCTTGCAGGGACTTCTGAGGAGGAGCCTTGGGACGGGAGGGCGTTTTGCAGCATCACTGGTGCATCGTCGGTTTACTCTGGCCCTCCTCATTTTCCTCCTCTCACCCTCCTCCTCCTCCTTTTCCTCCTCTTCCTCGTCTTCCTGCTCCTCCTTCCCCCTCCTCCTCCTCCTCCTCCTCCTCCTCCTCCTCCTCCTCCTCCGTTGCCATGTTGGCCCAAGGCGATGGATCCCACACGGGAACAGCCGGATACCGCTGATCCGCGGCAGCCGTCACCTCTTCGCCGCTGCTGGTCCGCCCCGGCGACTGCCTGCTCCCCCGCGGCCCACGGGGGAGCAGTCTCTCCCTCTCTAGTGTTCACGCACTGTCTGTCGAGGCATGGCGAAGGGAGGCCAGACGTGGGGCGGCCAGCAGCTCGTCTGCTCCCGCTGCATGCGCGAGCGGGATCTGGCGAAGGCTAGCCGGTGCTGCTGGTGCAAGCACGGCCTCGCGCCGCGCACCGCTGCGCCGCCTGCGCCAGACGGCGCGTGGGCGATTGGCAAAGCCGCCGCCACGGGGGACGGCGGTGAAAAGTCCGAGGCCAGAGGCGCGGGCAGCGCCGGAGGCGGCAGCGGGAAGGGGCCCGAGGCAGCGTCTGGAGCCCCCGCGGCGCGCGGCTCCCTCGGAGCTGTGCAAGGCCAAGGTCCCAGGCCGAGGCGCTGCTGGACGCCGCCGACGCGCTCTCTCCCGAGGCGGTGGTCCCCCCGCCGAGGACGCCCTCGCAGCTCCACCGGTCGGCCATCGGCAGGGAGGACCCTGCCCAGAGGGCTTTCGAGGAGGCCACTGCGGAGCTCGTCGACGACGAGGAGTGGATAGAGGAGGCGAAGGATCTCCACCGCGATGCAGCAGTGGCGCTGGCTCGTGCACGCCTCGACAAGCAACGTGCTATTGAGGCCCACCGCAACGCCACCAGCAAGGGCCCCACCATCGCCGCCACCAGCGTGTGGGAGGCCATCCCGGTGACGAGCTCGAGGAATCGGCCAAGCAAGTCGTCCTCAAAGAGCAAGCCGAGCTGTGGGAGCGGGCACCAAAGGCGAAGGCGGACTTCGACGCCAAGGTCAAGGAGCTCGAGACGCAGAGGCTGGCGGCTGTGGAGGAGGTCCGCAAGAAGCAGAAGACGGTGGACCAGGACCGTCCGCCAGAGCCAGAGCCGTCGGCCGCGCCAGTAGCGCGGCCGGCATTGAAGGCAACTGCTGCCGCTCCTGCCCGTGCCGAGCAGCCTGGAAAAAACGACGGCGATCCCACGGGCGAGGGCGAAGATGACGTGAAGCGCCTCGCGGCCACGTTGGCTGAGTCACAGGCGGCATCTGAACGACTCGGCAGTGCAGCAGCACTCGCGGCGGCTGGTTCGGGCGCTGACGTGGCTGCTGCTGCTGCTGTTGCTGCTGGTCTGGCAACTTTATATGTAACGACGTCGTAATGGAGTAGGAGGGGGAGGAGGAAGAGGATGAGGAGAACGAGGAGGAGGAGGAGGGAGGAGGAGGAGGAGAGGAGGAGGAGAAGGAGGAGGGGAGGGGAGGACGAGGAGGAGGGAGGAGGAGGAGGAGGGAGGAGGAGGAGGAAGAGGAGGAGAAGGAGGAGGGGGAGGAGGAGGAGGAGGAGGAGCAGGAGGAGGAGGAGGAGAGGGAGGAGGAGCAGGAGCGGAGCAGGGAGGAGGGGGAGGAGGAGGAGGAGGAGGAGGGGAGAGGAGGAGGAGGAGGAGGAGGAGGAGGAGGAGGAGGAGGAGGGGGGGGGAGGAGGAGGAGCAGGAGGAGAAGGAGGAGGAAAAGGAGGAGGAGGAGGAGGAGGAGGGAGGAGGAGGGAGCAGGAGGAGGAGGAGGAGGAGGAGGAGAAGGAAGAGGAGGAGGAGGATGAGGAGAAGGAGCAGCAGGAGGAGGGAGGAGGAGGAGGAGGAGGCGGCGGCGGCGGGGCAGGTTCTGGTGATCCATGGGGGAAAGCCTTTCTACAGCATGCCGTTGGCCAGCTCACTGCTCTGCGTTCTCTGGACAAGTAGAAGATCAAGCTGTCGTACCCAAAGGTTTCAGTTGTCGTGTGGGCCCAGTAGAACGTTCAGCGAACGGACCGTCACGCCAAAGGAAGTAATTTCCCAAGTGCTGCTTCCAGTCGACTGCATCAGAAGCCACACAAATCCATGCCAAACTACGCTTATATACGAAATTGTACATCTCCGTTTTCCAACGCCACGGACGAAACCGCCTTCGATGCCCCTGCCAGCCACCATTGGCCCCAGCAAACTGGCGCAGCGACGAGATACTCTTCCAACATAAGACGTTCAAGGGTATGTGATCCGGTTCCTGGAGCCCTTGGCGTACCAGTTTCCCAGCCCACTCGTACTGCTGCTTTCTCCAAGCTTGCACCCACGATTCCACGCTGTACTGCTGCATGGCTCGTGCAACCAGGCCTTCACAGCGATGCATGTACTGGTCCGCGGTCTCCTGTTGAAGATTTGGGGTGCGAAAGAGTTGGCGCACCATTTTACACTGCACCCCAGCAGTGGCCCTCTCCTGATGCACGTTCAGATTCCAAGCGCCCGCCCCCCAGAGGAGCGCGAGCTTGAAGGTCATGTCCAGCAGCTGCAACTTCTTCTGAAGGGACCCCGTTTTGTGCATAAGTAAAGCCCTGTACTTGAAGTAACACCCCCACGTTTTAGAGATCCTGTTGTCGAGCTCCTTCTCGAACGAATTGTCGAGAGCGGCGATGGTCCCAAGGGCTTTGAAACCTTCGCTCCAGGCTGCTCGCCTGACGTCGCGGCCATTGACGGTCAGCGCCATCGGGATGCCATCTGAAGCCGTTGTACACCAGGAACACTCCTCCAGAGGGACTGACCATCCAGACCGGCATAGTCTGCCCAAGAACGACTGCACCATATCCTGTAGCATTTTGAGCGATGTTCCAAGGATCCAAAAGTTGTCTGCGAAACATAAGATGCCGTAAACAGCCCCTCCAACTTTGATGCCCCAGTTGTTCTCAACGCACTCCGCCTGGAACTCTGCCAAGTCAACGTCGAGGATCAACTTGAAGACTTTCGGAGCGTCTGGCCACCCCTGGCACAAGCACCGGGCGCGCCCGATGTCCTTGCTGCAGACATCTCCAGCACAAACCTCAGATTTCAACTTGCGGACTTCCCTGAAGATAGCTGCAACCGTAATATTTTGAAAGCCCTTCCGGACCAGACGCTGCGCGCCGAGGAGGTGGCTCACCGTACCGTACTCCTTGAAGAGGTCCCCATCGAAGATGAACAATGGCGGCGCCACGTCCTGCCACTCGACATGTTTCTCGATCAAGTTCCCGAGCGTAACAAACACATCCAACGCCTGCCTGTGTGGACGGAACGTAAACTGAACCTCCCTCAGATTCTCCAGGTGTTCGTTCTCCAACTCCAGAACGTACGCCAAATACAGTTTCCTCAAGACCGGGATGGTAGTAATAGGCCGGAGTTTGGAAGGGTGGGTAGGCTCATCCTTCTTCAGAAGACACTTCACCACGACGCGTTCCCATGATGTGTCGTCGGCCTCGGATACGTGGTTCAGCAGCCGGAGCCTAACGACATTCGCCAACACACGCGATCATCTCCATGACCACCAGGTCTTCTGCGCACGTCCGGTTCAGCTTGAATCGATACACAACTCTGCGCACGAGGCTGCCGTCAAAAGGCCGAAAACAAGACAAGGTGTCCGTGTGCCACGACTTCGAAAACCAAGGAGGCATATCTTGTTTGAGCGAGCGTTCGTTGTTGTAGAGATTGTGGAAATACGTTGCTAACCAATGCCCCTTTTGCCTCGTCGCTGAATGCCATGTCGGACGTACCAGGTTCCCGAAAGAACGGCACCACCGTCTTCTGAAATGGCTTGGCTGGACGAGCTGCCTGGTTAGCCTCGGCCATCCTCACATCAAAATGTAGTCTTGCTATGCGCCTCCTCTGCTTGACCACCATGTTTGCCACGAGTGCGCGGGATACTGGCTCAGATTCCATCCTCCGCCGCCGTTGAAGCTCACGGAGTGCGCCCTTCGCCTGCTGGATCGAAGCACGTGGGCCGCGGCTGTCGCACCGCGTGCAACGGTCGGCGAGCTGGCGACGCGAGCTCTTTCATGATCTCCTCCTCCTCCTCCTCCTCCTCCTCCTCCTCCTCCTCCCTCCTCCTTCTTCTCCTGCTCCTCCTCCTCCTCCTCCTCCTCCTCCTGCTCCTCCTCCTCCTCCTGCTCCTCTTCCTCATCCTGCTCCTCATCATCATCCTCTTATTCCTCCTCCTCTTCCTGCTCCTCCTCCTCCTCCTGCTCCTCCTCCTCCTCCTGTTTCTCCTTCCCTTATCCTTTCCTCTCCTCCTCCTCCTCCTCCTCCTGCTCCTCCTCTCCTCACATCATCATCATCCTCCTGCCCTACCCCATCGCTCCGCCTCCTTTCCTACTCCTCCTGCTCCGCTCCTCCTCCTCCTCCTCTCCGCGCTCCTTCCTCCTTCCTCCCCCTCCTGCTCCTCCTCATCATCATCCTGCTCCTCCTCCTCATGGCTCCCCCTCCTCCTCCTGCTCCTGCTCCTCCTCCTCCTGCTCCTGCTCCTCCTCCTCCTCCTCCTCGTCCTGCTCTTCCCCTCCTCCTCCTCCCCCTCCTCCTCCTCCTGCTCCTCCTCCTCCTGCTCATTCTCCTCCTGCTCCTTCTCCTCCTCCTCCTCCTCCCTCCTCCTCCCTCCTTCTCCTCTCCTCCCACTCCTCCCTCCTCCTCGTCCTCTCTTCCTCTCCTCCTCCTCCTCCTCCTCCTCCTCCTCCTCCTCCTGCTGCTCCTCCTGCTGCTCCTCCTCCTCCTCTTCCTCCTCCTTCTCCTCCTCCTGCTTTTCCTGCTCCTCCTCCTCCTGCTCATTCTCCTCCTCCTCCTGCTCCTCCTCCTCCATATCTTCGACCTTCCATTAGCCCTCCTGAGGCCCGTGTGCGCTCTGTATAGAGGGCCCCGTAGGGCCGTGTATCAGCAGTCGGTGTCGGACGTCATAAACGCGAACGGGTCCATCGTCGTGGGGTGCTCTTGCGCCACAGGACTTGCGAAGTTGATGACCATAACGACGTTGAGGAGCATAGGGATTAAGTGCAACCTGATCAGGATCAAAAACTTAATCGATGATATCAGTCTCCATGTGGTAGGTGGCCCGGCCCAAGTCCAAGCTCAGGCCATCGAGGGGGTGACCATGCTTATCGAAGGCATGGAGGACCGCAAGCTTCCAATCTCGTGGGACAAGTGCGGCACCTTGTGCAGTGACGAGGCTGTGTTCCAGAAGGTCAGAGCCCACATTCGACATGTATGGCCTGACGATGTCCCCTTCCCTGCCAGAGAGGTCTTTCACAGAGATTTGGGAGGTGACGCGATTGACGGAAGGATGGGGAGGATTAGTACCCAGATGTCGAGGATTTCAGAGGCACTTCAGCGAGGGGTCCGTCTGAAAGCACTGCAGGGTTTAGGTCGACAGAAATCTGCTGTCCATCGTGCTGGGGTTCTGGCCAAGTCTCCCTGGGGCTCCAACATTCACGGAATGGCGAGTTCCAGAATACAGACGTTACGCACGTCGTACTTGAATGTTGGCAAGTACAAGCCAGGCGCGTCTGTCGGCCTCTCGCTGCTCACGGCAGAGTGCGGCTGGCAGCAGGATCCCCTGGTCATTGCGACGGTGGACGCAGTCCACACCTTTGCTGTTATTATGAATTCGCAGGCCGTCACATGGATGGTCGTGGAAAAGCTGCTCAATGAAGCAAGACCGCTGCCCCTGGATCCGCAACGCTGGGCCATGTGCAAAAGCCCGATTGCAGCGCTCTTCCTCTCGCTCACAGGATTGGGTGGTCTTGGGTGGATACTTACACGATCAGGGATGATGAGGAGCAGCTCTGGGATTTCAGGAACACGCCGCCCGCCCTCCTTAGCATGCTGATCAATCACGGGGTTAGGAGGTTCATTGACAGGGAGGCTCTCCACAAGCTCTCGGCAGGACTCCCTGGAGTCCCTCAAGGTCCCCTCTCGTGGATCCCCATGAACGAGGTCCTTCACTCGAAGAGAAGTAAGTTGCCCCAGAGGCAGGGGAGGTCCCTTGGAGGTCTATGCTCTGGGGCGCACTGGTGCCAGTACAGGGTGTCAACGGACATCAGCGGGGAACCAGAGGTTTGTTCGAGGCGCCAAGGCTCACCAGACACGTTTTACCACCGTTTTTTTTCCGAGTGCGCCGCCTTCTGCTACTTCAGGCAGGAGAGGCTCCCGATGGAGCTCAGGAACCCAGTGGCAAAGATGAAGACGGCACCGACGGCGCTCCAGGATTTATGTTGTCGGGGCCTTCTCCCTGACCCTGCCCCAGCCGTTGCATAGTCGAGCAGAAATCCAGAACACCACTTCTGTGGCAGGGGCCCCAAAGGCATCGTGCATGTGGAAGGCGGTTTCGCCTTCACAGATGGGAGTGGGTTCTACACGGACATCCCGTACATGAGGAGTGCTGGTTGGGCGGTTGTGGCGTACGACAATGAGGGGAGGCGCATTGCCAGATATTTTGGAGCAGTGCCATACGATTTGTGCCCACAGCAAGTTGCGAAGTGCGGAGAGGATTACGCGATGCTTATCGTAAGCAGACAGGTGATGGGCTCATACACGGTTTAATCAGACTTCCAGGGTACGCTGTCATACTGTAGGCCCCCCAGTCTAGCGGTTGGGGCTGACAATGCCAGAGCAAACGTGTGGAAGCTTGTGGGACAGAATGAAGGGTTTCACAAGCAGAATTTCAAGCATGTTAAAGGGCATGCGACTCCCAACGACGTGATCGAAAGGGTTCTCTCAGATGTCGGGAAAACGGGCAACACCACGGCATACGAGCTGGCGACGAGAGGCGCAGCGTACAACTTGCCAGAGGATGTGCACGTGGAACGTGTTCGAGGATGCAGGAGGCTGCACAAGAAGTTATTGCACGACCTTGGCAGTTTTCAGGCTTGGCTGTACGATTCAAACCCTGAGGGGCTGGATTCTCATTTCCCAGGGAAAGAAAAAGATGATGCAGTCCAGTCGCAATCGGCACTTCAGACCTCGTTGTGCATGGAGCCGATGTGCGAGTTAATATTGCAAGATGAGCTGGATGGTTTTCTGGGGCCGTGGTTTGTTGCCAACCACAGCTTGGTGGAATACCCAATGGTGGGCTCGCCTCATGCTACTTTATTATGTTCGACCTGCTGTCAGTATTTCTGCTCTGACTCGAA
>CAUYUJ010006552.1:5000-32500 GCA_963575745.1 Prorocentrum cordatum
GGCCTTCTGTAAGGAGGCCCAGAAGGCCTTCTGCAAGGAGCTGATGAGGCTTCTGTAAGGAGCTCAAGCAGGCCTTCTGTAAGGAGCTCAAGAATTCCTTCTGCAAAGAGCTCAAGAGCTCAATAATTCCTTCTGCAAAGAGCTCAAGAAGGCCTTCCGTAAGGAGCTCAATAAAAGGCCTTCTGTAAGGAGCTCACTAATTCCTTCTGCGAGGAGCTTAAGAAGGCCTTCTTCAAGGAGCTCAATGAGGCTTCTGTAAGGAGCTCAAGCAGGCCTTCTGTAAGGAGCTCAAGAACTCCTTCTGCAAGGAGCTCAAGAAGGCCTTCTGTAAGGAGCTCAATAAAAGGCCTTCTGTAAGGAGCTCAATAAAAGGCCTTCTGTAAGGAGCTCACTAATTCCTTCTGCAAGGAGCTTAAGAAGGCCTTCTTCAAGGAGCTCAATGAGGCTTCTGTAATTTGCTCAAGCAGGCCTTCTGTAAGGAGCTCAAGCAGGCCTTCTGTAAGGAGCTCAAGAAGGCCTTCTGCAAGGAGCTCAGTGAGGCTCCTGTAAGGAGCTCAAGGAGGCCTTCTGTAAGGGGCCTTCTGTAAGGAGCTCAAGAAGGCATCGCGTAAGGAGCTCAAAATGGCTCCAAATAGGTTCTCACCCCAGAACGGTTCCAGGGTGACTCCGGAGCTGGAAACGGTGAGCTTCAAGCTCCCAGGATTACCCCGGAACCGTTCCAGGGGAGTCCGGAACCTGAAACGGCGGATTTTGAGCTTCTCGGTGCCCCTGTGGGTCCCCCGGGGTGTCGGGTTCCTGCTCCTGCCCCGGGCTCCAAAATCCTTTCTTTGCACGGCGAAGGAAACTGGAAATCCGCTGCCCCTCAAGAGGGCTATCCCAATAGCGCGACCAAGACCACGATGGGAGCAACGCAGTGGCAATCTAAGCGGTCGCAGCTGCCGCCATGCAATGCGCCCAATAAGAGCCCGGGCTCCAAGATCCGTGGCTTGCTGTGCGCGCCCTCGCCGCTTTTTCCCGCGCCTCATGACAGCCTCGAGGGGGGGCTTCTCCCAGCGCTGCACGCTGGGCCAGCGCAGCGATAAGGTGTGGGCTTGCGCCGCCTAGCTTCCGCCACAGATTTTGCACCGCGTAGATTTCACTGCACAGCTTGCGACGATGTGATTTTGCACCGCATAGCTTGCACCACGAAGCTTCCACTGCATACGTTGCACTTTGTGCGCACGCATCAGGCGAAACCGCACTGGGACCAAGCCAAACCAAGCGTGAGGACGTCTGAGGCGTCACCCTACCGGAATCAAACCAAACCAAGCAAATCGTGAGGACGTCATCAGCGAAGCCCCACAGAAAGCAAGCCAAACCAGGCAAATTGCGAGGACGTCTCTCAAGAGAAACTGCGCCGACACCAAACCAAACCCAGAAAATTGTGAGAACGTCTCACGCGACACCAGCCCCAAACCAGGCGAAGCCAGGGGCCAAACCAGGCAAATTCTGAGGACGTCTCAAGCGAAACGCCCCAAACCAGGCTTCATCCACTGACCTTTATTACATGAAGTTGAATGAGTGACTGACAAAAAGGCTCCCCCGCAAGGGGGCTAGGGGTCCTGTCATTAGATTAGAATTCTATGGGGGCAGGAATTTTGATAAAGCTTGTATTCGAATTCTCGTGATTTTTGTCGGGCCTACTTTTGTGGCCTCCCTGCGGCTTCTCGCCAAAAAATACATCGATGTAAAGAAACCACCACAACATATATACGACTGGGGCGCAACAGCATGTATGTGACCCGGGCACACCATCACGCATTGTCTTGCGAGTGCTCTCGGGCCAACGGGGTCGCGCTAGGAAAAGTACTCACGAGGCTGCAGGTTTGGGAGGGGGAGGGGGAGTCGCATCTGCATCGCCCTGTGGTGGAAAAGGCGTAGAAGCGCACTGAGAAAAGGAAAGGGGACAGAGAGGGTGGGAGGCGGCGGGAGAGTGTGGGTGCAGGAGAAGGGTGAGAGGGTGGGAGAGCGCGGGTTGTGGAAGGGTGGAGGAAAGGGGAGAGAGAGACAGGGGGAAGCGAAAAGGACAGGAGGAGGAAGGTGAGGAGGATTCCTTACTCCTCCCCCCTCTCTCCCCCTCCCCTCGACTCCTGCCTGCTTTCCCGTTCACAGCAATCACTCGCCGGTGACCCCTGGAGCGGTCACCTGGCCCCCGTTTGTTCAACCTGCAAGGCCGACCGGCCCTGGGGGGGGGCCACATCGCTTCATCCGCTGGCTTCTCTAGCCAGCAGGAAACAGGAAACGGGAAGCTGGACGAGAAATAGGACATACGTTATACGCCCTGTGGTGGGTGGAGAAAACGGCGGAGAGGGGAAGGGATGGGGCGCTCCGCATGAAGAGGCAGAGGGAGGAAGAGGAGGCCTGGGGACTAAAACGCCGGGGGAGAGGCAGGATGTCAAGATAAGATAAGACAGGACCAAGGCGAGATCGGTCCACATCGGATCCGCAAATCAGATCGAATCGAACAGTGCATCGGATCCGGCTGCATCGGCACAGAATCGAAATCGAATCGGATCGGCTGCGCTAGGATGCACAACAATGCCATGCCAGCGTCGGGCCGCATCGGACCCTCGGAACATCGGAATCCAATCGGACGGGGCCGCCATCTAGAATCGGTCTCGCATTGGCTCGAAATGGACCCTGCCAGGGCGGGAATTTTCCTATCGCGCCCTGACTGACAACCCCCTCTGGTCCGGTCCTGGAGTCGTACCCTTGCAGGGCCAAGTCCGATCAAAGCCTGTCCCCGGAAACCTCCCGGGGGCCCATCTGAAATGTTTCACCCTGGATCCGCTTTTTGACGGTAGAAAGAAGGAAGAAGCAGTAGAGAACGAAGGCAGAAGGAAGAACGAAAGGAGGAAAAGAAGGCAGGAGGAGCAAGAACAGCAGACGGACAGAAGGTCGGAAACGGCCCACGGAGGCCGCGAGAAGGAAGAGGCCCTCCCGAATGCGGAACCTCGACCTTGCCCGCCCCTCCTGCTGGCCAGGACCAGTGCCCGGCCAGCCCGGACCCTCGGCCCCCGACGGCTCCAAGCTGAGATCTACGATTAAGTCGGGCGTGTCCCCCTACAGGGGGATTTTCGACGAAAAACAAATAAAACCCCAAAAATGCCCCACAGAGGCCAACAAATACTCAAAAAATAGTTCCCAGACTATCTTTGGACTATTTTTTTGAGTATTTTTTTGGTATTTTCTATTTTTCGTCGAAAATCCTCCTCCAGGCTGGCCAGGACCAGTGCCAGGCCAGCGCGGACCCCCCGACGGCTCCCAGCTGAGCTCTGCGAGCGGATGCTGCCCTTCGCCCCGCGCCCCCGGAGAACCACGCGCAAGGCCCGCTGTGGGGTCGGCGGCGGAAGTGGCCGCCGCCTCTGGCTTTGCGGACGCCACGACAGGGGACACCCTAACCGTCCTGTCATTGAATTGTATATATGTTCAAAATATTGGGAAAAATGTTCTAAACATGTCTTCAACATGGTTGTTACATGTTTACTCCATGTTTAACACATGGTTTAGGCACCTGGACACTATTTGGCAACATGCTTCCTCTCCATTCATCGTCCTGCACAACTCTATAGCTAACCGAAGGAAACAATGCTGGACCCCCCCCTTCCGGTGAAACAATAACGCATCCAGCACCCGGAAGCGTGATCCTGGCACCCTGCGGAGGAGGAGGAAGAGGAGGAGGAGGAGGCGGAGAAGGAGGAGGAGGAGGGGGAGGAGGAGGAGGCGGAGGAGGAGGAGGCGGAGGAGGAGGAACAGGAAAAGGAGGAGGAGGAGGAGGAGGAGGAGGAGGAGGAGGAGGAGGAGGAGGAGGAGCAGGAGGGAGCAGGGCTGGGGGGCGGGGGGGGGCGGGGGGGTCGCTGCTTTGGTAACTTTGTTGCGTGCGTCGGGGCCGCGGGAGGCGGGCCGCGGCTGAACTGGGCCAAACATAGAAGCGGAGAAACGGCATTAGCAGAAGCTTTCGGAGGTCCGCGCGGACTTCTGGGCTCTGCGCTGGGCCCCCTCCGTGGCGCCTCCAGCGCCGCCCCTGGCGCGCTCCGCGCGGGGCAGGGAGAGGGGTCGTCCGGCGCCGATCCAAGCCGTCCGAGCGGAGCTCCGAAAAATGATGTTTGGTTATGCCACGTGCCTCGTCCTCGGAGACAGTTCGTGATGCTCAGACTGCGCCAACACGGTGCGGGTACGAGCAGTGTGCTCCGTGGAATCGAGGGGGTCGCGAACGGAGACGGGGCGGAGGAGGAGCAGGAGGGCCACGACTCCCCCGCGCCACTTTCCCGCGCCACTGCCCCCCGCCCTGGCGACCTCCGCGTGGGTATCGGCCCGCTCGGTGATCTCCCGCAGCGAGTCCTGCCCCCGCGCACGGCCGCAGGAGTCTTAAAGAGGGAGAGACGGGACGACGGGAGGAAACGACGCCAGATGATGAGCATGGGGATGAGGAGGACGTTGGGAGCAAATGAATGGGGGGGGGCCCTTTTCGGGGCCTGAAATCCCCATCTGGGCCCCAAAAGGTCCCCTTCAGGGGCCTCTTTCTGCAGCCCGCGCTGCCCCCCCCCCCATGTATCGCCCACCCTTGCGCGCCCCCCAAGGGCAACGGGAGGAAAGGATGCGGGGTGATGAGCATGAGGGACGAGGGGTGAAGGGGGGAGGGGAGGAGAGAGGGAGGGAGGGGAGGGAGGAGGGGGGAGGGAGGGGAGGGAGGAAGGGGCGGGGAGGGTGTGGGAAGGTAGGGGGTGCGCAGGAGGGCGAAGGACAAGCCCCCTGGCGCGCTGGGGGGGGGGCCCAGCGCAGAACTAAGAATCCGCGCGGACCTTCGAAAGTTTGTGGTTATGCCGTTACGCCGTTCGGTGTTCCTCTAGGGGAGGGGGGAGGGATGGAGGAGGGAGTGAATTCTTAAATCTTCGTGTAATTTGACCAGCCCATGCACAAACAATCGCTGGGCGAGCTGTCCCGATCAGGGACTTGTGCCAGAATGCTGTCACGCTCTGGGAGCCTCAGGGAGACATCTTAGGGCCTTCGTGGTAACTTATTCGGGGCCCTCTCGAGGCCATTTTGGAGGCCTCTCAAGCTCGCTTGGGGTCCTCGTGTAGCCATCCTGGAGGCCTTGGCAGCGCTCTCAGGGCCATCTTGGAGGAGGGAGTGAACTCTCAATTCTTCGCGTGACTCGTACCTGCTTTGCCCTTCGATGCTCCTCCCCCTCCCCCACACACCCCCATCGTCCCTCATCCTCCCCCTCCCGATCCCCCTCTCCCCCCTCCTCCCCCTCCTCGGGAGCGGTCAAAAGGAGGGTGTCCAAGAGCGGGGGGTGCAGATCATGGCCGGCGGCATGTGCGCGGCCCAGCGGGGGGGCCAGGGACGTAATGAAATAAGAAGGGGGCGCCACGAAATCTGAGGAAATATCATGGCCCCCGCCATGATATCCCCCCCCTAGTCATCACCCCCCTCTTTGCCGCCCCCGACCTCCTCCTCCTCTTCCCCCTCCTCATCCTCCTCCTCCTCCTCCCCCTCTTCCTCCTCCTCCTCTTCCTCCTCGGCCCCCCAAGTTGGGCAGCCCGCCCGCCCGCCCGCCGACCTGGCAGTGCTTGATCACAGGGGCGAAGCGCGCCGCCTGCGCGGTGCACATACACATACACATACACATACACATATACACATATACACATATACACATACACATATACACATATACACATACACACATACACACACATACACACATACACATACACACATACACATACACATACATATACAGATACATATACATATACATACACACCGCCGAGTTTGTGGGGTATGCGGGCCTGGCGCACGATGGCACAGCGATATTACGCGGCGGCATACGCGGGCCAAGGGCGCGGCACGCCACAGTGGAAACGAGGGCGCTAACGCGCGGCCTTACGCTGGCAGCTTACGCAACACTGTCGGCGCAGTTTCCTGCGTCGGTCGCACGATGGTCTGAGAAGTCGGCGCCGCGTGCACGCATCCGTCGCCGACATCTTCAGGAAGGGTGGCGACTGGCTCTCCGTAGGGAGCTATACACCGCCACCCTCCCCTGAGGCCCAGGACCAATCTCGTGGATGGTGTCGTGTCTGAATACAGATACATATGTGTATGCATATGAGTGTGTGCGTGTGCTTGTCCATATATACACATACATACATATGTACTTATATACATACACGTGTACTAGAATCATCGCGCGCGCGTCGCGCGCGCTCAGGTTCTAACCCAGGCTGGGAGGGCGCTGGGAGATCTTGGACAGCGCTATCACGCACAGGCGCGTGACATAGTCGTGCCTCTTGAGGGCCTCTTGGGAATCTCTTGGGTCTTCGCGGGGGCATCTGAAGGGCTTCTGGGGGGTTCTCCGTGCTTCCTCAATTAGCTGTTGGAGGCACATCTTTGGTGTTTCTTGGGGGGGATCTTGGGGCTTCTTGGGGTCCCTTGAAGACATCGTCGGGATTATCCGGGCAGTCGGAAGGTGATGTTCTGCTATATGAAGCCTCTTGGAGGCCTTTTGGGGGCGTCTTGGCGGGCTCTTGGGCCGCCTTGGGACCATCTCGGGCGTCTTAGGGCGATCTGTGGCCGTCCCGGGGCCCTCTTGGACCATCTTAGGGGCCCCCCGGGGCCGTCTTGGAGGCTCCTCCTCCTCCTCCTCCTCCTCCTCCTCCTCCTCCTCCTCCTCCTCCTCCTCCTCCTCCTCCTTCCCCTCCTCCTCCTCCTCCGCCTCTTCCTCCTCCTCCTCTTGGGCGTCTTGAAGCCTCTTGGGGGCGCCGACGAGGGGGCAGCAAAAAAAGAGGGCCCGATGGCCCACGGAGGTGGGCGGGCCGCTCTTCGCTGTTGAAAACCTAACAGCAATCAGCGATGTTGGCTTCGTGGGGCTCGTTGGGAAGGCAGTTCGGAGACTAGTAGGGGGCTCTGAGGAGGCACTCGTTGGGAAGGCAGTTTGGAGACTAGTATGGGGGCTCTGAGGAGGCAGCTTGGACTTGTTTGGGGTCTCCCAGGCGTCCAGGGTCTGCCGGGGGCCTCGGGAGGGTCTCGGGAGCTTCTTTGGGCCTCCTCTGCCCCCCTTTGGACCCATCTTGGGCATGTGCTGGGGCGTTTGGGGGCCGTCTTGGGCGGCTCTTGGGCAGTCTCGAAGCTTTCTTGGGCTGTCTTGGCGCTCTCTTGGAAGCCTTTTTGGCAATCTTGGGGCGGTCTTGGGGGGTCTCTTCGGTCTCTTCGACCTCCTTGGGGTGTTGGAAGCTCGACAACGAAAAAAATACTCACTGCGTGGAGCTCCCCATGTGTGCATCTCAAGTTTTATGTCATGCCATAGTGAGCGTCTGTTCATGAGCGTCCTACCCCCTGGCGGTTCCCCTTAGGGGTGCTGAAACCAGCGCCCCGCCTGAGACATCCTCACCATCTGCTCTGAAAGCAAAGGATGTTGGGCATGAAAACGAGCAAACCGCCTGAGACATCCCCGCAAACTGGCCGCGAACGGGCCCCTGAGAACACCTCTGGCGGCTACCCTTAGGGGTGCTGAAACCAGCGCCCCGCCTGAGACATCCTCACAATCTGATCTGAAAACAAACGATGTTGGGCATGAAAACGAGCAAACCGCCTGAGACATCCCCACAAACTGGCCGCGAACGGGCCCGTGAGAACACTCCTGGCGGCTCCCCTTAGGGGTGCTGACACCAGCGCCCCGCCTGAGACATCCTCACAACCTGCTCTGAAAGCACAGGATGTTGGGCATGACAACGAACAAACCGCCTGAGACATCCGCACAAACTGGCCGCGAACGGGCCCGTGAAACCACCCTGGCTGTTCCCCTAGGGGTGCTTAAACCAGCGCCCCGCTTCAGACATCCTCACAATCTGCTCTGAAAGCAAAGGATGTTGGGCATACAAACGAACAAACCGCCTGAGACGTCCCCACAAAGTGGCCGCGAACGGGCCCGTGAGCACACCTCTGGCGGCTCCCCTTAGGGGTGCTGAAACCAGCGCCCCGCCTGAGACATCCTCACAATCTGCTCTGAACGCAAACGATGTTGGGCATACAAACGAACAAACCGCCTGAGACGTCCCCACAAAGTGGCCGCGAACGGGCCCGTGAGAACACCCCTGGCGGCTCCCCTTAGGGGTGCTGACACCAGCGCCCCGCCTGAGACATCCTCACAACCTGCTCTGAAAGCAGGGGAAGTTGGGCATGAAAACGAGCAAACCGCCTGAGACATCCCCACAAACTGGCCGCGAACGGGCCCGTGAGAACACTCCTGGCGGCTACCCTTAGGGGTGCTGACACCAGCGCCCCGCCTGAGACATCCTCACAATCTGCTCTGACAGCAAAGGATATTGGACATGAAAACGAGCAAATCGCCTGAGACATCCCCACAAACTGGCCGCGAACGGGCCCGTGAACACACCTCTGGCGGCTCCCCTTAGGGATGCTGAAGCCAGCGCCCCGCCTGAGACATCCTCAAACTCTGTCGTGCGTTGAGTAACTCAGGCCATGAGAAGGTCTGAGTATGTGTAGGTCTGAGTGTGAGTAAGTCTGTATATGAGTATGTCTGGGCATGAGTAAGTCTGAGTATGAGTAAGTCTGTGTGTGAGTAAGTCTGTGTGTGTACGTCTGGGTATGATTAAGTCTGAGTATGAGTATGTCTGAGTATGAGTAAGTCTGAATATGCGTAAATCTGAGTATGCGTAAGTCTGGGTATGCGCAAGTCTGAATATGAGTAAGTATGCGTATGAGTATGTCTGGGTATGAGTAAGTCTGAGTATGAGTAAGTCTGTGCATGCGTAAGTATGTGTTCTGGGTGTGTTCTTGTTCTCTAGAGTCGGCAGCGTCCAAGACATAACAAGAGCCCCGTCTTAGGATATGGGAAAAAACAATGAACATCAAAGTGTTGTGCCTCTTGGGGCTCTCTCGGGGGACCTCTTGGCACTTTCCCGCAGCCATTTTGGCTTAATTCGTCAACCTCAGGGGGCCGCCGCGCCTGTGGACGAAGGGGCACCGCCAGTCCCCGACAGTCAGAGCAGCTTGCTGCTCGGCGTTCGGGTCACCCGCGCGCGAGCGCTGTCGAGCCATGGCGCCCGCGGCGGGGTGGCAGGACGGTGGAAGCAGGGCAACGGCCTGCAGCCGTGCTCGCGTGGAGTCGGTGACGAACACGCGTCGGGGAGGAAGTGTCGAGGATGTGGGGCACAGGCCTCCAGGCAGGCAGCCACGTTCAAGCAGGTGCCGCTGGGGCCCATCCAGGCGCGAAGTTACCATGCAGAAGAAGCTGGGCGCCAAGCGCGATGAACTCCTCTCCATCAAGAAGGAGCGCAACCGCGACATGGAAAGCGGCCTGGCGGAGCCAAAGGCTCTTGGGGCCGTTTTGGTGCCCTCTCGGGCCGTCTTGGGCGCCTCAAGCTCCCTCTTGGGGCCCTCGTGGGCCGTCTTGGGGCCCTGTTGGAGGCATCTTGGGCTAGCTTGGAACGGTCTTGGAGGTCTTCTGGGCCGTCTTGGAGCGTCGGGACGCCCAAAAGCTGAAACCTCGAACATCAATCACAAACCGATGGCAAGACAATGATGTTTGTCTCTTGGGGCCTTCGTGGAGAAGCCTCTTGGAGGCCTCTTGGGCTGTGTATTTGCGGTCTCGACCCCATCTGGGGCCACGATGGGGCTATCTGGGCTGTCTTGGAGGGGCTTGTCCAAGTCCCCGAGGGCTTCTGGGAGCTCTCTGGGGCAGTCTGGGAGCTCCAGAGCCGCTCCAGGGTGCTCTGGGAGCGGTCTGGGAAACCCTGGTCCTCCCATGCGCGCTCGGGCCCCGGGCCCCGGGCGCCCGGGCCTCGTGCACGGGGATATATATATATATATATATGATATATTATCGATATGTGTGTGTCTATGTATATGTATAAGTGTATGCACTTCTGTAAATATAAACACAATTACATCTATAGGTGTACATATATGAATGTAGCGGAACCTCCTGCCAGCCCTGCCCTTCCCCGCATGTATGCTGCACCTGCGGCACGAGCAACCAACATCGAATCGGGAAACCGGGTCGGCCCCGAACGCGCATCGAAGCGGACCGCAGCGGCACAGAGCCGGGATCGAACAGAATCGGGGGCGCCCCGATGCACGACACCGCCGTGCAAGTGTCGGGGAGGCCAGTGCCGAGTCGGATCGGAGGGGAGGAAGGGAGATCAGGAAGGGACAGGACAACGAAACGAGGGAGCGAGGGAAGGGACAATGAAATACTTGCCATCGCTCGGACGTCCATTCCCCGTGCATGTTTCGGGTTCGTGCGTGTTTTTTTGGCTCGATGGTCAAGGATGCTGCTCGATGGCCGTCGCCAAGAAACAAATGCACACGTCCGAGCGATGCAAGGAAAGAAGGATGGCGCTATCCCGCCTGCTTGATGGAGACCAGCTGCAGCAGATCCTTGCGGGCATCCTCGAAGGCCTTCTCCAGCTCCTGGAAGAGAGAGGAGAGCGCGGGAGCAGAGAGGTATGAGAAGGTGGCAACGGTATGAGGGAGGAGGGTAGATGAAGGCATAAGGCGGGGTGACGCGTTGTGTCCGACCACCCCCAGCGGAGGGAAGAGCAGTAGGAGGTGAAGGAAAATGCTCCTCACTCCTCCTGCTCCTCCTGCTCCTCCTCCTCCTCCTCCTCCTCCTCCTCCTCCTCCTCCTCCTAGGGAAGGGGGGATAGGGAGGGCCCCCCTCTCCTCCCTCCTCCTCCTCCTCCTCCTCCTCCTCCTCGCCTTCCTGTTCCTCCTTTCTCCTCCTCCTCCTTGTCCTCCTCCTCCTCCTTTATTGCCAACTCAGCACCACCACTCAGCCCTCCCTCCTTCCCGCCCGTCCCGCCTT
Source organism: Prorocentrum cordatum (assembly GCA_963575745.1). Classification (NCBI taxonomy): domain Eukaryota; class Dinophyceae; order Prorocentrales; family Prorocentraceae; genus Prorocentrum; species Prorocentrum cordatum. Next base: position 15,871 of record CAUYUJ010006552.1, read on the forward strand.
TTTTCCTCCTCCTCCTCCTCCACCACTTCCACCTCCTCCTCCTCCTCCTCTTCCTCTTCCTCCTCTTCCCCCCTCCCGTCCCAACCTATCTCCACTCTGCCCCCCTCCCCCCCCCCCCCACCCTCATCTCCACTCCCCCGCCCCCACATCTCCACTCCCCCCCACCCCACACACCCCCACCTCAGCCCCCCTCCTCCACTCGTGGCCTGCAGTCGCAGCCCTGGGGCGAAAGGGGGGGAGGGGAGAGTCGTCCTTCATGCGCTCGGGAGTGGCGGACTTGGCCTGCGCGCGCTGGGCTGGCAGAGCGGGGCGGGGCAAGGGGATGGCTTCTCCTGCCTCGTCCTCCTGCCTCGTCGCCGTCATCCTCCTACAACTCGTCCTGCTGCTGCCGTCTCTTTCTCCTCCTCCTCCTTCTCCTCCTCCTCCTTCTCCTCCTCCTCCTCCTCCTCCTCCTCCTGTCTCGCTCTCCTCGCCCCAATCCTAGTCCTCGTATGTTCCTCCTTTTCTCCTCCTCCTCCTCCTCCTCCTCCTCCTCCTCTGCCTCCTCCCTCTCCTCTTCCCTCTTCTTCTCCTTCTCTTGCTCCTCGCCAATCGTCTTGTTATCCTCCTCCTCCTCCTCCTCCTCCTCGTCCTCCTACTCTTCCTCGCCATATTGCTGGTGCTCCTCCCCTTGTTTCTCTTCCTCGTCCTCCTACTCCTCCTCCTGCTCTTTCGCGTCCCTCGCAACATTCCTCCTCCTCCTGCTCCTCCTCCTCTTCATCATCATCATCAGTCTCACCTGCTTTTCCATCGTCCGTCCGTCTCCTCGTCCTTTGCATCCTTTGCTTCCTCTCACTCCTCCTGCGCCTTCCTCCTGAACAACATGTGCGACGTTGTTCGACAACAGGGCGTGTCCAAGCCAGGAAGCCGCCTGTCCGGAGCAAGCAATTCCGAGGCAGGGGGCAGAGGAGAGAGGAGAAGAGCACAGGGAAAGGGGAGGACGCGGGGCGGAGGGAGGCGAGGATGGTACAGAGGCCGTGTGAAGGGCCAGAAAAGAACGCAACACGAGCATGTGGAGCGTCATCGGGTGCGCCAGTGACGCGTCAAGGAATGGACTTGGGACTGATGGCGACAGCACTGCGTCTGATGAACAAGTGCAGCGTAGCCACGACCAGGGAGCAGCTTCAACCAATCCTACTTTGCATTGACACATGCGTTGCACCAATTCGCTAGAGTCAGTCCTTGCATTGTTATGCACCTCTATCGCTGTGACTTCCCCAAGACGGCACAGGAGGCCTTTAAGACGCCCAAGATGGGCCTCCGACGGCGTCAGACGGACCAGGAGCCCACCAAGACGGCCGAACATGGCCCTAAGATGGCCCAAGACGGCCCAAGAGGCCTCCAAGAGGGCCTCCAGGAAGGCTGGAAAAGGCCAAAATCATTGATTTACCATGGGTTTTTCAAGGATTGTGGCTTTCTCTTTTTTTCTGCCTTCCGACGAGGCCCCCAAGACGGCCCAAGAGGTCTCCAAGACGCTCAAGATGGCCTCCAAGACGGCCCAAGAGCTCGCCAAGACGTCCTCCAAGAAGGCCCGAAAAGGGTCAAAATGGCCTCCAGGCGGCCAGGATGACCTTCGAGATGCCCACGTGTTCCCCGAAGGCTTTCCAAACCGATTCGGGGAACACGTGGTCCGATAGCTTAGCAGGTCTGGCCTCAACGTTCGGCCTCATATGCGCTTCCAAAAAGGCAGGGGGCGGCGGTGATTCGCCGTGCGTCTTCGATTCTTTTGGAACAAGAACCAACACCCCCCCACGTGTTCCCCGAAGGGTTTCCACAACGGCTGGGGGAACACATGGTCCGATTGCTTGGCCGAGCTCTGGCCTCAACGTTCGGCCACACAGGCGCTTCCACAAAGGCAGGGGGCGGCGGTGATTCGCGGTAGGCGTCTTCGATCCGCCGCCCCCTGCGGTCTTACCACAGAGGGGGCGCACGGCGCGCCAAACGTCTGGCAAGTTTCAAGCAGTCCAGGAATGCCCCCACATGGCAAAGCAATGCTCAACAAGATCGTCCCCAGACTATTCGTTTTCCCTATTTGGGGATACTCCTCCTGTAGAGGGACAGGCCCAATGTAAGGCAAGCCTGGGCCCGTTTCGCAAAACCTCCCCGTGGGGCCTCGGCCCGGCCCGCCGGCCACCCGGGAAGCTCTGGGCGACGCCCCTCCCGTCGACTCGTTCGCTGAAGCTGGCCCAACGATTGCCTCCCAGACGGCGAAGATGGCCCCCAGAGAAACCGCGATGGCGCCAACATGTCTTCCAGACGGCACACGATGCACCCGAGTGCGCCTCAAGACAGCCCAAGGCGGCCCAAGAGGCTCAAAAGAGGCCTCCAAGACGGCCCCAGAGGCCTCCCAGAAGGCCCGAAGAGGCCAAGGTCATTGATTCTCCTTATCGAGGCAAGAGAAGTATGCACATGCACCGATTCTGGCCAGGCCCATCCTGAGCCCAGGATCGGTGCATACGACCTCCTGCCTTGGCCAGGAAAGCCTATGCACCGATCCTGGGCCCAGGATAGGCCTGGCCAGGATCGGTGCATATGCATACTTCTCTTCGCCCGATCCTTAAGTGCTTGAAGGAGTTGGACATGACGGCCTTCCGACGGCCTTCTGACGGACGAAGAGGCCCCTAAGATTGCCCAAGAGGCCTCCAAGATGGTCCAAGATGCTCCAAAGACGGCCACAAAGGGCCCCAAGACGGCCCAAGAGGCCTCCAAGACGCCTGAGATGGCCTTCAAGACGACCCTGAAGCTCCTCAAGAGAACCCCAAGACGGCCAAGAAATGCTCTCAATACGGCTTCTGACAACGTCATACGGGCCAGGAACGCCGTAAGACAGCGAAAAAGGCCCGCAAGAAACCCCCAGAGGCCCCCAAAATGCCCGAGGAGGCCCCCAAGAGGTCTCCCAAAGCTCCCAAAAGGCCCCAAGAATGAGCCAAGAAGCTCCCAAAAGGTCTTCTCATCCAACTGTTTTTCCTTCTTCTCCCACGTTTCCCAGAATTTCCACAGGTCCCACACGTTCCACAGATCCCACAGGTGACAGGTCTCAGAGGCCCCACAACTCACAGAGGTCTCCCATCGCACGGGTCCGACAAGTTTCCCTTCTCCGACTGCGGAGAACACGATGGTGTTTGTTTGTGGAGTTCCAGATCGGCTGTCACACGTGTCTACGCATCGAGAAACATCCGCGCGATGGGAAGGGATAGGAGGGAGGGATAGGATGTCAGATAAACGCAAGCGCACCTAGTTTGCCTCATCCTCTTTTTCCTCACCCGCGTGTTCCCCGAAGGGCTTCCGCAACGGCAAGTGGAACGCATGGTCCAAAAGCGTGACCAAGCTTTGCCCAACTGTTAGCCACATGGGCGTTTCATGTAAGGCAGGGGGCGGCGGTGATTCGCCGAGGGCGTCTTCGATTCGCCGCCCCCTGTTGGCTTGCAAGAAGGGTGCACGGCGTGGCAAACGTCAAACCATGTCTGGTATTCTTTACAAGTTTCTCGTGGGCCTGTCGGTCGATCCCGCTGGCACGGAACAAAAAACCGTAGTTTTCCCAAGTCGTCGGTGTTCTCACCCCAGACGGCCCCATGATGGCTGCAAATGGTCTCCAAGATGGTTCCCAGACGTGCAAAATGGCCCCAAGAGGGCTCAAGATGGCCGCAAGATGTCTCCACGACGGCCGGGGTATTCACCCAACACGGCCCCAGTAGCCGAAGGCGGCCCGAGAGGCCCCCAAGAGGCCTCCAAGAGAACCTCCAGAAAAGCACAAAGAGATCTCTCCCCTCCTCCTCTTGTTCTTTCTCCCGCACGCCTTCCCCGAAGGGTTTCCAAACGGTGATGATGATGATGCTTAATGATGATGATGCTTATGGTGATGATGATGCTGCTTATGATGATGATGATGATGATGCTGATGATGATGATGCTTATGATGATGCTGCTTATGATGCTTATGATGATGATGATGATGATGATGATGATGATGATGATGATGCTCATGATGATGATGATGATGATGATGATGATGATGATGATGGTGATGGTGATGGTGATGATGATGATGCTTATGCTTATGCTTATGCTTATGCTTATGATGATGATGATGATGATGATGATGATGATGATGATGATGATGATGATGATTACTCTTGTTCTTTCTCACGCACGCCTTCCCCGAAGGGTCTCCAGACGGCTGGGGGAACACCTGGTCCAGCAGATCGGCCAAGATCTGGCCGCAACGTCCGTCCTGATATAGGCGCTTCGCAAAAGGCATGGGACGGCGGCCATTCGCCGAAGGCGTCTTGGATCCGCCGGCCCCACTGGATTGCAAAAAAACCCTGGATTGCAAGAAAGGATTGCAAAAAAACCCTGGATTGCAATCCTTCGTTTTGCAATCCTGGGTTTTTTTGCAATCCTTTTTTTGCAATCCTTCGTTTTTTTGCAAAGCCACGGGCTGCACGGCGTGCCACTTTTTGTTTACAGTCTTTTTCAATAATCGCAGTGGCCACCCGGAAAGCCCCGCCACCGTCGTTTTCCATGGGCCTCCTCCCGACCAAGATGGCCCTCAAATGGCCTCCAAGATGTAAGATGTAAGATGGCCTCCACGACTACCAAAATGGCCTCACAAAAAAGCCTAGGATTGCCACAAGATGTCTCCAAGATGGCCCAAAATGCACCCAGGACGGCCCAAGATGGCCTCAAGATGGCCCAGTGGCCCCCCACGACGCCTCCAAGGCGGCCGAAACGCCTCGAAGACGTCCTCCAGAAGGCCCCGAGGGGTTGAGATTCCTTGGATGTTTGAAAGATGGTTGTCATTGTTTCTTTTCGGACGTCTGACGGCCCGAGACGGCCCACGAGGCCACCGAGGTCGCCCCCAGAGCGTCACAAAGGCCTCCAAAATGGCCCCATGACGGCCCAGTAGGCCCCCAAGGCGGCCTCAGGAGGGCCCCATCGACGGCCCAAGAGGCCTCGAAAACGCTCAAGGCGGTCTCCAAGACGGCCCCGAAACGCTCCAAGAGGGCCCCAAGTCGGCCCAGAGAGGCTTCAAAGACCGCAGCAAAACGGCGGGAGACGGACCAGGAACTCACCCAGACTGCTGAAAGCCTTCCAAGGAGCCTCCAAAGGCCCACAAGAAGCCCCAAAAATGCCCCAAGAGACTCTCAGGAGGCCTCCTCCTCCTCCGTTTCCTGTTCCTTCTCTTCCGTCTCCCTCTCCTCCTCCTCCTCCTCCTGATCCTCCTCCTCCTGCTCCTCCTCCCTTTTTCTCTCTATCTCTCTCCTCCTCCTCCTCCTCCTCCTCCTCCTCCTCCTCCTCCTCCTCCTCCTCCTCCTCCTCCTCCTCCTCCTCCTCCTAGCGCCGCGCGCCCAAGGGGGGCAAAGCTGGTCGATCTCAACGCCCGCCGGCTACCGCCGCAGCTGGTGGCGGATCGATGGAAGGAAGGCCCGAGCTTCCGCAAAACTGAGGGGTCTCTGACAACGCTGGAACTTGGCACGATTTCCGGTGAACAAGAAATAGCTACACGCTGGCGCAAGCAGCGAACCTCTGGCGGGCGAGACAGCGCCGAGGCGCACGAGCGGACGAGGGGAGAGAGGGCCGACAACCGACGAGAGGCGAGGACCGAAGACAACACAGTGCCAGCAGTGAGCTAGAATGTCGGCGCTAGCCATGCACTCCGTGCAACCCAGCATGCAACAAGCACTCGAAGTCTGCTGAAACCGATATTTAACCAGTTATTCGAGAGCGTCCTCGCGGCGGCCAAGGCGAGAGCGGTAGGCAGGGAAACAAGGGCGAGGCGCGCGGCCCCCTGGTCAACGGCAAGGACGCGGGCCCTCCCCATCAGGGAACCAATCTAACAGGCAAACTCCAAATAGGGCCGACGGGGGCCCAGGGAAAAAGATCGGGGTCAGCTGTTGAACAAGTGACTCCTGCATCTAAAACTTCTCGGGGCTGAGTTCCTGGCGCGTGCGATCTCGGTGGGAATTCTGGATATTCAGAATCGCGCCGAAAGCTTTACTGCACCTCCGAGAGTCTGGGAAGCCTGCGTGCGCCTCCACAAAGTGCTGGCAGATGGCATTCGTCCTCCAAAACGAGGGCGTAAACTAGGCGCCGCCAGTCCACGACGGGGGGGCGCTGCCCTGCAGCGCGACACCATAAATTACGACTCTCTCTTTCTCTCTTTCTCTCTCTCTCTCTCTCTTTTTTTTTTCTCTCTCTCTCTCTCTCTCTCTTTCTCTCTCCTTGAACGTCGCCGAAGCAGCTCTGGCCCTGGGCGCGAGGCAAACGATTTCCAGCGATCGGATCTTCGGACCTCCCCAACCCCCCCCGTTGCCCCAAGTCGAGCGAGCGAATCCGCAGCGCGGTGCGTGGAGCGCTCTGGGGCACACGGCTGCCTTCGAAGCGGGGCAGGTTAGGCGGCGACGGCAGGAACTGTGCAACGCACGAGAGCATCGACGCGGCCCTCGCCGAATGCGCGTTCGAAGAGACGGAACATGCTGCGCCCGCGCCTGCGAGCTCGAAAGGGCGGTGGCGCCGCCTCAGGAGCGGCGCGGACCAACCATGAAGCTCTGCCTCTGGGCCGATGCACATCCCGAGGTGCCTGATGGCATCGGCGATTTTGAATGAAGACCAGGGAGGGACTTCAGTGGCTAACTTCATCAAATACTTTCTGTCGAGAACTTCCGGAAATGGACCGGTCAACATCATAATGTTGCGTTTGCCGGTCTTGAGGACGAGGGCCGCGAGGTGTTCAGCCATGCTGGAAATCCTGAAGACCCTGCACATCTACATTGAAATGGAGGCGCCAATGTCGTCGGCGCAAAGGCGAACGATCCCGCGAGACTTAGCCAATCGCGCGGTCGAAGCCGCATAAGATGGGATTCGCACAGACCGCAAAAAACCGTTCCAGATGCTGGGCGGCCCTGGATAATGCCAGAGAGGATCGGGAACGTGAGCGCCAGAAATCCCCCGAACTCAAAAAAACAGCTGACGCACGAATATAGCATCATCAAGAATTCGACCAGAGCGTCGGGCAGGCGAATCGCACGCAGCATCAGGTGCATCCGAGGATGCGAGACCGAAGGGGAGACATGCGCAAAGTCGGAGGCAACCAAGGCGGGCACGTAAATCTCTGCGCTGGGTAGCAAGGAATGCGCGCGGGCGTAGGCGTCGAGCTCGATAAGATTGGCCCCGAACTGTCGTCCCAGGATAAGGCCTCGCTGGAGACCGCCGGCAACTTTCGACCGCTCCTTGGAAAATGAGACCACGCGCGCGGCCGCGATGTTTTTGTCATCCGTGTCCTTGAGGCGACCGCTCCTAGGAAAATGAGACCACGCGCGCGGCCGCGATGTTTTTGTTATCCGTGTCCTTGAAGCAGAGGGGTCTGAGCTGACAGCGTTCTCTGACGCGCCCCCCCACTTCAAAGTCGCCCCCCCCCCCCCCCCCCTGGCCCCCCTTCGGAGTGAGCATCCCCGGGGGGTCGTTGAGACCAGAGAGGGCCCACCCACCATCCAGGAGCCAGAGCATCAGCTCAGTCGCAACCTCGAGCGCTCGGGCGGGCCCCTGCCGGCCCGCGCGCGGAACGCAATCGGGGCCAGGGGCGGCGCGGGAGAGGCGGCGAAGGACAGCGGCCATCAGCTTCTGCGACGGCGGCGGACTCTGGATAGGATCGACGCGCGACGCGAACCGTCCGACGCAGGCCTTCGCGGGCAACGTCGGCGCGGACTCGCCGCGAAAGACTTCAAGCCAGCATCCCGAGATGCCGGCAGCGATATCAGCAGGGGCCGGAGAGATGCCTCCACCTTCTCGGGCGCCGCGGATATACAGACGCTTGCCACATTGAATCCAAAGCTTAGCCTTCACCTGAAGCCTCTGGAGACGCTGTCAAAATCGTTTGCGTTCGGATCCACCCAGGGTAATCGAGGGGGTCTGCGAGAGCTCCTAGAGTTCCCCCATGCGGGGTTCTTCCTCCAAGCGGCCCAACATCTAGGACAAAACAAACCTTCGACTCATTGAGCCAGATGCGCTTCGACGCCTGGCAGACGCCTAAGAAGCCGCTCGCCAACGGGCGCCGCTGGGCCAATCGAGACCCGAGACGGAAATCCTGACGCCAATCCGCTCGCCCAATAGTTCAGCAGAACACAATTCTGCCCAGGTCGAGACAAAACGCCCTGAGAACCACGCGCACCGCGCAGCGAACTACAGTCGGGGTGGATTGAAGAAGGCGCGCGAGAGGACAAGACTCTTCCGAGGGCCACATTGCCATATGAATGTAGAAACATGGGTCGCGACGCGCAGGACACCTGGGCACCCCTGTTGATTCGGCAGGGTCGACCTACGAACCCGGCTCGACAGCATTGCGAGCGAAGAGGGTCGCATCCTTCACGGGCGCCCTAAAATACATCATCATGATGGGTGGGGGGAGGTCCTCGAGGTCATTAGCTTCCAAGTCGGCATTCATGAACCCCCGGTAAGTTTCAGCCCCGAACAAGTCCCCATGAGTTCCTCTGGCGTCGGGGTCCTTCTGAGGGGCAACTCTGAAGTCCGCCCTAGCAGCAGCGTGATCCGAGAGCATTGGTCCGTGCACGACCTCCGCTGGGCCATAGGTGTTGCCGCGAATATTCAGCTGGAGAATCACCTAAACTGGGGGCGAAGTAAACGCCCTGTCCACGATGCTTATCGCGCCGATGGGCGCGCGGGCTTGCGCGGGGTCCCACTGCTGGATCTCCGCGAGAGAAGAGAAGCGCGAGTGCCGGATCGGGCACTGCGTGCCGCGCCAGGTCTGAGACCCAAGGCTGGGGCCCGGAAACTGGGGCGGGTCGAGAGGGGTCGGGGGAGAAGTGGCGATGCTGAAGTCACCGGCGACGACGACCAGACGATGATGAGGATCATCGGCGGCGAGGGGGCGATGCTGTTCGACATGTTCTGCGATGCATCTCTCCCGGTCGGCCGAAAGCCCAGACTTGTGCACGCTGCGCTGCGCGATCCAAGAGTTCCCGCCATCAAAAACCATCACTCCGGCCAGGGGCGAGAACCTCTGAAGACGACTCCAAGTTGGCCTCTGGGTTCGACGGAACAGGGGCCAGCGCGATGGCGCCAGCAGGGCAGGGGCCGGGGATCCACTGGGGCACGTCGGAGTCCGCGGGGCGTGGGATCACCGTGAACCTGGCGCGGCGCTCGCGCGGCACGTGCACGACAGGAACCAACTCGCGAGCTTCGTCCTCGGCGCCGCGCGCCTCCTGCACGGCGGCCGCGCTGCTGAGAGACAGAAGGCAGGCGAGGTCGTGGAGTTTCCTGGAGCGGGTCGGGCCGCGGCGGCGGGAGAGGGCACTCGCATTCCAGCTGACGAAACTGAGGGAGGAGGAGGAGGAGGAGGAGGAGGAGGAGGAGGAGGAGGAGGAGGAGGAGGAACTAGGAGCCTGCCAGGGCCCCACAAAATGCGTCAAAGAGACCGCACGTCAGCGTCAGCCTGCGCCTGGAACCGCGCCAACACGCGGGAGTCGAGGCGCTCCCCGCGGAGGTCCTGGGCGGCGAGGTCGGCGGCGTTCCACTCGACGGTGGGCGGGCCGTCTGCCTCCGGGGTGTAGCGGAGGGGCCGTTTGCTTCCGTGCCCGCGATATCCCTCCGCGCTCGCGATCCACAAAGTAACGCCTGTCTGGGTAGACCTGCTCGAACTCGCGACGGAGCAGTCTGCGCCCGAGGTCGCGTCCGACTTGACATTTGTTCCTCTCAGCGCTGATGGAGAGATCCGCGGCTGCCCCCATCGGCGTAAGGGCTGAGGACTAGCGCCGCGAGCCATCATGGTTGCGAAAAAAGCACCGAGGCCTTGACCGAACGGAGCGCGCAGCCCGCTGCGCGCTGCCCGTGATCTGGAATCGCGAGTCGCTTCGCCGCGGGTGCGGTCGCCGATGCGCTGATCTCCACGCCTTCCACCTCGAGATTGGTTTCGGTGCGCCACGGGGAGACAGCCTCACGAACGGCCGTCACCAAGACAATCTCCTTGCTGCGGACGACCAGGATGGTGGGGTCCGGGGGCCTGTCGAAACCAGACGGCGCCGAGGGAAGAACGGGCTCCTCGGATCTGCTGTCTCGCATCTGCTCGGTGAGATGCTGGATCTGCTTTTCAGGAGCACTGATGCGATTCTCGTGACCACTGAGCATTGCTTCCGCCTTCCGCATGCGAAGTTCGATCTGCTCGTCAAAACTCTGGGCGCGGGATGCAACTGCCGAAGACAGAGAGAGAGAGAGAGAGCCTGCGCGTGGGCCTGCACGGCGCTGGTGGCAGCCATGACCTGGCGGTGGGAGGCGTCCACGTGACTGAAGGGGCCCTGGGACACACAAATAAATACGCACAAATAGCCGGATTCCCCATATTTTCCTATATTTTCTGCGTTTTTGTCTTCCCCCCCCCCACTCCCCATATTTTCCTATATTTTCCTGGGGATCGACGATTGATTGTGTCTGTGTTTTTTCCCCTCCTGAAGCGTGGGACTAGTACGCCGGAGCTCCATGGTCAGGCTGGGCGATGTAGCCACGCTGGGGAGAAGCAGGAGCACCAGCACCAGGAGATGGACGAGGAGGGTAAACCGCGGAGAGGCTCGCCTCCATTTATCTGCCGAGCCGAAGTACTCATCTTCCTCTGGTCCTGCAGCGGGGCGCCGGCGACCGTCTTGTCCACGGGAGGTCTTCGGAGGGTGTTCTGTAGCAGTCCGCTCGACCACATTAGGCATTCTGTCGCCTGCACAAGACTTGTGAAGCACCCTTCAGCTACACCAGTTGCTGACGTAACGAAATGTAGGAGAAGCTGAGTGACCACCACCAGCGCACGACACGCTGGATAGCTCGGAAGAGAGCTGCCCGCCCAAAATAGGACCTGTTCCCACTTGAGCCAGCGTGGCAGCAGATTTCCTCCTCTTCCTCCTCCTCCTCCTCCTCCTCTTCCTCCCTTTTCCTCTCCCTCCTCTTTTTTCTCTCCCCTTCAGGAGCACACCGTTTGACCTTAGCCGGGCAATGGCCACCAGGTTCCAGCTCATGATGGGCGCTTGCAGGACGGCATGGGGGCGGCGGCGATTCGGGAGGAGGAGGAGAAGGAGGAGGAGGAGGAGGACGAGGAGGAGGAGAGGGAGGAAAGGGAGGAGAGAAAGGAGAGGGAGGAGAGGGAGGAGGAGGAGGAGGAGGAGGAGGAGGAGGAGGAGGGGGAGGAGGAGGAGGAGGAGGAGGACTGTAAGCGTCCAAGACGTGGATTCAATATCTGCAGATGCCTGAAGACGCCGGTGCGCGCTGGAAGAGGCGCCTCGTGCTCCTGCCCCCCCGCCCTCGTCGTTTTTTGTTGTTCCTCCTCCTCTTGCTCCTTCCCTCCTCCGCCTCCTCCTCCTCCTCGTCCTCCTCGTCCTCCTCTTCCTCCTCGTCCTCGTCCGCGTCCTCCTCGTCCTCGTCCTCGTCCTCGTCCGCGTCCCTGTCCCTCCTCCTCGCCCGCCCTGCGTGCTTCCCTGCCTGCCTGGACCCCCAGTCTCGCCCACGGACCTCGCCGAGAGTGGAGCGAGCGCGTCCGCCTCGCCCGCCCCCTCGTCGCGCCCTGCCCTTGCGTGGGAGGGCGCAGCGGGCTCAGAGACACACACACACACACACAGAAACACACACACACACACACAGAAACACCCCCCCACACACACACACACACACACACACACACACACACACACACACACACACACACACACACACACACACACACACACACACACACACACACACCACAAACACACACACACACACACACCCAACACACACAACGCACACACACACACACACACACGCACACCACACACACACACACACACACACACACACACACACACACACACACACAGAGACAACACACACACACACAGACAGAAACACGCACACACACACACACACACACACACACACACACACACACAGAGAAACACACACACACAAACAGAAACACGCACAATTTCGGTGTTCGGGGGTCACGGTAAGGCTTCCCTCCGCCTCCGCACGGCAGCCCTGACACCTCTCGAGGCTGGGCGTCGCCCGCGCACGGGCAGTCCCCTGAGCGGTGACGCACCCCGCGGCCAGGGGTGGTCGCTCTTCCACCTCGTGGCGTCCTGGTTAGCTTCGCTGGCTATGGAGGCCATTGGACTCGCGGCACCCCTGCTTATCTCCGCCTCCCTCTTCTGGCCCCCTCCTCGGCTCCTCCGCGCACCGCGGCTCCTCGTCCTTGCTCCTCCTCTTCGCCGCTCTCCTCCACCTGGCCGTCCGCCTCCCCCGCCTGGCCGCCTCGTCCAGGGCCTCTTCCACCATCTCCTTCTCCACCTGCCGGCTGCCGCGCGAAGAGGGGCATGGCTTGGACATCCCGAGGCGTGAACGTGCCGACACCACAAGGCATTGAGCGCATCTGTAAATCGCTCTCTCTCTCTCTCCCTCTGTCTCCCTCTCTCTTCCTCTCTCTCTCTCTCGCTCGTTCTACACATGTATTTTTATATATACAGATAGATACATATATATATATATATATATGCATATATATACACACACCTGTAAATAAGAATGCATGCCTACACTTGCACACAAACCTGTGTTTATATGCACAACCAGACCTATACACACATCTACTACAAAATATGTGGCGATCCCTTCTCGCGCGCACACACAGTCTCTCTGGCTCTTTCTCCCTCCCTCCCTCTCCCTCTCTGCCCCCGTCCCTCGTGCCTCCCTCCATTGCCACCGCCAGCTTCTGCGACGGAGAAGCTCCAAACACATGCCTTAGGCTCCCTCTCTGCTTCCACTCCTTCTCCCCATCCCCCATTCCCCCCACCATTCCCCCCTGCACCGGCCCTCCTCTCTTTGGCTCAAGCCCTAGGCGTACGTGCTGGAGCCAAGTGGACCTGATAGCGGCAAGGCCACGCACTGATCATCTGACATACCTCTTCATAAACAGCTTGCTCCGACTCTCTTGCGGGGCATTCATTTCCTCTCCGCCGCGCCACGCGCCCCTGCCCCCTCGTTCTGCCGCCCCCCGCCCCGACCCTCGTCTTGCCGTCGCCGCCAGGCTCAGCCCACCGCGCGAGCTTTCCTTCAGGCTGGACGTCGGTACGCATGTACCGTAGCAGAGGCGATCGAATGTCGGGGGGACGTGAGACTCGTGTTCGGGGCGGCTTGGCGGAGGGCCGTCAATGGCGAGACCCAATCTGAAACTTGACGCGAATTCCCGCTGCAAACATAGCTGGACCGTGAAGATTCAGGGGGGGCACGTGAACAAAAAGCGCCACCGAACCCGAGCTCCAGCGAGATGCGGCACTCCACACGGTGTCTCGGATGTGTTCCTGGAGGAGGAGGAGGAGGAGGAGGAGGAGGAGGAGGAGGAGGAGGAGAAGCGAGGAGCGAGGAGCGAGGAGCGAGGAGGAGAAGCGAGGAGCGAGGAGCGAGGAGAGGAGGAGGATCAGCGCGGGAGGAGGAGGAGGAGGAGGAGAAAAGGGAGGAGGAGGAGAGGGAGGAGGAGTAGGAGGAGGCGGAGGGAGGAGCGAGGAGGCGAAGCGAGCAGGAGGAGCGAGGAGCGTGAGGCGAAAGCGAGGAGCGAGGAGGAGGCGCGAGAGAGAGAGAGGAGCGAGCGAGGAGCGAGGGAGAAGACTAGGGAGGGTAGGAGAGGAGGACAGGATGAGCGAGGAGGGGAAGAGGAGCGAGGAGGAGGAGGAGCGCGAGGACGGGGAGCAGGAGCAGGGCAAGGAGCAAGGAGCGAGGAGCGAGGAGGGGAGGGAGGAGGAGGGGGGAGGAGGAGGAGGAGGAGGAGGGAGTAGGGAGGAGGAGGAGGAGAGGAGGCGTGGAGCGAGGAGGAGGAGCGAGCGAGGGAGCGAGGACGAGGAGGCGAGGAGCGAGGAGCGAGGAGGAGGAGCGAGGAGCGGAGGACGAGGAGGAGGAAGCGAGGAGCGAGGAGAGGAGGAGAGAGGAGGAGTAGAGTAGGAGGAGGAGGAGGAGAGGAGGAGGAGGGAGGAGGAGGGGAGGAGGAGGAGGAGGGAGGAGGAGGAGCAGGAGCAGGGGGAAGGATGAGGAGAGGAAGGAGCGAGGAGAAGGAGCGAGGAGGAGGAGCGAGGAGGCGAAGCGAGCAGGAGGAGGAGGAGAAATGTTCCTCCTCCAGCCGCTGCTGCACAGGGCCCCCCCCCCCCCCCCGCACGTCTCCAGCTGCGGCCTCGGCAGAGGGGGCGCGCGCACAGCCCGCCGCAGCGGCAGCGGCGGCCTCGCCTGGGAACGGCGCGGGTCACAGCAGCGAGGCCGCGCCGCCGCGCGACGACTGAGCGCAAAGCTCACCGCAGCGGCAGCGGCGGCCTCGCCCAGGCGCAGCGCGGGTCACGCCAGCGACGCCGCGCCGCCGCGTGACGACTGAGCGCAAAGCTCACCGCAGCGGCAGCGACGGCTTCGCCCAGGAGCAGCGCGGGTCACAGCAGTGAGGCCGCGCCGCCGCGTGACGACTGAGCATCCATCCCCAGCGGCGTGGCCTGGGCCCCACAGGCCGACGTACCCCGCCAGATGGGGATGTGGGCCCTTCCCTTCGGGCTTTGAGGGGTGTAACCCCCAACCCAGGTGGCAATTCGGTGGGGGTCTCGGAGGGGATGAGGACGGGGATGGGGGGTCGGATAAAAGATACCGAACGACGGAGGAGAGCACGAAGGCCGTCGAGACGCAAGATGCCTGAACACGTGCTCCTCATTTCGACATCGAGCCGTTAAGAGAGGCCGGAGATGCGTGAAGGAGGCTGCTATGGTTTACTATTTTTGACTATTCCTCCTGCAGAAGGACATGCCGGACTGAAGGCTCCCCGCAGGAGGCCGTGCCAGAGGCCGAAGCAGCGCGCGGCGGCCCGACCCCACGGGGAGGGAGGGCGCAGAGGAGGGGGGCGAAGCAGGGTTACACCAGGATCCGGAGGGCACCGGGGCCTTCGTGCAGCGGCGCAGGCACCAAGGCCTCGCACGAGCGAGGCGGCGGGGGAACGTGGGAGCGGTGGGAGACGGGAGATCGTGAAGCATTACTTTGGCCAGGGTCGCTACCCTGGGGGTAGGGGGCGGGGGGGTGGGCCCGAGGAGGAGGAGGAGGAGGAGGACCAGTGCAAAACCAAGAGTCATCAACGATGCTGGAATCAACACTCCCTCCAAGCTCTTTTTTTCATAGGCCCCTACAACGGTTCATTTCCATTGAGGGAGTTGCCTCGTTGGAAGAAGACAGCCGTTTGAAGACCCGGAAGCATGCCAAAACATTATTCTCGGGATTCCAACGCTACGAATCAACCTGAGAGCTGCGTTTTGACGGTCCGGAATCGCGCCAGAACGCCATTCCTGGGGCCTCAACACCGCGAATCAACGTAACTATGGCACCCTCATAATCTTGAATCCTTCCGAAACACCATTTCTGGTACGCTGACCATGGGACTCCGTGAAACTCTTGCAACTGTTAATGAAATGCGCGCGGCGCTAAGGCGACAACCACGTTTTGAAAAGGAAGCGCCCCCAATCCGTGAAATTTTTGCAAATGGTTAAAATGAATGTACACGGCGCGAAAGCGAGAACCACATGTTGAAAACGAGCCGCCCTCAATATGTGAGACTCTTGCAAATTTTTACATCAAAAGAATGCGCGCGGCGCTAAAGTGATAACCGCGTGTTGAAAACGACCCGCCCTCAACTCCCTCAGCCCGTGAAGCTCTTGCAATTTGTTACAACGAATGCGCGCGGCGCTGAGGCGAGAGCCACATTTTGAAAACGGCCCGCACTCCATCTGCGAAGCTGTTGCCAATGTTGAGGCTTCAAAGTCACACATGATGAGGAAGTCCCAAGCGAAACGTCCGGCCCGCCCTAAAATCTGGCCTTGGGGTTCGACAGGGAGAAAATATGTATAAGGAAAATGAATGGAAGAGGAAGAGGAGGAGGGGGAGGAGGAGGAGAAGGACGAGGACGAGGACGAGGACGAGGAGGAGGAGAGAGGAAGAGGAAGGAAGAGGAGTCGGAGTCGGAAGCCTTGGCAACTGGTGAGTCCACTGGTACTTTGCTGGGACGTGTCTCGCATGTGTGCGAGCTCGATAGCTGATGGCGGCATTATCGGCATTACAGGGGGTCAGCCTACGGGACCCCTGGCCTTGTTAGGCCCATTGGGCCCGCTGCAGCTCGATGCCGAGCACCTCCGAATTTCGCAAACCTGGAACGTAGCGGTGGAGGCTTATGACCTTCTGGCCCATCCCCTCCGACTCGGGAAAACGGGTTTTCAAACTTGTGCCAGTCTTTGCCAAGAGAAACCCGTCTACTGTGTGTGCAGCTGAGAAGACTCCTCCATCCCCCCCACTCCTCCACTCCACCCCCCTCCCCACGGTGACGCTCTAAGGCACGGGCAGGTAGTGCTCGGGCATCGGCCTGAGACGAGAGCCTGCTGCCTCGTATTTGTTACTGCTGTGATCTGTCCGCCTGGCCTCTTGGCCTCGGACAAGGTAACGATACCATGAAGAACAAAAACGAAAAGAAAAACTGCTGATCACGATTGCACGCTCATGAATATGCAATCTGGGGCCCATGCACTGCTCACTGTTGGCGGCTCAGTTGTGCAAGCAG
>CAUYUJ010006552.1:37500-42500 GCA_963575745.1 Prorocentrum cordatum
CGCCGCGCTTGAGGAGCGCCCGGACTGCGGAGTCCTGCCCGCGCCGCTCCTCCTCCTCCGGCTCCTCCCTTCGTCGTCCTCGTTGCATTCGTCGTCGTTCGTCGTCGTCGTCGTCGTCGTCGTCGTCGTCGTCGTCGTCGTCGTCGTCGTCGTCGTCGTCGTTCGTCGTCCGTCGTCGTCGTCGTCGTCCGTCGTCCGTCGTCGTCGTCGTCGTCGTCGTCGTCGTCGTCGTCGTCGTCGTCGTCGTCGTCCTCGTCGTCGGTGTCGGTCGTCGGTCGTCGGTCGTCGTCGTCGTCGTCGTCGTCGTCGTCGTCGTCGTCGTCGTCGTCGTCGTCGTCGTCGTCGTCGTCGTCGGTCGCCGGTCGCCGGTCGTCGTCGTCCGCCCCCTTCTCCCCCCTGCCCCTGACGCTTCCTCGTGCCCCCCCTAACCCTGCAAAGCCCTGCCTCCTCTGCCTCCTCCGTCGTTCGGGCTGTATCTCGATAGCCCATGTGGTACTCCAGATTTCGTAATAAAAGGGAGGGGGGGTCTGGACCCTCCAAGACAAGCCATTTCAGACCTCCCCCGTGGGAGAACCCTCCAAAACATCGTCCCCAGACCCCCCAAGGCCCTCCAAGATAGCCTGGAAGAGACCCCCCCTCGAAATGAGACCCCCCTCCCTTTATTACGAAATCTGGGGTATGTATGCTCAGCTCAAAGGTTGAATGAGCTTGGCAATAGACCCAACCATATGCAGTTGTGGGCACCGTCGTTGTGTGCACCGCATTCGGAGGGGCTCTCTGTGGGGCCACGAAACGTGTGAAGGGTGTGCCAAAAATGGGTGCGGTGGGCGCATGCCAACACGGCCACTGTGGCCCCGGGTGGAGCTCCCTATGGGGCCGCGAGACGTGTGAGGGGTGTGCCGAAATTGGCGCGGTGGGCGCATGCGAACGCAGCCACCAGGTCCGTCGTGGAGCCCCCTTTATGGGGCCGCGGAACGTGTGAGGGTGTGACAGACTGGATGCGGTGGGCGCATGCCAACGCAGCCACTGGGGCCGTCGGTGGAGCTCCCTGTGGGGCCACGAGACGTGTGAGAGGTGTACCGACAATTGTGCGGTGGGCGCATGCTGCGAACGCAGCCACTGGAGCCGTCGGTGGAGCTCCCTATTGGGCACGACAAGTGTGAGGGTGTGCCAAATGGGTGCGGTGGACGCATGCCAACGCAGCCTCCGGGGCCGTCGGTGGAGCTCCCTATGGGGGGGCCACGAAGCGTGTGAGGGGTGTGCCGAAATGGGTGCGGTGGGCGCATGCGAACGCAACTGCTCAGACCGGGCCCAAGAGGGCCCCCTTTCGGCAGCCCTCGCTGCCCCACCCCTTGCTCGCCCTCCCCATGGCGCGTCCTCCGAGACGCCTCGCCACTGCTTGACCCCCCTCCCCTTGAGCAGCGCCCGGGCGCGGCCCCGCCTCGTCCGCTCCGGCGCGGCCGTCGTGGCGGGGGCGGGGCCCCGGCCCGCTGGCGCGCTCCACGCGCCTTCGTCGCAGAGCTCGCGCGAGAAAGCGCCTGCCGTTTCCGCGCTGCCGTTCTCGCGCTGGTCTCGTGCGCTGTCGTTCTGCCTCCGCTCGCTGCCTCTGCCCCACAGCGGCGGGGGGCCAGGGCGCCGATGGGTTCGCTTTCCTCGTGTTGCTTCCGGATGGAACACAGGGCTCGGATCGGGATAAATCGCTCCAGAGCGTTCCGGCGCGCTCTCGGAGCGTTCTGGAACGCTCTGGAGCGGCCGCGGCGCCCAATACATCCTCCAAACCCGCCGATTCTCAGAGATTTCGAGTTATCCCGATCCGAGTTTGTCCCGATCCTCGTGTCGTTTTAGGATGCCGCCTCTCTCCACCCCGACGCCGGCCCGCGAGGCCGCCAGAACACCGCTCAGCTCGCGCCCTGCCTGCTCGCGCCGTGGCGAACGCCACGGCGTCCTGCACCTCCAGCTCTCGCGCAGGCCAGGAGGGCGCGTGGGGCCTGCTCGTAGACGCGGACGCATTGGGCGACAAAGCAAGAGTAGTCAAACAACATTCAAGGATTGTCAAACCAGCAGAACACTCGTCCCCGGCCTGTTTTGACTATTTTTTTGATACTCCTCCTGTAGAGGGATGCGCCAGACTTCAGCGCAGCCTCCTCGGACACGCGCGCAGGCGCGTCGATCATTAGCAGCGGGCGCTCGATCGCGGCTTTGGGAGCCGAAGTGCCGCGACCTTCTGGCCTCAAGGGCGCTGAGGTGGCCGTGGCGCTGAGGCGCTCCGATTGCACAGTGCGAGAATTCGCTGTGGTACGCCTCGGGGCCACGAATTCACTGCGACCGCACGGCCGAGGCACCTCCCGCCTCTCGCGCCCGGGAGCCCACGAGCCAACGAGGACGGCGACGCCAGTCGTCGTCGTCGTCGTCGTCGTCGTCGTCGTCGTCGTCGTCGTCGTCGGTGTCGGTCGTCGGTCGTCGGTCGTCGGTCGTCGTCGTCGTCGTCGTCGTCGTCGTCGTCGTCGGTGTCGGTCGTCGGTCGTCGTCGTTGTCGTCGTCGCCGGACGCCTGTCGTCGGTCCACGGTCGTCGTCGTCGTCGGCGGCGGCGGCGGCGTCGTCGTCGTCTTCCACCGTCGTCGATCGTCGTAGGTGACGGTCATCGACGCCGTCGGTCGTCGTCGTCGTCGTCGTCGGTCGTCGTCGTCGTCGTCGTCGGTGTCGGTCGTCGGTCGTCGTCGTCGTCGTCTTCGGCGTCGTCGTCGTCGTCGTTGTCGTCGGCGTCGGTCGTCGGCGTCGTCGTCGTCCTTGTGGTCGGAGTCGGTCGTCGGTCGTCGGTCGTCGTCGTTTTCGTTGTCGTCGGCGTCTGTCGTCGTCGTCGTCGTCGTGGGCCGTCGGTTTTCGGTCGTCTTCGGTATCTGTCGTCGTCGTCGTCGACGTCGTCGTCGGTCGTCGGTCCTCGGTCGTCGTCGTCGTCGGCGTCGTCGGTCGTCGGTTGTCGTCGTCGTCGTTCGTCGTTCGTCGTCGTTCGTCGTCAGTCGTCGTCGTTGTCGTCGTCGTCGGTCGTCGTCGTCGGTCGTCGGGCGTCGGTCGTGGATCGTCGGTCGTCCTCGTCGTCGTCGTCGTCGTCTTCGTCCGTCGTCGTCGGTCGTCGGTCGTCGGTCGTCGGTCGTCGTCGTATTCGTCCGTCGTCGACGTCGGTCGTCGTTGTCGTGGTCGTCGTCGTTCGTCGGTCGTCGGCGTCGGCGTCGTCGTCGTCGTCCGCATCGGTCGTCCTCCTCGTCGACGTCGTCGTTCGTCGTCGTTCGTCGTCAGTCGTCGTCGTTGTCGTCGTCGTCGGTCGTCGTCGTCGGTCGTCGGGCGTCGGTCGTGGGTCGTCGGTCGTCCTCGTCGTCGTCGTCGTCGTCGTCTTCGTCCGTCGTCGTCGTCGTCGGTCGTCGGCGTCGGTCGTCGGTCGTCGGTCCTCGTCGTCGTCGTATTCGTCCGTCGTCGACGTCGGTCGTCGTTGTGGTCGTGGTCGTTCGTCGTTCGTCGGCGTCGTCGTCGTCGTCCGCATCGGTCGTCCTCCTCGTCGACGTCGTCGTCGGTGTCGGTCGTCGTCGTCGTCGGTCGTCGGTGGTCGTCGTCGTCGTCCTAAGCGTCGGTCGGCGATCCTCGGTCGTCGTCGTCATTGTCGTCGTCGTCGGTCGTCGGTCATGAGTCGACGGTCGTCGTTCGTCGTCGTCATCGTTGTCGTCGTCGTCATCGTTGGTGTCGGTCGTCGTCGTCATCGTCGTCGTCGTCGGTCGTCGTCGTCGGTCGTCGTCGTCGTCGGTCGTCGTCGTCGTCGTCGTCGGCGGCGGGGTCGTCGTCTTCCGCCGTCGTCGTCGGTCGTCGTCGTCGTCGGCGTCGGTCGCCGTCGGTGTCGTCGTCGTCGTCAACCTCGGAAGGTCCGTCGTCGTCGTCGTTGTCGGCATCGGTCGCCAACGTCGGCGTGGGTCGTCGACGTCGGTCGTCGTCGTCGTCGTCATCGTCGGTCGTCGACGTCGACGTCGTCGTCGGTCGTCGGCCGTCGGTCGTCGGTCGTCGTCGTCGTCGTCGTCAACGTCGTCGTCGGTCGTCGTCGTCGTCGTCGTCATCGTCTTCGCCGGACGTCGGTCGTCGGTCGTCGTCGGTCGTCGTCGTCCGGCGTCGTCGTCGTCGTTGTAGTCGGACGTCGTCGTCGTCGTCGTCGTCGTGGGTGTCGGTCGTCGTCGTCGTCGTCGTCGTCGTCGTCTTCGCCGGACGTCGGTCGTCGGTCGTCGGTCGTCGTCGGTCGTCGTCGTCCGTCGTCGGCGTCGTCGTAGGCGTCGGCTATCGTGGTCGTCGTCGTCGTTGTCGTCGTCGGTCGTCGTGGTCGTCGTCGTCCTCCTCGTCGACGTCGTCAGCGTCGTCGTCATGGTCGTAGTCGTTATCGGTCGTCGCTCGTCGTCGGAGTGGGCGTTGTCGTCGTCGTCCGTCGTCGGTCGTCGTCGTCGACGTTGCCGTCGGCGTCTGTCGTCGTCGTCGTGGTCGTCAACGTCATCATCGAAATCGTCGTCCTCGTCATCGTCGTCGTCGGTCGTCGGCGGTCGTCGTCATCGTCGTCCGTGGTCGGTCGTTGGGAGTCCTCGTCGTCGTCGTCGTCGTTGTCAATCGTCGGTCGTCGTCGTCAGCGTCGTCGTCGTCGGCTGTCGGTCCACGGTCGTCGTCGTCGTCATCGTCGTCGGTCGTCGGTCGTCGGTCGACGATCGTCGTTCGTCGTCGTCGTCGTCGGCGCCGTCGTCCGTCGTCTTCGTCGTCGTCGGTCGTCTTTCGTCGGTCGTCGGCGGCGTCGGCGTCAGTCGTCGGCGTCCTTCGTAGGTCGTCGGTCTTCGTCGTCGTCGTCGACGTTGTCGTCATCGTGGGTATCGGTCGTCGTCGCCGTCGTCGTCGGTCGTCGGTCCTCGTCGTCGTCGTCAGTCCGCGTAATCGTCGTCGTCCTCCTCGTCGGCGATCGTCGTTCGTCGTCGTCGTCAGCGTC
>CAUYUJ010006552.1:50000-52882 GCA_963575745.1 Prorocentrum cordatum
GGTGGCCCCAGGGGGAGCTCCACCGAAGGCCCCAGTGTCACCGCCCGCATGCGTCCCCCACACCAATTTCGGCGCACCCCTCACACGATTCGTGGCCCCATAAGGAGCTCCACCGACGGCCCCGGAGCCACCGCCCGCATGCGTCACCCACGCACATTCCGCCACACCCCTCATGCGTTTCGTGGCCCCATGGGGAGCTCCACCGAAGGCGCCAGTGCCACCGCCCGCATGCGTCCCCCACACCATGTCAACACACCCCTCACACGTTTCGTGGCCCCAGAAGGGCCCCAATGCCACCGCCCGCATGCGTCACCCACGCACATTCCGGCCCATCCCTCACGCGCTTCGTGGCCCCATAAGGAGCTCCACCGAAGGCGCCAGTAGCTGCGTGCGCATGCGCCCACCGCACCCATGTCGGCACACCCATCACACGCTTCGCGCCCCATAGGGAGTTCCAAGGACGGCCCCAGTGGCTGCGTTCGCATGTGCCCACCGCACCCTTTTCGGTACACCTCTCACGCGCTTCGTGGCCCCATAGGGAATTTCACTGACGGCCCAAATGGTTGTTTTCGCATGCGCCCACCAGACAAATTTTAGCATACCCCTCGCACGTTTCGGGCCCTTTAGGGAGCTCCTCCGAATGAGGTGCATACAACGACGGTGCTCACAATTGCAGATGGTTGGGTCCTTCGCCAGGCTACTTTGTTCCCAATTCCCTCCCCCCCTCCTCCTCCCTCCCTCCTCCCTCCTCCCTTCTCCCTCCCCTATAAAAAAATTAGCCTGGCGAAGGACCCAACCATATGCGATTGTGAATACCGCAATTGTGCTGGGTGGTGGCGGACGCATGCGGGCGGTGCCAGTGGGACCTCGGTGGAGCCCCCCTTATGGGGCCACGAAACGCTACACTGGGTGGGTGCTAGCTTTTTTGAATGATGTTTTTTCGTCCCTGCTCTGGTTTAGCAGAAAGGGCCTCATGACTATATGTCGGCGCTGCTGAAGCCATGTCTGACATCCTACCCCTCCTGCTTATTCTTGAACATCCCAGGAGGGGGTCCAGCTAGAAGGGTATTCTCAGCACAACATCCAACAAACACTGGGAAAGCTGACGGGCCAGTGCGAACATGATGGTGCAGTTCCACCGTTCGGTGCAGCGCATGCCTGCAAGCAGCCCTGGGACATGCAAAGAAATCACGCAAGCGGCAGACGAGCGTCTCCAAATGTTTTCGACCGTGATCCGAGTCGCATCGAGAAATAGCGCGCTTGGCATGGAGTGCTTGGCCCAGCACTGCGAGTACGCTGCAAGTGCAATGCGCGTGGACGGCGCAGAGCAAAAGTAGTCATCGGGGAAGTAATGGCAATGAGATTGCAAATATCTTGCTCCAAAGACCCGCGTTGCATTGTACTGCGAAAATCGGACTGCACGCAAACATCGAGCAATACACTTGCGCTTCAAATCATACTGCACGCCTAAAATCTACTGCAACCCACCAAGCCTACTGCAATGTGTTGCAGCTGGAGGGTCGTATTGCACTGCTGCGCTGGCCGAATGCTGTGAGACCGGTCAGGCTCGACAAGATCGCCCGAACAGCCTGCGAGCAGGGGGTGTGGGTGGCAAAGGGCGTGTTCCGATTCCGATGGCGGAATCGGAGGCCCCCTCGTAACGAATTTGTGGGCCTTGGCACATCGAACTCGCACGAAGCGGGATGGGCCGAAAGCCCAACGTATATCCGCCGCCGCTCTCGTGGCCCGCGGCAAGGTGCTGGCGCGCGCCCGCCCTTACAATGCCTTTTTGTAGAGGTACCCAGGGACACGCCAAGAAATACACACACAAATCCCAGGACTCCCTACATTCCCTGGATCTTCGTCTTCGTGTTTTTTTGTCCCCATCCCGATGTTTTCGGGGATGGACAAACCTCCCTTTAATAAACCTCCCCTTCGTGAAAACGGCCTGGGACCGAAACCGACGGACCTGGACCCGCAAAGACGACGGCCGCGACGCCCTTTCGCGAACTGGAAACGGCCAATTCCTTGATCGACGTGTCAGGGTAGGAGGTTTATCCACCTCCGATGTTTGCCCTCCCAGACATCGGGGATCTTCTGACCCGGGTCAATCCAGACCCGGGTCAGTCAAGCCTGCAGGATCCTGCAAACTCCTGCAAAATCCTGCACCCAAACACGGGTCAATGCGAAGGATCCTGCAGGATCCTGCAGGATCCTGCACCCAAACCCGGGTCAATGCGACCCTGGCCCTGCAGGATCCTGCAAGGTCGGGGCGCTCTGGCTGACCCCCGTCTGCACTGACCCCCCTCTCGAGGCTCCCGAAGACAAAGCTCCCGGTGGGCTCCGGCCCGCTGCGTGAGCCACTCGGGAGAAGAAGCCGGCGCATGATGCGCACGGCCTGCACGGGCCGTCCGCCTCCAGGACGGCCCACGGCGCTCCGAGGCGACCTCCACACTGGCCATCGGACGTTGATTTCCTGTGTTTTTTTCCGTTTCGTGCGTGGCTTTTTCGCCAAATGATCAAGGATGCTCCTCGATAGTCCTCGCCGAAGGAAAAAATGCACACGTCCTGGCGATGCCAAGCCACAACGCATCGCAGAGGTCAAGATTCAGGACGCAACTGCTGGGGGGTTTTCGTCGGAAGGATTAAGGAGGATTAGGCCCCATTGGGGGGCTGTTGCGCCGGAGGGGGCCTCGGATTAAGGATTGAGCGGGATAAAAAGCGGGATTAAGCCGGACTTCGGACCAGGGCAAACTCAGAATTTGACCTTCCAGGAACTGCATCCGAACAAGATGGACCCAGGAGGGCTCGAAACGCTCTCCGGAGCTCTATTGGGTCGTCCTGGGGGCCCTCGGAGAGGAGGCCCGAGAGGCTCAAATCTG
>CAUYUJ010006553.1:0-52871 GCA_963575745.1 Prorocentrum cordatum
TCCTTGGAGAGCTGAGGGTTGCAGATAAGAAGCCGGCGGTGGGTGGTGAGGGAGACGCGCCCACCTCCGCCGGTCCACGATTCTCGCAGCAGGTTGCCGGAGGTTGCAGCGGGTCCGGGAGCGTGGCTTCCTAGCGTTTCCCAATGCGCGTGGCTCCAGGGTGCGCGAAGCGCTTCGGCAGAGCTTCGGAAGAGCTTCGGCAGTTCTTCCAGGCTCCTAGGCAGATCTTCCTTTCCTTGCGCGCTTTGCTGGGCCCCACGCATCGTAAACGGCGCCCCTGCAAGCGTCTCCCGCGAGGTTCCCGGATAGCTCCTTGGTGAGCTCTCCAGGGCCCTTCAGGGAAGGTTCCCAGCGCCCCCAGAGCTCCTTCACGCGAGGTCTCCAGCGTCTCCACGCACGGTAAACCGCGGGAGTGGGGCCGCCCCCGCACGCGTGAACCGCGCGCGTGAGCGCCCCGGGGAGCGAGACTCCGGGCGAGCGCGGCCCCGGGGCGAGGACCCGGGGTTGGCGCTTGCGCGGCCCGAGGGCGAGACCTCGAGCAGGCGCGTTCTCGCCCTGAGCAAAGCGTCAAAGGCTCCGACCTGAGCAGGTCGTTAAACTTCCCGGATAGCTCCTTGGAGAGCTAAGGGTTTCAGATAAGAAGCCGGAGGTGGGTGGTGAGAAGCACACGCCCACCTTCGCCGGTCCACGATCTTTCCAGCAAGTTGCCGGAAGTTGCAGCGGGTCCGGGGGCGTGGCGTGGCTTCCTAGCGTTTCCCAATACGCGTGGCTCCAGCGTGCGCGAAGCGCTTCGGCAGAGCTTCGGAAGAGCTTCGGCAGTTCTTCCAGGCTCCTAGGCAGATCTTCCTTGCGCGCTCTGCAGGGCCCCACGCATCGTAAACGGCGCCCCTGCAAGCGTTTCCTGCAAGGTTTCCAGCGTCCCGCGCATCGTTTCAGGCGGCCTTGCAGAGGTCCCCGTGCGGCATTCCGCGCTTGGCCTCGCTATCCGGGTTTTTCCCGGATAGCTCCTTGGAGAGCTGAGGGTTTCAGATAAGAAGCCGGCGGTGGGTGGTGAGGAGGACACGCCCACCTCCGCCGGTCCACGATTCTCGCAGAAACTTGCCGGAGCTGGCAGCGGGTCCGGGAGCGTGGCTTCCTAGCGTTTCCCAATGCGCGTGGCTCCAGGGTGCGCAAAGCGCTTCGGCAGAGGTTCGGAAGAGCTTCGGCAGTTCCCGGATAGCTCCTTGGAGAGCAGAAGGTTTCAGATAAGAAGCCGGCTGTGGGTGGTGAGGGAGACACGCCCACCTCCGCCGGTCCTCGATCGTCGCAGCAGCTTGCCCGAACTTGCAGCGTGTCCGGGAGCGCTCCAGGCACGCGTCCACGCGTGCCTGCACGCGCGCAGGCACGCATGCACGCGTCGCTGGCAGCGGTTTAGGAGCGCTTCCGGAGAGCTCTCCATAGCCCTTCAGGGAAGGTTCCCAGCGCTCCCAGAGCTCCTTCACGCGAGGTCTCCAGCGTCTCCACGCACGGTAAACCGCGGGAGTGGGGCCGCCCCCGCACGCGTGAACCGCGCGCGTGAGCGCCCCGGGGGGCGAGACTCCGGGCGAGCGCGGCCCCGGGGCGAGGACCCGGGGTTGGCGCTTGCGCGGCCCGAGGGCGAGACCTCGAGCGGGCGCGTTCTCGCCCTGAGCAAAGCGTCAAAGGCTCCGACCTGAGCAGGTCGTTAAACTTCCCGGATAGCTCCTTGGAGAGCTAAGGGTTTCAGATAAGAAGCCGGAGGTGGGTGGTGAGAAGCACACGCCCACCTTCGCCGGTCCACGATCTTTCCAGCAAGTTGCCGGAAGTTGCAGCGGGTCCGGGGGCGTGGCGTGGCTTCCTAGCGTTTCCCAATACGCGTGGCTCCAGCGTGCGCGAAGCGCTTCGGGCAGAGCTTCGGAAGAGCTTCGGCATTCTGCCCGGCTCCTAGGAAGATCTTCCTTGCCGCCTGCAGGGGCCCCACGCATCGTACGGCGCCCCTGCAAGGCGCCCCTGCAAAGCGTTTCCTGCAAGGTTTCCAGCGTCCCGCGCATCGTTTCAGGCGGCCTTGCAGAGGTCCCCGTGCGGCATTCCGCGCTTGGCCTCGCTATCCGGGTTTTTCCCGGATAGCTCCTTGGAGAGCTGAGGGTTTCAGATAAGAAGCCGGCGGTGGGTGGTGAGGAGGACACGCCCACCTCCGCCGGTCCACGATTCTCGCAGCGCCTTGCCGGAACCAGCAGCGGGTCCGGGAGCGTGGCTTCCTAGCGTTTCCCAATACGCGTGGCTCCAGGGTGCGCGAAGCGCTTCGGCAGAGCTTCGGAAGAGCTTCGGCTGTTCTTCCAGGCTCCTAGGCAGATCTTCCTTGCGCGCTTTGCAGGGCCCCACGCATCGTTAACTGCGCCCCTGCAAGCGTCTCCTGCGAGGTTTCCAGCGTTCCGCGCATCGTTTCAGGCGGCCTGGCAGAGGTCTCCGTGCGGCGTTCCGCGCTTGGCTTCGCTATCCGGGTTTTGGACGCTTACATTTTCCCGGATAGCTCCTTGGAGAGCTGAGGGTTTCAGATAAGAAGCCGGCGGTGGGTGGTGGGGAGGACACGCCCACCTCCGCCGGTCCACGATCGTCGCAGCGGCTTGCCGGAGTTCGCAGCGGGTCCGGGAGCGTGGCTTCCTAGCGTTTCCCAATACGCGTGGCTCCAGGGTGCGCGAAGCGCTGCGGCAGAGCTTCGGAAGAGCTTCGGCGGTTCTTCCAGGCTCCTAGGCAGATCTTCCTTGCGCGCTTTGCAGGGCCCCACGCATCGTTAACGGCGCCCCTGCAAGCGTCTCCTGCGAGGTTTCCAGCGTTCCGCGCATCGTTTCAGGCGGCCTGGCAGAGGTCTCCGTGCGGCGTTCCGCGCTTGGCTTCGCTATCCGGATTTTTCCCGGATAGCTCCTTGAGAGCAGAGGGTTTCATATAAGAAGCCGGCTGTGGGTGGTGAGGAGGACACGCCCACCTCCGCCGGTCCACGATCGTCGCAGCAGCTTGCCGGAACCGGCAGCGGGTCCGGGGGCGTCGCTTCCTAGCGTTTCCCAATGCGCGTGGCTCCAGGGTGCGCGAAGCGCTTCGGCAGACCTTCGGAAGAGCTTCGGCAGTTCTTCCAGGCTCCTGGGCAGATCTTCCTTGTGCGCTCTTCAGGTCCCCACGCATCGTAAACGGCGCCCCTGCAAGCGTCTCCTCCGAGGTGTCCAGCGTCCCGCGCATCGTTTCAGGTGGCCTGGCAGAGGTCCCCGTGCGACGTGTTGGAGTGCTTCGCGCTCCGCGCCTGGCTTCGCTTTCCGGGTTTTGGACGCTTACAGATTCCCGGATAGCTCCTTGGAGAGCAGAGGGTTCCAGATAAGAAGCCGGCTGTGGGTGGTGATGGAGACACGCCCACCTCCGCTGGTCCTCGATCGTCGCAGCAGCTCGCCCGAACTTGCAGCGTGTCCGGGAGCGCTCCAGGCACGCGTCCACGCGTGCCTGCACGCACGCAGGCACGCATGCACGCGTCGCTGGCAGCGGTTCAGGAGCGCTTCCGGACGGCTCTCCAGAGCCCTTCAGGGAAGGTTCCCAGCGCCCCCAGAGCTCCTTCACGCGAGGTCTCCAGCGTCTCCACGCACGGTAAACCGCGGGAGTGGGGCCGCCCCCGCACGCGTGAACCGCGCGCGTGAGCGCCCCGGGGGGCGAGACTCCGGGCGAGCGCGGCCCCGGGGCGAGGACCCGGGGTTGGCGCTTGCGCAGCCCGAGGGCGAGACCTCGAGCGGGCGCGTTCTCGCCCTGAGCAAAGCGTCAAAGGCTCCGACCTGAGCAGGTCGTTAAACTACTCGGATAGCTCCTTGGAGAGCCAAGGGTTTCAGAGAAGAAGCCGGAGGTGGGTGGTGAGGGGGACACGCCCACGCTCGCCGGTCCACGATCGTTGCAGCAGGTTGCTGGAGTTCGCAGCGGGTCCGGGGGCGCGGCTTCCTAGCGTTTCCCAATACGCGTGGCTCCAGGGTGCGCGAAGCGCTTCGGCAGAGCTTCGAAAGAGCTTCGGCAGTAACTCGTAGAGCTTCCCTTAGCTAGTTATAGCTGGAAGCTAAGAGTAATTCCGGCGCGCTGGAGAGCTAGTAACTCGTAGAGCTTCCCTTAGCAAGTTATTGCTGGAAGCTTAAGAGTAATAACTCGTAGAGCTTCCCTTAGCAAGTTATTGCTGGAAGCTTAAGAGTAATACCTCGTAGAGCTCTCCGGCATCGATGAGCTAGAGGAATTCCGGCGCGGGGTGGAGCTAGTAACTCGTAGAGCTTCCCTTAGCAAGTTATTGCTGGAAGCTTAAGAGTAACTCGTAGAGCTTCCCTTAGCTAGTTATAGCTGGAAGCTTAAGAGTAATTCCGGAGCGCTGGAGAGCTAGTTGGCAAGAAAAATCTCGACGGACCTTTTGGTGACTTTTGGTCGGTTGAAAATTTTGTTCTCGAAATTTGACAATTCGTTTGAGCTCTAGTATTTTTTCTCATGATATTCGATCTTTTTCCCGCTCGCAATCTTGATCTCAGCTCGATCGGGTAACTTTGAAGGCCAAAAAGCAGGCGGGCGGGAACGCCCATTTCGAGTCCATCTTGATACGTGCGTCGTATTTTGTACTTAACTCGAGCTGTAGGGCAGCCACAGAGCTGGTAAGCACACCTATCGCATTCAGAATTATCAGGCGCGTTCGCCTGTTGAATCCAGAGGTCTGAACTCGGTCTGCTAGCCGAGCTAGGTCCGCAAACCTATTCGTATTCTTCGAGTCAACTTGATACGCGTTGTCGGTATTTTCTACTTAACTCGAGCTGTAGGGCAGCTACAGTGCTGGTAAGCACACCTATCGCCTCGAGATCATCAGGCGCGTTCGCCTGTTGAACCCAGAGGTCTGAACTCGGTCTGTCAGCCGATCTAGGTCCGCAAACCTGTTTGTATTATTCGAGTCAACTTGATACGCGTTGTCGGTATTTTCTACTTAACTCGAGCTGTAGGGCAGCTACAGTGCTGGTAGCACACCTACCGCACTCAGAATGATCAGGCGCGTTCGCCTGTTGAATCCGGAGCTCTGAACTCGGTCTGCTACTCGAGCTAGGTCCGCAAACCTATTCGTATTTATTCGAGTCACGTATATCGCGTTGTCGGTAAGTTTTTAAACTTAACTCGAGGTGTAGGGCAGCTACAGTGCTGGTAAGCAACGCCTATCGCAGCCAGAATGATCAGGCGCGTTCGCCTGTTGAATCCAGAGGTCTGAACTCGGTCTCTCAGCCGAGCTAGGTTCGCAAACCTGTTTCTATTATTCGAGTCAACTTGATACGCGTTGTCGGTATTTTCAACTTAACTCGAGCTCTAGGGCAGCTAGATTGCTGGTAAGCACTCCTATCGCACTCAGAATGATCAGACGCGTTCGCCCGTTGAATCCATAGGTCGAAACTCGGTCTGCTAGTCGAGCTAGGTCCGCAAACCTATTCGTATCATTCGAGTCAACTTGATACGCGTTGTCGGTATTCCCTACTTAACTCGATCTGTAGGGCAGATACTGTGCTGGTAAGCACACCTACCGCATTCAGAATCATCAGGCGCGTTCGCCTGTTGAATCTAGAGCTCTCAACCCGGTCTGTTGCGTAATCCAGAATCACGAAACTGTTCGTATTCTTCAGTCATCACGAGAGCTACTGTCGGCGTTCTGCACTTAATTCGGGCTGTAGGGAGGCTGCAGGGCGGGTAATTACAGGCATCGATTCGGCGAGATCAGACGCGTCCGTCTGTCGCACTCAGATGTCTGAACTCGATCTGATACTCGAAATCGGCTGAAAAACTATTCGTGCTCTGCAATTTTTTTCCGACAGTATATGTTGTCAGGAAGCTCTACGAGTCCCCCGGCGGTAACCAAGGTTGACGGTTTACCGCCGGCGCTCAGTAATCGTAGAGCTTCCGTACTAGTTTAGCTGGAACGCTAAGAGTAACTCGTAGAGCTTCCCTTAGCTAGTTATAGCTGGAAGCTAAGGAGTAATACCTCGTAGAGCTGCTTCGCGATATGAGCTAAGAGGAATTCGGGGCGCAGGGCGGAGCTAGTAACTCGTAAGAGCTTCCTTAGCAAGTTATTGCTGGAAGCTTCAGAGTAAATTCCGGGGAGCTTGGAGAGCTAGTTGGCAACCAAAATCTCGACGGACCTTTTGCGACTTTTGCTCGGTTGAAAATTTTCTTCTCGAAATTTGACAATTCGTTAGAACTCTAGTATTTTTTCCCGTGATATTCGATCTTATTCCCGCTCGCCATCTTGATCTCAGCTCGATCGGGTAACTTTGAAGGTCAAAAAGCACTCTGGCGGGACCGGCCGTTTCGATCATACCTCGTAGAGCTCTTCGGCATCGATGAGCTAGAGGAATTCCGGCGCGGGGTGGAGCTAGTTGGCCCACCCGGCGGAGGCGGACAATGTGATAACTTTTGGGTAGTTTTGCGAATACTTGAAAGATATTTGACCATTTATTTTGAGAAAGCAGATTTTTCGCACCTGTAGTGGGTTATCGCGCGTCTGGCAGTAAACTTTTCAGATCCGTAGCTACAGTATTACTATCAAAACACTTGGAGGAACCGACCTTGGATAGAAACAGAAAAACGCGATTTTTCGATTTTGTCGTTACTCGCTCCAGAAGCTTCCTTTCTGTGTTCTGAGGATCGCTGTGTGAGAAAAGAGCTCTACGAGGGTCCCGGCGGTAATCTGGTTGACGGTTTACCGCCGGTTCCCAGTCTTGATACGCGCTGTCGGTTTTCTCAAGATAACTCGAGCTTCAGGAAAGCTACAGAGCTGGTCAGCACAGGTAATGCATCTAGAATGATCAGGCGCGTTCGCCTGTTCAATCCAGAGGTCTGAACTCGGTCTGCTAGCGGAGCTAGGGTCGCAAACCTATTCGTAGTATTCGAGTCATTGTAGCAGACGCTCTCGGTTTTTCGTACTTAACTCGATCTGTAGGGCAGCCAGAGAGCTGATAATCACAGAAATCGATTCGAAATTATCAGGCGCGTTCGTCTGTCGAGTCAAGAGCTCTGTACTCGGCCTGCAACCCGAGCTAGGTTCGGAAACCTATTGGTATTGTTCGAGTCATCTTGAGAAAAGCTCTCGGTTTTCTGTACTGAAATCGTGCTGGGGGAGGGCTACAGTGCTGCTGGTCACAGGAATCGATTGCGAGACATCAGACGCGTCCGTTCGTCGAACCGAGAGTTCGGAACTCGGTCTGCTGCTCGAACGAGATCCGCGAAACTGCCGTATTATTCGAGTCATCCTGAGAGGTACTCTCGGTTTTCTACACTTAACTCAGGCAGTATGGGGGCTGGAAAGCTGGTAATCAGAGGACTTGATCCGCAGACATGAGCGCGTTCGCCTGTCGCATTCAGAGGTCTGAACTCGGTTTTATACTCGAGCTTGATTGGAAAACTGTTCGTTTCTTTTGTTAGAGTCTTCAGTGGTCTATAACTGCTTGGACTGAAAAAACTAGTCGTTCTCTGAAATTCGTTTCCACATTATATATTGTCAGGAAGCTCTACGAGTCCCCCGGCGGTAAGAAAGGTTGACGGTTTACCGCCGGCGCCCAGTTGGCCGACCCGACCAAAAGAGACAATGTGTTAACCTGGGGTCGGTTTTTGAAACTTTGTGCAAGATTTGACAATTCGTTTTCAGAAAACGGATTTTTCTCACATACAGTAAGCTATGGCGCACCTGCTGGTAAAATTTTCAAGGCTCTAGGGGCAATACTACTGTCAAAAGACTTGCAGGAACCGACTTTGCCTGCAGTGCAGTTTGGCAAGTGACGGTGGTTGGCTTTACTTAACTCGAGCTGTCAGCAAGCTACAGACCTCTCACGCACACCAGTCGATGCAGAATGATCTGGCGCGTCACACTGGAAGCTCGAGAGTTCCTAGAAATGGCTGAGTCAGGAGTTATGCTCGAAATACTGTCTCTATGTATGCGTGTTGCGAACGGTGTTTCGATGATAATCCGAGCTGAGTGCATGCTATGCATGCCAGGTACATTCCAATCGAAGTAGCGACATGCGAGACATCGAATGGGAGCCTCGAGAGTGCCCAAATTGATTAGAATTTTCAAAATCAATGAAAAATATCGATTTTTACAATTTTGTATTTTTTGTGTCGGATGATTTTTTTTCTAATTTATATCGATCTATGGGTGACCTAGAGAGTTCTGGTGCATGTTTGTCGACGCAGAATGGTCTCGCGCTCTCACTGAGAGCGCGAGACTTCATATGAATAGCTTCGCTGGGAGTGAGAACTTTGGTCCAGCCGGCCGAGGCGGACAATGTGACAACTTTTGGGTGGTTTTGCAATTTTTGAAAGATATTTGACAATTCATTTTGAAAAAGCAGATTTTTACTCCGAGCATTGAGATATAAACTTCGTTCCCTGATCAGCTCGGCCATCTAGAGTCATTTTCAGTACCAGTTCACTTGAAGGAACCGACTTCATGTTGACTCCGAAAAAATGTCAACTTGAAGTTTTGTAGAAAAGCTCCCAGAAGCTCCCGCTTTGATGCTGAGCTTTCTCACGAATTCAAGGAGCTCTACGAGGTTCCCGGCGGTGACCAGGTTGACGGTTCACCGCCGGCGCCAGTACCTCGTAGAGCTCTTCGACGAGATGAGCTAAGAGGAATTCGGGCGCAGGGTGAAGCTAGTTGGCCGACCCGACCAAAAGAGACAATGTGGTAACCTGGGGTCGGTTTTTGGAACATTGTGCAAGATTTGACAATTCGTTTTCATAAGTTGGATTTTTCCTACCTACAATAAGCTATGGCGCATCTGCTGGTAAAATTTTCAGGCTCTAGGGGCAATATTACTGTCAAAAGACTTGCAGGAACCGACTTTGCCTGCAGTGCAGTTTGACAGGTGACGGTGGTTGGCTTTACTTAACTCGAGCTGTCAGCAGCTACAGACCTCTTCACGCACACCATCGATGAGAATGATCGGGCGCGTCACACTGGAAAGCGCGAGTAGTTCCTAGAAATGGCTGAGTCAGGAGTTATGCTACGAAATACTGTCTCTATGTATGCGTGTTGCGAACGGTGTTTCGATGATAAATCGAGCTGAGTGCATGCTATGCATGCCAGGTGCATTCCAATCGAAGCAGCGACATGCGTGACATCGAATGAGCCTCGAGAGTGCCCAAATTGATTAGAATTTTCAAAATTAATGAAAAATATCGATTTGTACAATTTTATATTTTTTGTGTCGGATTATTTTTTTCTAATTTATATCGATCTATGGGTGACCTAGAGAGTTCTGGTGCATTTTTGTCGACGCAGAATGGTCTCGCGCTCTCACTGAGAGCGCGAGACTTCATATGAATAGCTTCGCTGGAGTGAGAACTTTGGTCCAGCCGGCCGAGGCGGACAATGTGACAACTTTTGGGTGGTTTTGCAATTTTTTGAAAGATATTTGACAATTCATTTTGAAAAAGCAGATTTTTACTCCGAGCATTGAGATATAAACTTCGTTTCCTGATCAGCTCGGCCATCTAGAGTCATTTTCAGTACCAGTTCACTTGAAGGAACCGACTTCATGTTGACTCCGAAAAATCTCAACTTGAAGTTTTTGTAGAAAAGCTCCCAGAAGCTCCCGCTTTGATGCTGAGCTTTCTCACGGATTCAAGGAGCTCTACGAGGTTCCCGGCGGTGACCAGGTTGACGGTTCACCGCCGGCGCCAGTTCCGGCGCGCTGGAGAGCTAGTTGGCAAGAAAAATCTCGACGGACCTTTTGGTGACTTTTGGTCGGTTGAAAATTTCGTTCTCAAAATTTGACCATTCGTTAGAGCTCTAGTATTTTTTCTCATGATATATGATCTTATTCCCGCTCGCCATCTTGATCTCAGCTCGATCGGGTGACTTTGAAGGCCAAAAAGCAGGCAGGCGGGAACGGCCGTTTCGAGTCATCTTGATACGCGCTGTCGGTTTTCTGAACATAACTCGAGCTCTAGGGCAGCTACAGAGCTGGTAAGCACAGCTTATGCATGCAGAATGATCAGGCGCGTTCGCCTGTTGAAACCAGAGGTCTGAACTCGGTCTGCCAGCCGAGCTAGGTTCGCAAACCTATTTGTATTATTCGAGTCATCTTGATAGACACTCTCGGTTTTCTGTACTTAACTCGAGCTTTAGGGCAGCTACAGTGCTTGTAAGCACAGCTATCGCTCTCAGAATCATCACGCGCGGTCGTCTGTTGAATCCAGAGGTCTGAACTCGGTCTGCTAGCCGAGCTAGGTCCGCAAACCTATCAGTATTATTGGAGTGATCTTGATAGACGCTCTCGGTTTTCTGTACTTAACTCGAGCTGTAGGGCAGCTACAGGAATTATCAGTCGCGTTCGTCTATCGTACCGAGAGCTCTGAACTCGGCCTGCTGCCCGAGCTAGGTTCGCGAAGCTGTTCGTATTGTCCGAATGATCTTGAGACATGCTCTCAATTTTCTGCACTCAACTCGTGCTGGGGAAGGGCTACAGTGCTGCAGGTCACATATATCGATTTGCACACATCAGGCGCGTCTTTCGGTTGATTCCAGAGCTCGGAACTCGGTCTGCTGCTCGAACTAGGTTCGCAAAACTATTATATTATTCGAATCGATACTGTCGGTTTTCTGCACTTAACTCGGGCTGTAGGGGGCTTCAGTGCTGGGAATCACATGAGTGGATTCGCAGACATCAGACGCGCCCGCCTGTCGCATTCAGAGGTCTCAACTCGGTTTGATACTCGAACTGGGTTGCAAAACTGTTCGTTTTTTGTTAGCGTCATCTTGAGAGGTCTGAAATCGCTTGGGCTTAAAAAATAGTCGTTCTTTCGAATTTTTTTCCACAGTATATATTGTCAGGAAGCTCTACGAGTCTCCCGGCGGTAAGAAAGGTTGACGGTTTACCGCCGGCGCCCAGTAATTCCGGCGCGCCCCAGAGCTAGTTGGCAAGAAAAATCTCGACGGAACTTTTGGTAACTTTTGCTCGGTTGAAAATTTCGTTCTTGAAATTTGACCATTCGTTAGAGCTCTAGTATTTTTTCCCGTGAAATTCGATCTTATTCCCGCTCGCCATCTTGATCTCAGCTCGATCGGGTAACTTTGAAGGCCAAAAAGCACACTGGCGGGAACGGCCGTTTCGAGTCATCTTGATACGCGCTGTCGCTATTTTGTTCTTAACTCGAGCTTGAGGACAGCTACAGAGCTGGTACGCACAGCTATCGCACTCAGAATCATCAGGCGCGTTCGCCTGTTGAATCCAGAGGTCTGAACTCGGTCTGCCAGCCGAGCTAGGCCCGCAAAACTATTCGTATTCTTTGAGTCAACTTGATACGCGTTGTCGGTATTTTCTACTGAACTCGGCTGTAGGGCAGCTACAGTGCTGGTAAGCACACCTATCGCACTCAGAATTATCAGGCGCGTTCGCCTGTCGACTCCATAGGTCTGAACTCGGTCTGCTAGTCGAACCAGGTCCGCAAACCTATTCGTATTATTCGAGTCAACCTGATACGTGTTGTCGGTGTTTTCTGCTTAACTCGAGCTGTAGGGCAGCTACAGTGCTGGTTAGCACAGCTATCGCACTCAGAATCATCAGGCGCGTTCGCCTGACGAATACATAGGTTTGAACTCGGTCTGCTAGCGAGCTACGTGCGCAAACCTATTCGTATTATCCGATTCAACTTGATACGCGTGGTGGGTATTTTGTACTTATTCCGAGCTGCAGGGCAGCTACAGTGCTGGTAAGCACGCCTATCGCACTCAGAATCATCAGGGGTGTTCGTCCGCCTGTTGGATCCGGAGCTCGGAACTCGGTCTGCTGTCCAAATTAGATCGGCACAACTTCTATTTTGTTCGAGTCATTCTCAAAAGTGCTGTCGGTTTTCTGCACCTAACTCGGGCCTGTAGGGGGGCGGCAGGGCTGGTGACAGAAGTCGATTCGAAGACATCAGACGCGTCCACCTGTCGCATTCAGAGGTCAACAAATATTTACTATAAGTCTGAATGTTGGATGCGCGGTTTTCTCAACTAACATCAAGGTAGGAAGCTCTACGAGTCCCCGGCGGTAACAAAGGTTGACGGTTTACCGCCGGCGCCCAGTAATTCCGGGGAGCTGGAGAGCTAGTTGGCAACAAAAATCTCGACGGACCTTTTGGTGACTTTTGGTCGGTTGAAAATTTTGTTCTCGAAATTTGACCATTCGTTAGAGCTCTAGTTTTTTTTCTCATGATATTCGATCTTATTCCCGCTCGCCATCTTGATCTCAGCTCGATCGGGTAACTTTGAAGGCCAAAAAGCACACGGGCGGGAACGGCCGTTTCGAGTCATCTTGATTCGCACTGTCGGTATTTTGTACTCAACTCGAGCTGTAGGGCAGCTACAGAGCTGGCAAGCACACCTATTGCATCCAGAATCATCAGGCGCGTTCGCCTGTTGAATCCAGATGTCTGAACTCGGTCTGCTAGCCGAGCTAGGTCCGCAAACTCATTCGTATTATTCGAGTCATCTTGACAGGCGCTCTCGGTATTTTGTACTTAACTCGAGCTGTAGGGCAGCTGCAAAGCTGGCAAGCACACCTATCGCATCCAGAATTATCAGGCGCGTTCGCCTGTTGAATCCAGAGGTCTGAACTCGGTCTGCTAGCCGAGCTATGTCCGCAGACCTATTCGTATCATCCGAGTCATCTTGACAGACGCTCTCGGTATTTTGTATTCAACTCGAGCTGTAGGGCAGCTGCAGAGTTGATAGTGACAGAAATCGATTGGAAACGAACAGGCGCGTTCGTCTGTTGAATCGAGAGCTCTGAACTCGGCCTGCTGCTTGAGCTAGGTTCGCGAAATTATTCGTATTGTCCAAATCATCTTGAGAAGAGCTCTTAATTTCCTGCTCTCAACTCGTGCTGGGGGAGCGCTACAGTGCTGCGGGACACAGATATCGGTTCGCACACTTCAGGCGCGTCTGTTGGTCGATACCAGAGCGCGGAACTCGGTTTGCGAACTAGGTCCGCGATACTATTATATTATTCCAGTCGATATTGTCGGTTTTCCGCACTTAACTCGGGCTGTAGGGGGAACTGCAGGGCTGGGAATCACATGAGTGGATACGCAGACATCAGACGCGCCCGCCTGTCGCATTCAGAGGTCTGAAGTCGGTTCGATGCTCGAACTGGGTTGCGAAACTGTTTGTTTTTTATTACAGTTCATCTTGGATGTCTGAAATTCGCTGTGGCTGAAAAAATATTGTTCCTTTGGATTTTCTTGTCCAACATTATATATTGTCCAGGAAGCTCACGAGTCCCCCGGCGGGTAAAGAAAGGTGACGGTTTTACCGCCGACGCCCAGTAACTCGTAGAG
The DNA here is from genome assembly GCA_963575745.1 of Prorocentrum cordatum. Classification (NCBI taxonomy): domain Eukaryota; class Dinophyceae; order Prorocentrales; family Prorocentraceae; genus Prorocentrum; species Prorocentrum cordatum. The sequence continues at coordinate 13,354 of CAUYUJ010006553.1, forward strand.
CTTCCCTTAGCAAGTTACTGCTGGAAGCTTAAGAGTAATTCCGGGAGCTGGAGAGCTAGTTGGCAACGAAAATCTCGACGGACCTTTGCTGACTTTTGGTCGGTTGAAAATTTTGTTCTCGAAATTTGACCATTCGTTGGAGCTCTAGTATGTTTTCCCATGATATTCGATCTTATTCCCGCTCGCCATCTTGATCTCAGCTCGATCGGGTAACTTTGAAGGCGAAAAAGCAGGGGGACGGGAACGGCCGTTTCGAGTCATCTTGATACGCGCTGTCGGTTTTCTGAACATAACTCGAGCTGTAGGGCAGCTACAGTGTTGGTAAGTACACGTATCGCTCTCAGAATGATCAGGCGCGTTCGCCTGTTGAATCCAGAGGTCTGAACTCGGTCTCTCAGCCGAGCTAGGTTCGCAAACCTGTTTCTATTATTCGAGTCAACTTGATACGCGTTGTCGGTATTTTCAACTTAACTCGAGCTCTAGGGCAGCTAGAGTGCTGGTAAGCACTCCTATCGCACTCAGAATGATCAGACGCGTTCGCCCGTTGAATCCATAGGTCGAAACTCGGTCTGCTAGTCGAGCTAGGTCCGCAAACCTATTTGTATTATTTGAGTCAACTTGATACGCGTTGTCGGTATTTCCTACTTAACTCGAGCTGTAGGGCAGATACTGTGCTGGTGAGCACACCTACCGCACTCAGAATCATCAGGCGCGTTCGCCTGTTGAATCTAGAGCTCTCAACCCGGTCTGTTGCGTAATCGAGAATCACGAATTTGTTCGCATTCTTCAGTCATCATGAGAGCTACTGTCGACGTTTTGCACTTAATTCGGGCTGTAGGGAGGCTGCAGGGCGGGTAATCACAGGAATCGATTCGGCGAGATCAGACGCGTCCGTCTGTCGCACTCAGATCTGAACTCGATCTGATACTCGAAATCGGCTGAAAAACTATTCGTCCTCTGCAATTTTTTTCCGACAGTATATGTTGTCAGGAAGCTCTACGAGTCCCCCGGCGGTAACCAAGGTTGACGGTTTACCGCCGGCGCCCAGTTGACCGACCCGGCCAGAAAGGACAAAGTGGTAACTTTTGGGTGGTTTTGTAATTTTTTGAAAGATATTTGACCATTTATTTTGAGAAAGTAGATTTTTACTCCGAGCATTGGCATATAAACTTTGTTCCCTGGGCAGCTCTCTAGAGCAATTTTCAGTTCCAGTTCACTTGGAGCAACCGACCACATGTTGAATCCGAAAAAATCTCAAGTTGAAGTTTTATAGAAACACCCAAAGAAGCTCTTCGCTTTTATCCTGAGCTGCCTCGCGGATGCAATGAGCTCTACGAGGTTCCCGGCGGTGACCAGGTTGACGGTTCACCGCCGGCGCCAGTTGGCGCTCGCGCGGCCCGGGGGGCGAGACCCTGGGCGCGTTCGACGAGATGAGCTAAGAGGAATTCGGGCGCAGGGTGGAGCTAGTTGGCCGACCCGACCAAAAGAGACAATGTGGTAACCTGGGGTCGGTTTTTGGAACATACCTCGTATAGCTCTTCGACGAGATGAGCTAAGAGGAATTCGGGCGCAGGGTGGAGCTAGTTGGCCGACCCGACCAAAAGAGACAATGTGGTAACCTGGGGTCGGTTTTTGGAACATTGTGCAAGATTTGACAATTCGTTTTCATAAGTTGGATTTTTTCTACCTACAATAAGCTATGGCGCATCTGCTGGTAAAATTTTCAGGGCTCTAGAAGCAATATTACTATCAAAAGACTTGCGGGAACCGACTTTGCCCGCAGTACAGTTTGGCAGGTGACGGGGGTTGGCTTTACTTAACTCGAGCTGTCAGCAATCTACAGACCTCTCACGCACACCAGTCGATGCAGAATGATCTGACGCGTCACACTGGAAGCTCGAGAGTTCCTAGAAATGGCTGAGTCAGGAGGTATGATCGAAATACCGTCTCTATGTATGCGTGTTGCGAACGGTGTTTCGATGATAATTCGAGCTGAGTGCATGCTATGCATGCCAGGTGCATTCCAATCGAAGCAGCGACATGCGTGACATCGAATGAGCCTCGAGAGTGCCCAAATTGATTAGAATTTTCAAAATTAATGAAAAAAATCGATTTGTACAATTTTACATTTTTTGTGTCGGATGATTTTTTCTAATTTATATCGATCTATGGGTGACCTAGAGAGTTCTGGTGCATTTTTTGTCGACGCAGAATGGTCTCGCGCTCTCACTGAGAGCGCGAGACTTCATATGAATAGCTTCGCTGGGAGTGAGAACTTTGGTCCAGCCGGCCGAGGCGGACAATGTGACAACTTTTGGGTGGTTTTGCAATTTTTTGAAAGATATTTGACAATTCATTTGAAAAAGCAGATTTTTACTCCGAGCATTGAGATATAAACTTCGTTCCCTGATCAGCTCGGCCATCTAGAGTCATTTTCAGTACCAGTTCACTTGAAGGAACCGACTTCATGTTGACTCCGAAAAAATCTCAACTTGAAGTTTTTGTAGAAAAGCTCCCAGAAGCTCCCGCTTTGATGCTGAGCTTCTCACGGATTCAAGGAGCTCTACGAGGTTCCCGGCGGTGACCAGGTTGACGGTTCACCGCCGGCGCCAGTGGTGCAAGATTTGACAAATCGTTTTCATAAAGTGGATTTTTCATTAACCTACAATAAGCTATGGCGCATATGCTGGTAAAATTTTCAGGGCTCTAGAAGCAAGATTACTATCAAAAACTTGCGGGAACGACTTTGGCCTGCAGACAGTTTTGGAAGGTGACTGTGGTGGCTTTACTTAACTCGAGCTGTCAGAAAGCACAGACCTTCTCACCGCAAACCAGTCGATGCAGACAGAATGATTCTGGCGCGTACACTGGAAGCTCGAGAGTTCCTAGAGAAATGGCTGAGTCAGGAGTTATGCTCGAAATACTGTCTCTATGTATGCGTGTTGCGAACGTTGTTTCGATGATAATTCGAGCTGAGTGCATGCTATGCATGCCAGGTACATTCCAATCGAAGTAGCGACATGCGAGACATCGAATGGGAGCCTCGAGAGTGCCCAAATTGATTAGAATTTTCAAAATCAATGAAAAATATCGATTTGTACAATTTTATATTTTTTGTGTCGGATGATTTTTTCCTAATTTATATCGATCTATGGGTGACCTAGAGAGTTCTGGTGCATTTTTGTCGACGCAGAATGGTCTCGCGCTCTCACTGAGAGCGCGAGACTTCATATGAATAGCTTCGCTGGGAGTGAGAACTTTGGTCCAGCCGGCCGAGGCGGACAATTTGACAACTTTTGGGTGGTTTTGTAATTTTTTGAAAAAGCAGATTTTTACTCCGAGCATTGAGATATAAACTTCGTTCCCTGATCAGCTCGGCCATCTAGAGTCATTTTCAGTACCAGTTCACTTGAAGGAACCGACTTCATGTTGACTCTGAAAAAATCTCAACTTGAAGTTTTTGTAGAAAAGCTCCCAGAAGCTCCCGCTTTGATGCTGAGCTTTCTCACGGATTCAAGGAGCTCTACGAGGTTCCCGGCGGTGACCAGGTTGACGGTTCACCGCCGGCGCCAGTTAGGCCGTCCCTGCACGCGTAAACCGTGTGCACGAGCGGCCTGGGGGCGAGACTCCGGGCGCGCGCGGCTCCGGGGCAAGAACCCGGGGTTGGCGCTCGGGCAAGCTTCGACCTGAGCACGACCTGAGCAGGTCGTTAAACTGCTCGAGTGGGAAAGGGGGCCCCGACCTGAGCAGGTCGTTAAACTGCTCGAGTGAACAGCAAACAGAGGACTGAGGGGGAAAAGAACGGAGGGAAAAGCAGAGAAGCAGCCAGAGAGCAAAGAGCAGGAGGAACAGGAACGCGGAAGGAAGACACAAAGGGGAAAGAACAGACAGAGAGGAAAAAAACAGAGCAACAGAGGAGAACAGAAAAGGAAGAACAAAGGAGAGACGAGAGAGGGAAAGAAGAGCAGCAGGAGAGAAGCAGGAAGAAAGAGAGCCGAAGCACAGCAGGAGGGACGACGAAGAGAACGACGACGCCACGCCCCGACGCCCGCGCCGCTGCGCCGCGCGGCCGCCAGCGCACCCCCAGCCCCGCGGGGCCGGCCGGGGGGGCGCGCACGGCTGGCGCGGCGCCTGAGCGGCGCTGGACGCGCTCTCGGGCTTCCGGCACTGGCCGGAGGCTCGGGAGCGCGAACCTCCTCACTCTGGTCCATCCCTCGGACCAGAGTTCTCTCTTTTCACCTCGCCGCCTCCTTGGCGCTTTATAGCACAGCCGTGCCGGGGTGCTATGAAGACCTTGGAGGACGACATCGGGAGCCGTGCCGGGCCCTTTGTCGTCTCGGGCGGGGGCGAGTGGCGACTGGTGGACCCAATAGCACAGCCGTACCGGGGTGCTATTGTAGGGGCCAGCACGTACTCGTCCCGGGCGCCGTACTGGGCCCGTACCCTCCACCCCAGGCCGAGAGGCACCCCCTGGGCTGTACCGGACAGGGTAGATCAGATTAGTTTTGAAGGAGTGGGGTGCACAATGCGCAGAGCTGCGTTCTGGGAAGGGCAAACGCTCGCGAATTTTTCGCAAGCGTTTTTCTGCCCGGCGCGCTGTGTTGAAGGCTCGGCGCCGGCTCGGGAGCTGCAGCCATGGGACGACCGGGTGCAGGCGTGTTTGCATGCAGAGCGCGGCGTGATCCACGAGGAGGTCGTCGAAGATTCCGCGTTGGAGGCGGCGGAGCGCGAGCAGAAATCGCTCTGGAAAGCGTGCCGCACGTCGTGCCGGCGGGTTCGGCGTGCGCGGCGGGAGGCGGAGTGGGCGCGGCGGACGGAGGCGGCGGCCGAGCGGAACGAGCAGCTTGCACACCGTGTGCTGCTCTCTGTCGTGCCGCGCCCCTTGTTGCGCGATGCGTCGCCAGAGCGGGCTTCGTCTGGGCGCAGCGCGCGGGGGGCGGCTCGCAACAACGGGCGATTGGAGCAGTTCCTGACCGCGCGCGCGGCCCGTGCCGTCGACCCGGACGAGCCGCCGGCGCGCGCCCCCGCGCCGCCGCCGCCGCGCCTGCGCCCGACGCGTCGTGGACCGTGGGCGACGCGGCCCTGCGCGCAGCCTGCGTTCTGGTCGCTCTCGGCGTGTGCCCACCGCAAGAAGACAGCAGAGTGGTGATGACGAGGAAGATCGCGGCGGCGTGCTGGTGGCGGCAGCGGGATGTGTTCGCGCGGGAGCTCCCGGACGCGCCCGAGCTGGCCGATCGTGCAGCCGCGGTCGTCACCACCAGGTGTTTCTGCTGCGCGCTCTACGGTCTCTCGGCGCGGACGTGCGGCGGCCGCCGCGTCTGTGCGCGCCGGTTCTCGCCGGGCGTCGGGATTTGCGGAGCGAAGTGCCGGGCTGCGCGGGAGTCCAAGGACTTCGTCGGGGACATGGCCGTGCGCGCTGCCTGCGCCATGATCGCGCTCGGAGCGTGCCCGGCGGGGCTCAGCGGGGCGACGCAGGACGGCGCCGTGCCCACGTCTGTGGGTGCATTCGGTGCCGCGCGCCCGCTTCGCCCGCGGCCGCGCGGCGGACGCGGGCGGGGGAACCGCCGCGCGCGCGGGAGTTGTCCAGTCGAGTGGCGTGGGAAGTGTCTGCAGAGCGCAGTGGCTGAGCTTGTCGGGGGCGACGCTGCGCGGCATTTCGGCTGCGCGTGCCAGAACCACGAGGGTTCCGGCGCTTGTGGGTCGGTGGTGGAGCGCTGCAATCTTGAGGTCGTGGTCCAGCACTTGCGCTCCCGCTTCTTGCGCGTGCGTGTGTTCTCTGCGGAATCTGTGGAGGCGTTCGGAGCGCAGGAGGGAGGGCGCGTGGCGTGGTCGCTGGGGCTCGCGACGGGTTTCTGCGCTGGTGCTCTGCTGTGGCTTGACGGCGGTCATGTGTGCGCGGTGGAGGAGTCGGTGGGTTCTGGTGACGTGGAGTGGGGGGAAGCCGAGCGCGCGCCGTGGTGTCGCGTCGTCGCGCACGGGCGTTCGGGCTCGGCGTCGCGGTCGCCGCGCGCGGGTGCGGGGCGTGGCGCGCTGCGGGGCGGGGCGCCGCAGCGCCGTGTGGAGCAGGGTGCCGCAGGGGCGCAGGGCGCTCGCGGGGGCGCGCGCGATGGGGTGGACGCGGCGGCGTTGGCCCGGATGAGTTTCGCTGAATTGGAAAAATTGGCTGCGCGATTGCGGGGCGACCGCGAGACTGGGGTGCCGTCTTCGCGGCGCTGGGATGGCCCGGACCGCAAGCGATTGGACATTGAGGTGTTCAGGGCTGCGCTCGCGGCGCACCTGGGCATCGACATGAGCGGTGTGCAGCGTGCTGGCGCGGAGGCGCGATCGCGGGACCACTCGGAGGAGATGCTGGGCGAGTTGGCGAGGCACGTGGAGGAGCACGACCGCGTTCCAGCGCAGAAGGAGTCCGCTCTGGGTAGGTGGGTCCTTAACGTGACCGAGGGCCAGAACGTGCTGACCCCCGAGCGGCGCGCGCGGTTCGACGGGCTCGTGGACCGGCGGGAGGAGAGGCGCGCGCGCGCCCGCGAGATGCTGGACCGCATCGAGGAGCACGTGGAGGTGCTCGACGAGCTGCCGAAGCAGGGGGCAGAGGACGAGGAGGAGAAGAAGCTCGCGAAGTGGATCCACAATGTCACCACTGGCCAGAACGAGCTGGATAATGACAACCAGGAGAGGTTCGATCGTTTGGTGAACAGGGGCATGTGGCAGCGGCGGACGGCGCAGCAGCGTGTGCTCGAGGTAAAGCTTTTCGTGGAGACACACGGGCGCGCGCCCAGGAGCGGCGGTCATGACGACGATGCGGGGGAGCGTCTGCTCGCGATGTGGATCGGCAACGTGCGCGCGCACGGCCGCCAGGGCCTGGACGAGCACTGGCGAGCGCAGTGGGAGGCGGCGCTGGACGCGGATCTCATCCAGGTCCAGGCGCTGGAGGCGTGGTGCGAGAAGAACCAGAGGATGCCGGTGGAGAAGGCGGAGGATGACGAGGAGCGCAGGCTGGCGAACTTCATCGCGAACCACGAGCGGAAGGGCCGCGCGGCGTCCTTCAACGCGCCCGCGACCTTCGACGCGCTGCGGCAGAAGTACGCGCAGGCGGCCGCCGCGCGGCGCGATGCCGAGAGCAGGGGGCCGGAGGCGCGGGCGCTCGAGGCGCAGCGGCTGGAGCTGCTGCGGCGCGCGGCCGAGGAGGAGGAGGAGGCATTCGGCGAGGAGGAGGAGGAGCAGGAAGAGGAGGACCCGGCCGACTGCCTCGCGGAGGAGCGGCGCGCGGAGGTCACGCCGGATATGTTCGCTAGGTTCCAGAGGGCAGACAGGGCGCTCGCTCGGCGGGTGAAGACCGCGCTCGTGGGCGCCCTGTTGTCGTACGTGGACACGCTGCAGGGCGCTCCGCTCGGGCTCGACGTCTTCGCTGCCCTGGCCAAAGACAGGCGGGTCCGCGAAGCCATGGCTGCCCCGGCGGCCGACGAGCCGCGCCGCGAGGCGCTCGGGGGGGGGGATGAGGAGGAGGAGGAAGAACAGGAGCGGGAGCAAGAGGAGCAGGAAGAGGAGGAGCAGGAGCAGGAAGAGCAGGCGCAGGAGAAGGGCGACGAGGAGCGGAGGGAGCAGGAGGAGGGAGACGCAGTGATGGCGGACGCGGAGGAAGAGCCGCAGGGCATGGCGGACGAGGAGGAGCTGCCCACGGGCATCGGCGAGGAGCACAAGGATTTCGTGCGGTACGTGCTGGCGACCTGCGCGCTGTCGTCGGTGCCCGTTGCGCCCAGGTTCTTCGCGGGGGAGACCCCGGGCGCGGAGCTGCAGCGGCAGGTGGCGGAGCTGGAGCGGCTGCGGGACGTCGCCCTGGGGCTCGACGCGGCCACGGCGCAGGACAACGTGGCGCGGTCGCAGGCGATCCGGCGCCTGCGCCAGGCCGACCCCGAGCTGCTGCGCCGCGCGCCCGTGCCCAATTCGGACGTGCGGGAGCCCTGGGAGCAGTGGCAGCGCTTGCTCCAACGGCTCGAGCAGGAGGGCGTGGAGCGCGAGGTCTGGGTCTGCTGCCGTCGCGAGCCGCTGCGCTGGCGCGCGCCGCTCCGCGACGACGGCAAGCCGGGGCCTGTCCGCGCGCCGCTGCTGCCGTCGCTGGACGCCGCCGAGGGCGAGGTCTGGGGGCCGGGGGAGGTGCGCGAGGCGACGCGCCAGGCGCGGTACGCAGAGCAGGCGCGGCTGGACGGCGCTCCTGGCGCCCCGGTGCACGGCAGCGTGCTCTTGCGCCTGCCCTCCGATTTCCTCTGCTACAAGTGCCAGCAGGATTTCGAGAGCGCGCGGGAGCTGACCGACGGAGAGGTCGATGGTTGGTGTAAGAGGTTGCATTTCGCGCCGAAGAAGATGCCTAGCCAGGCGGTGATGAAGCGCGAGGCGGTGGAGGCGGAGCGCGCCCGCGCCAGGAAGCGCGCGCAGGCGGCCCGGTGCGCGGCGGGGGGGGAGAACGGATTCGCTGAGTTCCGTGGTCTGCTGCTGGAGGACGAGTGCTTCCACCGGGACATCTGCGAAGCGAGCGTGCAGCTGGACCAGCGACGCGCTCTGGAGCCGTGGTGCCAGCGCGCGGGGCCCGACGGGAGCAGGCTGGCGCCCTGGCCGCGCGTCTTCGGTATCCCGAAAGCGTGGGCCGGCCCTGGCCGCGCGTTCTTCTCCGAGGCCGTGGAGTCGGGTTTCGACGCCGACACGTTCCCCCAGGGGCGGCGCGGCTACTACGCGGGCGAGCCGGGCGACGTGCCCGCGGAGCTCTGGCTGTTGCGGGCCTGGTGCCGCGCGCGCGGCGGCGTCGCTCGCATGGGCGACGCCCTGGCCGCGCGCTTGCAGCAGCTCGAGGGCGACCGCGACATAATGTACAGGGTGGAGGCCGCGGAGGGCGCGCGGCGGACCCCGAGTGGCGACCTGAAGCCGCCCGTGTACTTGGCGGACCTGAAGCCGCAGGCGATCCCCGAGTGGCCCGTCTGGCAGCAGCTCCTCAAGCTGAAGCCTCAGGCGGCGCGGCAGGTGGCGGCTTTCGTGCGCCGGGAGCTGGCGGGCGTGGGCTTGACGTGGAACCTCGCCGCGGGGCACTGGGACCTGGACCAGCAGCGCCTGCTCGCTGCGCTCGAGAGGGATCCCGCGTTGCTCGCCGCGGTGGAGAAGGACGACGCGGCCGCAAAGAATGATAAGGACCGTCTGATTGCCCTCGACGATTTCCGTGCCCGTCACGGCGGTGTCTGGCCGGACGCGTTCGCCGATCGGCGCGGGGAGCCCGATTTCAAGGAAGCGAAGCTCGCGCGGGGTGTTGCAAGGGTGGCGACGAAGTATTCTCAGGAATTCGTGCGCATCTGGTTGGACCGGACATGCAGCCAATTGCTGCGGCTGGCGGGGTGCGGGGATGAGGTGGTGGGAGGAGGGGGCGGCGGCGACGACTCTTCCGGGGGCGGCGGCGGCGGCGGCGGCGGGTCCTCTTCGGGCAGCGGTGCGAACGGTGGACCAGCGTCGGGGTCGGGCTCTGGTGCGCACGGGCCGGGCGACGGTGGCGCGGGCGGCGACGGCGACGGGGGCGCGGGCGGGGGCGCGGGTCGGCTGCTCGGCGGCGGACCCAAGAGGCAAGCCCCCGAGGGCCAAGGGCCGCGGACTCGCGGGGCGGCGAGAAGGGACCAGGAGCGGTTGCAGCAGGAGCGGCTGCGGAAGGAAGAGGAGGAGCGTCTCAGAGGGAAGACAGTGAAGGCAGGGGGCGTGGAGGTGAACGTGGCTCTGGATGACCCCCACGTGTGCGAGGAGGGCACCTTGCCGGCCTGGCTCCTGGACCCCGCGCCGTGCGTCGCTGGCAGGTGCGTCGCGCGCGTCTGGCACCCGCACCGGGGCGTGCACGTGCTCGGGAAGTGCCGGCATTCTTGCAAAGGCGAAGGGCAGTTCTGTGGGAGCCACGGCAGACCCGAGCAGCGACCTTTTGGGGAGTGGGACCCGGACCAGCGCCACAGTTCCCTGACGCGCGAGTGCCCGGAACGGTATGGCTTGGCCGTGAAGGAGGCGCGGAAGCGCGTGACGGATGCCGGCGGCGCCCCGCCCGCGCCGACCCCGGCCATCGCTGCCGCTCGCAAGGCGCGCGTGCCCAGGCTCCAGCCCGAGTATGTGGCCCTCCCGTGTGGCGAGCGCCGTCCTCTGCGGGCATTTAAAGAGGCCCCGGAGGCTCTCCCGCCGGTCCCGTGCCGCCTCTGCGACAAGAACTTCGCCACGCATGCCGGCTTCATGACGCACGTGCACGAAAAGCACCACGGGTGGCCGGAGTATAGGAAGCGCTTGTTCTACCTGGCCGAGCAGTGGCCCCAGCAGGACGACGACGTGCGGCCCGTGAGGCCCCAGGAGTGGCGGCAGTGCGAGGAGGCCTTCTCTGAGCACCTCGTCACGGGGTCTCACGACTGGCCGGCCTGCGCAGCGCCCGCCGACTCGGGGGAGGCCGCCGCCGCCGCTGCCGCGCCGGACGCGCCGCGCGCCTGGTGGAAGCCGTCAGGCGCGGACGGGGCCGTGCCGCCCGCGGGCGTGGACATGCCGCCCGTGGACTTGGACGCGCTGGGCGCTGCTCCGGCGGCGTCGGACGCCGAGGGGCCCGAGCCTGGGCAGAGTCGCCGCGCCGTGCGCTCGAGGGTCGCTTGCTGCGTCTGCGCTCGTCTCCACTGGGCGGACGAGCGGCAGCGCGTGCACTTCTGGCAGCAGCCGGACGGCGCCGGGGAGCGTTCGCTGCTCTGCGACGAGGTGCCGAAGCGGCCCGCGCGCGCCGAGCTCGAGGCGGCGAGGGGGGAGGCATCCGAGGCCGCAGGCGCGCAGGCTCAGGCTTGCGCCTGACGCAGCGGCAGCGCGCCCACGCGCTGCTGGACCCGGCGCGGTACCACGCCCGGTGGCGCTTCGTGCGCGAGGGCCCCGACGGCGTCGAGCGCCCGGGCGGCATCCCCCTCGAGGAGCTGGAGGCGTCCGCAGTGCGCGACCCTGGCCCAGACGGGAAGCTGTGGCTCTTGCACAAGAGCTTCACGATTGACAGGCGCCAGTCAGACGGAGTGCTCGTGGCCGACGCGAAGCAGAAGGTGCCCATCTGTGCAGGGTGTCACGGCGCGCTCACCAAGAGGTTGCCCACGATGCCGACCTGCGCGCTGGCCAGCGACCTCTGGATCGGGCGGCTGCCACTGCCGCTGCGGAATCTCACGCTGGGCGCGACGCTTCTGCTGCCCATCGCGCGGGGCATCGTGCGGCGGTTCAACTGCAAGGCCGATTCTGGCGAGTGGGCTCCAATCGACCAGAAGATTAAGGCGTACGTGGGGAGCTTCGTGGCGTTCCCGCAGGGGGACGGCGGTCGGCAGGTGCTGTCGCTGCCGCCGCGGGAGAGCGACCTCGTCGAGTTCGTGCAGATTGTCTTCGCGTGGTCCGACCCCGCTACCCTGCAGAAGACGCTATTGGAGGAGCTCGGCGTGCCCCTCGCCGATTTCAGGCGCGCTCACGAGTACCTCCGCGACACCAACGAGCAGTGCGCCGCGGTGCGGTGGGACGAAGAGGCCGCGCGAAACTTTGCGGACCCCGGGGGCGACGGCGATGGCGACGGCTCCTCGCTCCTGGGCCTGCCTCGCTGTCTCGCGGCGTGCGTGGCCGTGGGGGTAAGGGCGGCGACGCTCGCCAGGAGGGCCCGGCCGATGCCGTGCAGCCCGGCGCGGGCTCGGCCCCGCCGAAGCGGACGAGTGCAGGCGCAGCGAGCGCGGAGGGCGAAGCGAACGCGGCGGCTGACGGCGGGGGCGAGGCAGGGGGCGGGTGCGGGGATCCCACCGGTGAGGACGCGGCTGGCGCTGGCGGGGAGGATTCAGAGGGCGACGAGGGCGAGGCTGGTGAGGGAGAGGGCGGCGAGGGTGTCGAGGAGCGCGAGTACTGCGCCGCCGTCGCGGACGCCGACATGCTGGCCGATCTGGACAAGCAGTGGCAGACCGTGCACCTCAGCCTCCAGAAGGCGGAGGTGATTGCGCGCGAGAAGCGGCGTGTGGAGGCACTGACGCGGCAGTTCGACGACATGGAGAATTTCCAGGACCGAGATTCCGACCTGCGCTTGGCGGTAGCCGCGAAAGAGGCCCACAAGGCTGCGAAGGCGCTCACCAACTGCAACAAGGAGGCGCTCACGAAGAAGCTGGAGCAGACGGAGCAGAAGATTCAGGCCACGCGGCCTCCTCCGGGAGTTGCCGGGAAGAGCGCGGCCGGTGGCGGCGGCGGCGGCGGCGCGCCGGACGGGGGCGCTGAGGGCGGGGGGGCGAGGCGTGCGGTCCGGGTCGTCGTGCCCACTGGATACGAGCCTGTCAGCATGTTCTCCCCCGGTTTCTGGAGTGCTTTCGACCCCGTCGCGTTTCCGTACGGCGACGGCGTCTTCGGACTCGAGAGGGAGGCGAAGTTGACGTACGACGAGTGGTGCAGGTGCCTCATGGCTCGCGAGGAGCTCGAGTACGAGGTATCCGACGACGTCCCTGCGCCCGACGCTGCGCGGGCGCCCGCGCCCGACGCTGCGCGGGCGCCCGCCGCGGCTGAGTCGCCCGTGCCGCGCTGGCGTCGCCGCGCTGACCTGCTCACGGCCCAGTATTGCCTCTGGCGCAGAAAGGCTATCATTCAGTCGGCTAGGTTATTCGTGCGCTAGCAGCGTCTGGGGGAAAGCATCGCGGACCTCGCCGCACTGACGCCGGAGGATCTGGCGCAGGTCGTGGCCGTGCTCGGCAGGGGGGCGGGCATCAAGGAGGCCCTGGGCCTCGAGGGCTTGCCCCGGAACGTCAATAGCGCGCTGCGCAGCATGCTGCTCAGCAACCGTGATGTCGTCGGGTCCGACGCGCACCGGACCACGCTGCGGCACATCAGTACCAGCTACACCCGGCTCTTCGGGCCTCCCCTGGTGTTCACGACGCCGAACATCGCGGACACACGGAACCTGATGGTGTCCCTGATGTACGAGGGCGCCTCCGTACAGCGATGGCGGCTGCTGGAGGAGACTGCTCCTGTGATGCCCTCAACGCGGGACATGCTGCGGCGGGTGGCCGCTGACCCGGTGTCGCAGGCCATGGTCACGAACCTCATGCTGGAACTGTTCCTGGAGCATGTCGTCGGCGTCACGCCGCAGCGCGGGGCCACGGGCGTTTCCGACGGCGTGGCCGCCACGGGGGCGTGTGGAGCGTTCGGGCTCGTCCGCGCGTTCTTCGGGCCCGTGGAGTCGCAGGGGCGCGGCGGCATCCATCCGCACATCCACCTGTGGCGCCTGCGCCCGATGACCGGCGCGTTCCTCGCGAAGCTGCGCGCGGGGGACGTCGAAGGCCTCGAGGAGCGTCTGAGGAGGTGGAGGGAGGCCGTGCTCGCCAGGGTCGGCAGCGTGCAGTTCGACGCGGCGGAGGAGGTGGGCCGGCAGCTGGGCTTGGACGGGCCGGACCGTCTGCCGCCGCTTCCGCTCGGCCCGCGGGATCGACGTCTCGCGTTCGCGGACGGGAAGCGAGAGGAGAGCGACCTCCAATTGAAGCACAATACCATCGCTGGCGCCTCGCGTAGTCAGCTCGGGAAGTTTTGCAAGACGGCGTGCGAAGAGGGCCGTCGCTCCGTCCGTGCTGACAACAAATTGTCCACAGAAGAGCTGCGGAATCAGGTTGCGGCCATGATGAACGTCGATCTCGTGGAGGAGCGGGCGATGCTGGAGCAGAAGCCCGCAATAGAGGGTCCGCTCCGGCAGCGCCCGTTCGCGCCGCTGGCAGATCCAGAGCCCGATCCCCATGAGCAGCGGGCACAGTACCCGGCGGTATTTGGAGAGCCACTCACGGGTGCGCACGTGACGCTGCAGCCGCAGTACCGCCGCAAGCCTGCGTACCGCGTGGTGCGCGCGGACGGCGCCGCGGCCATGCACTTTGCTGAGTGCCCGGGGGATGAGGCGCGGACCTGGGCGCGCTGCTTTGCGCGGGACGCGCGCAAGTGTATCATCCGTGGCCACCTGCACAGGTGCGGTCCCACGTGCTGGAAGCACAAGACGAACGACGATGTGCCTCAGCACTGCAAGGTGTGCCGGCTCGGCTTCTACCACGAGTACGAGACTGCGGTCTACAGCCACCAGTCCAGGAAGCGTCCTGCCGCCGCCTTCGTCTGGCGGCGCCTGCGCAAGGGGAAGGATTTGGTGCTTCCGGAAGATGCGAAGGTTCAGTACGCGTGCGGTCCGTTGGAGGAGGGGGAGTGGAACCCTCCTGGCGAGCGCCTGGATCTGGACGACGTTCTGGCTGAAGGCTACGGCCCGTGGCCGCACCGCTGCAACAGGTACGGCAGAGCTGGTCGCGTCGACGTGGTGCGGTACCACCCGTACCACGGGAGCACGAACCCTGTGGGCCAGGTGTGTCTGCGGAGCAACCTGGACGTCCAGTGCCTGGACCGCGTGGTGCTCGACCTGCCGGGCGACGACAGCGTCGGGGGAGCGCCCGCCAGCGACCCTGTTGTGCCGCCGCCTCCGGAGCCCGGTGCGTTCGCCGAGCCTGTCGGCGAGGCATCGGACGCGCTGGCTGGCGCCGGGACTGGCGGCACCGGTTGCGACGAGGGCACCAGGCAGAGCGGAGGTTCCACGGGTTCCGGGGCGTCGGCCGCAGCGCAGGGCGGGGGCGGGGCGGCCGAGGGGGCGGCGCGCGCGGCTGCGGCGGGGGGCGGGCGCGTGCTCGTGGGGCGCCGCCTCGGCCTGCCCAGGGGAGGAGGTTTGCTCGGCGGGGCGCCGACCACGATGGACGATCCGAACGCGGGGGATATCTGGGGCTTCAGAGAAGAGGAAGACGAGCCGTGGGATTTGGCCGATGCGTATGGCTTGGATCCGCCGCCTCCGCCGACGCCGGAATTCGAGGACATCGCTGGGTTCAGCGCGGCTTCGTGTTACGACGGCAGCCGGCCCGGTTTCGTGTTCAAGAAGGGGGAGCAGGGCCTGGGCTACTACAGCGACCGGCGCGCGGAGCGCGAGCTGCCAGAATCAGCCGTCGAGACAGAGCCGCGGTCGCGGGCGCCAGGCCGCGCCGCGTCGCGCGCGGCGGCGTCTGGCAGCCCTGCATCGAGCGCGCCCGCGTCGCCCGCCGCCGCCGCAGCTGCTGGCGCGAGCGGCAGCGGTCCGCCCGGCAGCCTGCGGGAGCACGTGTTGCACTCGCTGGAGGCCGTGTTCATGGACGCAATCAATATGGCGCACTACCAGACGGACTACACGACCAAGGCGGGGCCGATCGCGGGAGACCTCGGAGTGCTGCACGCGCAGAGCACCGGGTTGGAGTGGCTCCGACTCCAGCAGAAGGCGGAGCGGGAGGCCGATGAGGCGGCGGAGGCGGAGGGCGAGGAGGACGTCGACCGGGCCCGGGCCGCTGCTGCCGCTCGTCGCAGCGGCTGGGGCGGAGTGCTCGACTCTGCCAGGCGAACTGTCATCAAGCTCACGACCAGCTCGCACCGGGCGCTCCTGAAGAAGCTGCCCGAGATGATGTTTCAGAGGCAGTATGGCCACGAGTACTATTGCTCTCATCACACCTGGACTTTGTATTGCAAGGGGATCGTGGCGCTGGCGTTCCAGGCAAGCTCCGCCGTTCATCACAAAATGGACGACTTCTGGACGGACCCGCGCGCAGACCAAATCGAGGTGGACCAGCTGGCCGCGGGAGAAGAGGACGGCGAGGGGGGGGGGGCGGCATCGTGGATGCGCTGGGCGACGGGCGCGCAAGGCTGCACGCCGAGGTCGTCGACGGCGTTGTCGGGGAGGGCGCGGCCGCCGGTACTGCTGGGGAGGGGAAGCCCGAGCAGGAGCAGCAGCAGGCGGTGGAATGCAAGGCGCGGCTGGACCACGACATGAAGATAAACTGGCTGCATCGTGGCGACAGGGGCCCCCTGAAGTCCATGGACATGTACCATTACGCCATGTACGTGTACACGGCGCAGGCCAACCCGCTCCACTTCGACCCGCAGGACTTCGAGACGTACGCGTTCGCGGGCACGCACCCAACTGCCACCTTCCGAGTGCAGAAGCTCCGCGTCGGCGCGCCGTTCAGGGTGCCCAAGTTCTTCGGCTTCGCGATGCCATCGAAGGAGAAAGAGGCAGAGGTGAACGCGCTGTTCAAGTCTGTGATCTTTCGTCCGTTGCAGCCTGCTGAGAAGGGGGCTGCGGCCTGGGCGCCCTACAGGGCCGGTGTCGACGCGTCTGGGAAGCATAAGCCTGCCTGGGGGGAGTGGTGGGCCAATCAGTTGGCGTTGTCCAGGCAGTACGAGGAGTGCGAGCGGCGAGCTGGAAAGTGGTTCACGATCGAGGACATCGATTTGAACCGGGGCTCAGAGGATGGCCCGGGCCATTTTGCGCAGCGCCCCAGCGCCGCCGAGTTCATGGCACGCTGGACCGTCCAGGTCGCGACGAACCTCGACGTGGAGGCGGAGGCGAAGGGGCGGCCGCGAACCAAGGTCCGTCCGGAGGCCAAGGACTTCGAGCAGTCTGCTGAGCTGGAGGCAGTGGGGAATCGGCCCGCCGGGGAGGCAGACGAGGAGGGGGCGGGCGCCGGCGGCGGAGCGCTGGACGGTTTTGTTCAGGAGGTGGACGAGGGCGAGGCGGACGAAGCGTGGGCGGCGCACCGACAGATGCCCGCGCACGCCTTGAAGGATAGCGAGGTTCCCGCGGTGGCCCAGTTGGAGCTTATTCGTGGGTCGTCACAAAGCTTGGTCTATAAGAATATCTTCCTTGACGGCTATGCGAAATACCATAAGCCGCAGCCTGCTGTCGCGAGTACTGGAATGCAGACCGGCTTCCGCGGTCTCGAGTTGGACGACTCCCAGTTCGAGGAGGGCGCAAAGCACAGCAGAAGGAGGCGTTCCGATACAGGAAAAAGGGAGCAGAGGGCTTGCCTGGGGATGGCGGCGGGCGGAGCGGCCTCGCGGGTTCGGCGCCTGCCGTGCTCGTGCCTGGTCGGCCGCCGGCGCCCGCGGTTGCCGGCGACGAGAAGCGGCCGCCGCGTGCGCGCGACATCGCGGAGAGGCTGTTTGACGAGTGGGCGAACAGGGCGGAGAACCCCGTGACGTTCAATCAGGAGCAGAAGGCGGTGGTCGCCCTGCTCGCGGGCCAGGTGGAGGCCATCGTGGCATACCATCCAGATGTGGACAGCGGAAAAAAGCCCTAAGCCGGTGGAGCAGATGGCTCTCCTGTTGCACGGGGAGGGCGGGACGGGGAAGACGGAGGTGGTAAAACTGCTGCGACGTCTGCTCAACGAGGTGTTCGGCGCGGGATCGGAGATCGCCGTGGCCTCGTCGAACAGCGCTGCGCGCGTCATCGGGGGGGAGACGCTCCACAGCGGCTTCGGGCTGAGCGGCCAGCAGGCCATGACCATCGCTAGGCTTTCGGGGCAGAAAGTCGATGACATCGTGGACCGCATGAACGACCTCAAGGCCGTCATCGTGGAGGAGGTGTCCATGGTGCCGCCCCAGCTTCTCGGCGCTGCATCGTTTCGCATGTGCAAAGCCCGTAAGGCTAAGTATAATTGCGATGTGAACCTGTACATGGCGCGGGGGCACATGTTCGGGAAGGTTCCGATTGTCATGTTCCTGGGGGATTTTTATCAGCTGGGGCCGGTGAGCGGCAAGGGCAGAAGGTCTTCCTTGCTGCAGCGTGAGTCGCCCGAGGCGCCGATTCACGTCCGCAATGGGCAGTCCATGTTCCTGGACGGTGTCACCCACGCTATGTTTCTGTACGAGACGCACCGCTTCAAGGACCGTCTCGTTACTCCGCACGCGCCCTGCCCTTTCATGCCCGGGTTCTTGAAGACCATGAGGCAGGGCAAGAAGTTTACGGCCGAGCAGAAAAGGGTGGTGCAAGGGTGGGTGGTCCGACCCGGTAAGAACGACAGGCGGCTGCAGGACCCCCATGTCAAGGACGGGTTCGAGATGGGCATCGCCTGGGAGGCCGTGCACAGGCAGATGCAGTATCGGGCCGTGCGAGAGGCCAGGGATAAAGGGCAGATGCTGCTGTACGTGCAGGCCGTGGACCTGCCTCCAAAGCCATTCTGTGAGGAGCATTACAAGGCCATGCTGCAGGTGCCGAACGTGAACAACACTGGTCACCTCATCGGCATGTGCCCGCTGTACATCGGCATGCGTGTGCGGCTGAACGTGAAGTTGTCGGCGAAGCACCAGATCGTGCAGGACGCCGTGGGGGTAGTCAAGGACGTGAGGTTCCACCCGCAGGAGTTCGAGACGCCGGACGCGGATTGGCGCGAAAAGAAGCTTCACGACGCCCACCGGCTCGGTTATTATCGATGCAAGCGTTTGCCGCGCGGTGTCCTCGTCGAGTTTGATGGCCTCAAGAAGGACTTTGGGTTCGGGCAAGGGGTCGTGCAGATCGCGCCGCACAGGGCGTCCTGGGAGTGGAACCATCACTACGACGACGATGGCGAGCGAAAGCTTCGGAAGGTGAAGGTTACGAGGTACCAGATCCCGTTGCTGCCAGAGAAAGTTCGCACCGTGCAGACTGCGCAGGGCTTGGGTATGGATGCGGCCACCATGGTGCTCCAGAAGCCCATGAACATGGGCGCCGATGACTGGTGGCTGCACCTGTACGTCATGCTCAGTCGCGTTCGCGTGGCCCACCGCGTGCTCGTCTACAACCTGCCGCCCTGGGACATCCTGCAGCGGGGCCCGCCGCAGTACGTCCGCGAAGGGGTCCAACGCTTTGAGAAAAAGATGGGGGAGAGTTTCGAAATCGCGAAGCAATGGGCGCAGGATTACGGCTGGGACGTGGGGGATGGGCCCGCCGCACGGGGCGCCCAGGAGTCGAGCTCGGCGCCCGCGCCGCCGCCGGTGCCGCCGCCGTCGCCGCTGGGCCCGTCTCGTGACGCGGGGAGCTCGGCGGGCGTCGGTGAGGGGGCGGGCGACGACGACGACGACGACGGATCAGCTCCTTCGGACGGGGAGGCGGCCCCTGCGGCGTCTGTGCATACGCCTCTGCCCTCGCACGCGCTGCGCCCGGGCCAGGCTCTGACGGTGCCGCCGGCATACATTGCGCCGGACGCTGGGCCTGCGGGGCGGGGCAGGGGCCGCGGCCGCGGCGGCGACGCGACGGGGGCCGGAGATGCGGCGGCGGCATCGTCGACGGGGAGCGCTGTTTCGCGGGGGCGCGGGCGCGCGGGTGGCGGCCGCGGTGCTGGTAGGGGCGCCGTAGTGCCGAGGGATCTTTGGGGGGACATGTTTCGCACGGCGGCGACTGTTGGCGATGGTGCAGAGCCGCCAGAGCTGCTCCCGCTGGACCGGGATCTGTGCATGGCAGCCTACGGCGTGTCCCAGGAGGATGTCACCAGGGAGCTGCAGTGGCACTGCGGCCGCGGCTCTGGCGTGGGCATCGCAAACCTCGGCAATACTTGCTTCGTGAGCGCAGTCGCGCAGGTGCTGCTGCGCCTGGCTCCCTTCCGTCGGCTTCTCCACGAGCACGGCCAGAATTGCCCTTTGAACACAGAAAATTGCCCGGTGTGTGCGCTCGGAGCTCAGGCCGCGGCTCTCTCTGTCCAGGGCGTGGGGGTCGACGCCGTCGCGCCGCTCGCTACTGCCGCGCGCGCGGGGCTTTTCGGTCAGCGAGAATTCACAGAATTCGATCAGCAAGGGAGACCGAAGCAATGCGACGCGTCAGAGTTCTTCCTGGCCGCCCTTCGTGCTGTCACCGAGGCTGGATATCAGGTACCGACACCGCATCACGGTGCGCGCACTGCGCTCCAGCAGCACGTTTGCGGCATTGCGTTGCGGCAGCGGAGGCGATGCGACGTGTGCCGGGCAAGTTCGGACACGGGGGTGATTGATTCGCGCTTGAAGCTGGTCCCTTCCGAATTGCTCGGCCCCGACCACCGGGGGGCCTGCGATCTGGAGGATTTGATCCGACTGGAATTGAGGCATATTGGCGGGCCAGGTCAAGGATGTCCGGCGCACGCACACCTCAGTCGTGCGCAGAGGGAGGCGGCCGGGGTCTGTCAAGGCATCAGGGTGTATACGGGCAATCGCTGGGAGCGATCGCCGCCGGTGCTCTTCGTGACCGTGGAGCGGGTGGTCACGCGCGCTGATCGGAGCGAGTGGTACGACAGACGCCCTGTGCGCTTTCCTCAGATTCTGCGGCCTGTGGATGCCGAGTGCGAGTACGATTTCTCTGGGGTCGTTGTGCATCAGGGCGAAAGCGCGAAGAGCGGCCATTATTATGCGTGTGCAGCCGTGGGTGTGAACGAATACGCCAAATTCGACGACGAAGCTGTTCAGCCCAGGACTTGGGCGCAGATTGCCAGAGACCACCAGGTGCACGTTGGCGCCTATGTGTTTGCGTATGTGCGCAGGGCGGGTCCGCGGGGCGGAGGCGGCGGGCGCGCGGCGGCGGGGTCTCCGGGGGGCGCCAGCGGCAGCGGTGGTGCGGGACCCTCTGGGGCGCCGCCGGCTCCGCCGACTGCGCCTCTCGGGCATGCAGGCGGGCGCGCGGCGGGGTCTGCGGGGAGCGGCGATGGCGGCGGCGGCGCTGCTTCCAGCGCCCCTGCCGCGCCGTCTGCGCCGCCGAGTGCGCCCGCCGGGCAGCGGGCGTCGGGGGGCGAGCCACCGGGCAAGCGGCGTCGGGCGGGTGGCGGGGATCCTGGCGCTGGCGACGGGGACCCCGGCGCTTCGGGGCAGCCGCAGCAGCCATTGCGCAGGGGCAAGAAGCGCGGGCTGTCCCCGCCGGCTCTGGGCAGCACGGGCGACGAGGACGACGACGCTGGCAGGGCCGCTGGCGTTCCGTCCGCGGACCCGGCTCCTGCTGGAGTCCAGCCAGGCGCGGGGGCGTCGCTCGCGGGGGACGAATGGCGTCGCTTTACGCCAGAAAACATTGACACCGCGAAGTGCATGGCTCGTACCTGGGCGGACGGAGCTGGCGGGCAATGCCGGAGCGCGCCAAAGCAGGGATGCGGGGATCTGTGCGGGCAGCATTTCAAGCAGCAGCACAAGGATGGTTGGCATGGGCGTGTGGACGGGCCCATCCCGGAGGGAAGTTGAAGGTGTTCAAGGAGAAGAACGCAGGCAAGGCCCCGCGTGCGGCGCCCGCGGCTGAGGCTGGCGCGACTGGCGAGGGCGCGGGGCGGGCCGCGGTCGTCACGCGAGCAGGTGCTGGGTCTGCCAGCGGAAGCGGGCGGGGGGGGGCGGCGCGTGCAGAGGCGGCTCCGGGGGGAGGGCATGCAGGCAAGGCCCCGCGCGCGGCGCCCGCGGCCGAGGCTGGCGCGAGTGGCGCGCCCGCGGGGGGGCCCGCGGAGGGGCGATCCGCCAAGGTGCCCGCCAGCGATGGCGTCGCCGCGAGGGCGCCGACAGGGGGCGGCGACGGTGCTGGAGGGGCTGGCGCGCCCAGTGCGGCTTCGGCCCTGTCGTCGGGCGAAAGAGCGCGGGGAGCGTGGCAGCCGCGCGAGCACGCGGGATATCGCTGCCGCTGCTGCGGAGGATCGCGCGCGGCAGGAGGATCCTGATGAGAGGCGGCAGCGCCTGGCCATCGCCGAGCACAACCAGCGGCAGGACTTGATCGGCGAAGTCGTTGGAGCTTTCGTGGCGCGTCGGGAGGGCGTGCCCGTCGGAATTGGCAGGTGGGCTGAGGAGAGGCTGCGACAGACGTTGCGCCGCCTGCGCGGGGGCGGAGATGACGAGCCAACGATCGTGGCGGTGTCGGACGCGGCTCTCTGAGAGCTGCGCCTCGTGTGCAGCGGCGCTCGCCGGCCCTGGGTGTGCCGTTGACAGAGCTCTGCCGTTCAAGCGCACCGGGCGCTTGGGCTGCCACTGGAGGTTGGCACGGGCGCCCTGTAGGCGCGTCCGTCTTGCATGTGTGTTCTTGTGTGCCTGTGTGCATGAGGATGTTTTGTCAGTGCGTGAGTGTGTGTGCGCTGGCGTGTGTTTGTGTTTGCCTGTGTGTCTGCTGGCGTGTGTGTGTAAGTGTGTGTGTGGGTGTCTTTGTGTCTGTGTGTTTGTGGCTCTGTTTGTGTGTCTGTCTGTGTGTCTGTCTGTGTGTCCGTGGGTATGTGTGTGTGTTTGTCTGTGTGTCTGTATGCATCTCTGTTTGTATCTCTTTTTGTGCGCGTGTCTGTTCGTGTGTGTGTGTGTGTAAGAGTGGGCGCGTGTGGATGTGAGTGTGCTCGAGCGTGTGTGTGTATCTGTGTGTGTGTCAGTGTGTTTGTGTGTGTCTGGTGTGTTTGCGTGTTTGTGTGTGTGTGTCCGCGGTGTGTGTGTGTGTGATATGTGTTGTGTGTTTGTGTTTGCGCGTTTGCGCGTGGGTGTCGACCTTTGCGTGTGGATGTGCGTGTGTGTGCGTGTGTGTGGAGCATGCTTGCGTACGTGTGCGACACTGCGCGCTCCCTGAGGAAAAGTGCGTGTGTGCACGTGTGCGTGCGTGTGTGTGTGTGTGGGCGCATGGCGCTGGCACCCCCGCCCCTTCCTGCCCCCCCCTCTCCCCCTCCACCCCTCTCCCCGGCGCTCCGCGAGGGCGGAGTGGCTGGAGTGGAGGGAGGGCCGGCCCCAAAATGGGGCGGTGCCTCCCCCTCCGGAGCGCCGGCGGGGAGGGCGGGGGCGCGTGGGGGGGGCTTGGGGGCGCGGTGGAAGAGTGCGCTGACCAGTCGGGGAATGAGTCTGTCACCACGTTGTCGTCTGTGCGTGGTTATCCGTGGGTGTTCGCCATTGCGTCTGTGTGTGCGCTTGTGCGTGTGTGTGTATGTGTGTGTGTGTGGGGGTGGGTGGGTGGGTGGGTGGGGGGGGGGCGCGTGTGTCTCGTATGTGTGTGTGTGTGCCCCTGCGTGTGTCTGGGTGCACATGCGCGTGTGTGTGTGTGAGTGTGTGTGCGTTTGCGTGTGGACGTGTGTGCGCTCGTGTGTGTATGTGTGTATGTGTGCGTGTGTGTGGAGCATGCTGGCGTACGTGCGTGCTCTTGTGTATGTATGGATTTGAGTTTGTCCGTGTGTGTACGCGTGTGCGTGCTTATGCGCGTGTGCTTGCGTGTGTGATTGGTTCTTTGCTATCCTGCGTCTGTGTTCGTCTGCGCATGTGCCGCCGTCCGCGCGCCCCCTCCTCCCCCCTCGTCCCCCTCGGGCGCTCCGCGAGGGCGGAGTGGTTGGAGTGGAGGAAGGGCGGGCCACAGAATGGGGCGGTGCCTCCCCCCTCTGGAGCGCCGGCGGGGAGGGCGGGGGCGCTCCGTGCCCCCCGTGTGTGTATGTGCTCTTGTGATCCGCGTGCGTGTGCGTGTCCGTGTGTGTGTGTGTGATATGTTGTGTGTTTGTGTGTGCGCGTTTGCGCGTGTGTGTAGACCTTTGCGTGTGGATGTGTGTCTGTGTGCGTGTGTGTGTATTTGTGCGTGTGTGTGTGGAGCATGCTGGCGTATGTGTGTTCTTGTGTATGTATGTGTGTTTGTGTGTTCGCGTTTGCGCGTGTGTGTGGACGTTCGCGTGTGGATGTGTGTGTGCGTGTGTGTGTATGTGTGTGTGTATGTGCGCATGTGTGTGGAACATGCTGGCGTACGTGTGTACTCTTGTGTATTAGTCTGTGTGTCTCCGTGTGTGCGTGCCTATGTGCGTGTGCTTGCTTGTGTGACTGCCTGTTTGCTATCCTGCGTCTGTGTTCGTCTGCGCATGTGCGTGTGCGCGTGCGCGCGCGGTGTGGTGCCGCCGTCCGCGCGCCCCCCCTCCCCCCTCCCCCCTCCCCCCCCGGCGCTCCGCGAGGGCGGAGTGGTTGGAGCGGAGGGAGGGCCGGCCCCAAAATGGGGCGGTGCCTCCCCCCTCCGGAGCGCCGGCGGGGAGGGCGGGGGCGCGTGGGGGCGGCAGGGGAGCGCGGGGGGGGGCGCTGAGGCGGCTGCGGTGCGTGCGTCATCGTGTGGTCGTCAGTGCGTGGGTTTCCCTGGATGCTTGCGTTTGCGTCTGTGTGCGTGGGTTGTACGTGCGTGTGTGTGTGTGTGTGTGTGTGTGTGTGTGTGTGCGTGTGTGCGTGTGAGTGTTTGTGTGCCCCCGTGTGTGTATGTGCATGTGTGATTGGTGTGCGTGTGCGCGTCCCTCTGTGTGTGTGTGTGAGATGTGCTGTGTGTTTGTGCGTGCGCGTTTGCGCGTGTGTGTCGACGTTTGCGTGTTGATGTGTTGCGTGTGCGTGTGTGTGTGTATGGGTGGTGTGTGTGTGGAGCATGCTGGCGTATGTGTGCGTTCTTGTGTATGTATATGTGTTTGTATGTGTGTGTTCGTTTGTGCGTGCTTATGTGCGTATGCTCGTTTATGTAAGTGCCTCTTTGCTATCCGGGTTTTGGACGCTACCAAGTTGTAGGGGCCAGCACGTACTCGTCCCGGGCGCCGTACTGGGCCCGAACCCTCCACCCCAGGCCGAGAGGCACCCCCTGGGCCGTACCGGACAGGGTAGATCAGATTAGTGTTGAAGGAGTGGGGTGCACAATGCACAGAGCTGCGTTCTGGGAAGGGCAAACGCTCGCGAATTTTTCGCAAGCGTTTTTCTGCCCGGCGCGCTGTGTTGAAGGCTCGGCGCCGGCTCGGGAGCTGCAGCCATGGGACGACCGGGTGCAGGCGTGTTTGCACGCAGAGCGCGGCGTGATCCACGAGGAGGTCGTCGAAGATTCCGCGTTGGAGGCGGCGGAGCGCGAGCAGAAATCGCTCTGGAAAGCGTGCCGCGCGTCGTGCCGGCGGGTTCGGCGTGCGCGGCGGGAGGCGGAGTGGGCGCGGCGGACGGAGGCGGCGGCCGAGCGGAACGAGCAGCTTGCACACCGTGTGCTGCTCCCTGTCGTGCCGCGCCCCTTGTTGCGCGATGCGTCGCCAGAGCGGGCTTCGTCTGGGCGCAGCGCGCGGGGGGCGGCTCGCAACAACGGGCGATTGGAGCAGTTCCTGACCGCGCGCGCGGCCCGTGCCGTCGACCCGGACGAGCCGCCGGCGCGCGCCCCCCGCGCCGCCGCCGCCGCGCCTGCGCCCGACGCGTCGTGGACCGTGGGCGACGCGGCCCTGCGCGCAGCCTGCGTTCTGGTCGCTCTCGGCGTGTGCCCACCGCAAGAAGACAGCAGAGTGGTGATGACGAGGAAGATCGCGGCGGCGCGCTGGTGGCGGCAGCGGGATGTGTTCGCGCGGGAGCTCCCGGACGCGCCCGAGCTGGCCGATCGTGCAGCCGCGGTCGTCACCGCCAGGTGGTTCTGCTGCGCGCTCTACGGTCTCTCGGCGCGGACGTGCGGCGGCCGCCGCGTCTGTGCGCGCCGGTTCTCGCCGGGCGTCGGGATTTGCGGAGCGAAGTGCCGGGCTGCGCGGGAGTCCAAGGACTTCGTCGGGGACATGGCCGTGCGCGCTGCCTGCGCCATGATCGCGCTCGGAGCGTGTCCGGCGGGGCTCAGCGGGGCGACGCAGGACGGCGCCGTGCCCACGTCTGTGGGTGCATTCGGTGCCGCGCGCCCGCTTCGCCCGCGGCCGCGCGGCGGACGCGGGCGGGGGAACCGCCGCGCGCGCGGGAGTTGTCCAGTCGAGTGGCGTGGGAAGTGTCTGCAGAGCGCAGTGGCTGAGCTTGTCGGGGGCGACGCTGCGCGGCATTTCGGCCGCGCGTGCCAGAACCACGAGGGTTCCGGCGCTTGTGGGTCGGTGGTGGAGCGCTGCAATCTTGAGGTCGTGGTCCAGCACTTGCGCTCCCGCTTCTTGCGCGTGCGTGTGTTCTCTGCGGAATCTGTGGAAGCGTTCGGAGCGCAGGAGGGAGGGCGCGTGGCGTGGTCGCTGGGGCACGCGACGGGTTTCTGCGCTGGTGCTCTGCTGTGGCTTGACGGCGGTCATGTGTGCGCGGTGGAGGAGTCGTGGGTTCTGGTGACGTGGAGTGGGGGGAAGCCGAGAGCGCGCCGTGGTGTCGCGTCGTCGCGCACGGGCGTTCGGGCTCGGCGTCGCGGTCGCCGCGCGCGGGTGCGGGGCGTGGCGCGCTGCGGGGCGGGGCGCCGAAGCGCCGTGTGGAGCAGGGTGCCGCAGGGGCGCAGGGCGCTCGCGGGGGCGCGCGCGATGGGGTGGACGCGGCGGCGTTGGCCCGGATGAGTTTCGCTGAATTGGAAAAATTGGCTGCGCGATTGCGGGGCGACCGCGAGACTGGGGTGCCGTCTTCGCGGCGCTGGGATGGCCCGGACCGCAAGCGATTGGACATTGAGGTGTACAGGGCTGCGCTCGCGGCGCACCTGGGCATCGACATGAGCGGTGTGCAGCGTGCTGGCGCGGAGGCGCGATCGCGGGACCACTCGGAGGAGATGCTGGGCGAGCTGGCGAGGCACGTGGCTGAGCACGACCGCGTTCCAGCGCAGAAGGAGTCCGCCCTTGGGACATGGGTACACAACGTGAGCACGGGGCATTTCCCGTTGACGCCCGAGCGGCGCGCGCGGTTCGACGGGCTCGTGGACCGGCGGGAGGAGAGGCGCGCGCGCGCCCGCGCGATGCTGGACCGCATCGAGGAGCACGTGGAGGTGCTCGACGAGCTGCCGAAGCAGGGGGCAGAGGACGAGGAGGAGAAGAAGCTCGCGAAGTGGATCCACAATGTCACCAAGGACCAGAACAAGCTGGATGATGACAACCAGGAGAGGTTCGATCGTTTGGTGAACAGGGGCATGTGGCAGCGGCGGACGGCGCAGCAGCGTGTGCTCGAGGTAAAGCTTTTCGTGGAGACACACGGGCGCGCGCCCAGGAGCGGCGGTCATGACGACGATGCGCGGGAGCGTCTGCTCGCGATGTGGATCGGCAACGTGCGCGCGCACGGCCGCCAGGGCCTGGACGAGCACTGGCGAGCGCAGTTGGAGGCGGCGCTGGACGCGGATCTCATCCAGGTCCAGGCGCTGGAGGCGTGGTGCGAGAAGAACCAGAGGATGCCGGTGGAGAAGGCGGAGGATGACGAGGAGCGCAGGCTGGCGAACTTCATCGCGAACCACGAGCGGAGGGCCGCGCGGCGTCCTTCAACGCGCCCGCGACCTTCGACGCGCTGCGGCAGAAGTACGCGCAGGCGGCCG
This sequence comes from Prorocentrum cordatum, assembly GCA_963575745.1. Lineage (NCBI taxonomy): Eukaryota > Dinophyceae > Prorocentrales > Prorocentraceae > Prorocentrum > Prorocentrum cordatum. The sequence continues at coordinate 40,346 of CAUYUJ010006553.1, forward strand.
CCGCGCGGCGCGATGCCGAGAGCAGGGGGGCGGAGGCGCGGGCGCTCGAGGCGCAGCGGCTGGAGCTGCTGCGGCGCGCGGCCGAGGAGGAGGAGGAGGCTTCGGCGAGGAGGAGGAGGAGCAGGAGGAGGAGGACCCGGCCGACTGCCTCGCGGAGGAGCGGCGCGCGGAGGTCACGCCGGATATGTTCGCTAGGTTCCAGAGGGCAGACAGGGCGCTGGCTCGGCGGGTGAAGACCGCGCTCGTGGGCGCCCTGCTGGAGCACGTGGACGCGCTGCAGGGCGCCGCGCTCGGGCTCGACGTCTTCGTTGCCCTGGCGAAAGACAGGCGGGTCCGCGAAGCCTTGGCTGCCCCGGCGGCCGAAGAGCCGCGCCGCGAGGCGCTCGGGGAGGAGGATGAGGAGGAGGAAGAAGAGGAGCAGGAGGAAGAGGAGCAGGAAGAGGAGGAGCAGGAGCAGGGGGAGCAGGAGCAGGAGCAGGGCGACGAGGAGCGGAGGGAGCAGGAGGAGGGGGACGCAGAGATGGCGGACGCGGAGGAGGAGCCGCGGGGCATGGCGGACGAGGAGGAGCTCCCCACGGGCATCGACGAGGAGCACGAGGATTTCGTGCGGTACGTGCTGGCGACCTGCATGCTGTCGTATGTGCCCGTCGCGCCCAGGTTCTTCGCGGGGGAGGCCCCGGACGCGGAGCTGCAGCGGCAGGTGGCGGAGCTGGAGCGGCTGCGGGACGTCGCCCTGGGGCTCGACGCGGCCACGGCGCAGGACAACGTGGCGCGGTCGCAGGCGATCCGGCGCCTGCGCAGGGCCGACCCCGAGCTGCTGCGCCGCACGCCCGTGCCCAATTCGGACGTGCGGGAGCCCTGGGAGCAGTGGCAGCGCCTGCTCCAACGGCTCGAACAGGAGGGCGTGGAGCGCGAGGTCTGGGTCTGCTGCCGTCGCGAGCCGCTGCGCTGGCGCGCGTCGCTCCGCGACGACGGCAAGCCGGGGCCGGTCCGCGCGCCGCTGCTGCCGTCGCTGGACGCCGCCGAGGGCGAGGTCTGGAGGCCGGGGGAGGTGCGCGAGGCGACGCGCCAGGCGCGGTACGCAGAGCAGGCGCGGCTGGACGGCGCTCCTGGCGCCCCGGTGCACGGCAGCGTGCTCTTGCGCCTGCCCTCTGATTTCCTCTGCTACAAGTGCCAGCAGGATTTCGAGAGCGCGCGGGAGCTGACCGACGGAGAGGTCGATGGTTGGTGTAAGAGGTTGCATTTCGCGCCGAAGAAGCTGCCTAGCCAGGCGGTGCAGCGCGAGGCGGTGGAGGCGGAGCGCGCCCGCGCCAGGAAGCGCGCGCAGGCGGCCCGGTGCGCGGCGAGGGGGGAGAACGGATTCGCTGAGTTCCGTGGTCTGCTGCTGGAGGACGAGTGCTTCACCAGGACAACTGCGAAGCGAGCGTGCAGCTGGACCAGCGACACGCTCTGGAGCCGTGGTACCAGCGCGCGGGGCCCGACGGGAGCAGGCTGGCGCCCTGGCCGCGCGTCTTCGGTATCCCGAAAGCGTGGGCCGGCCCTGGCCGTGCGTTCTTCTCCGAGGCCGGGGAGTCGGGTTTCGCCGCCGACACGTTCCCCCAGGGGCGGCGCGGCTACTACACGGGCGAGCCGGGCGACGTGCCCGCGGAGCTCTGGCTGTTGCGGGCCTGGTGCCGCGCGCGCGGCGGCGTCGCTCGCATGGGCGACGCCCTGGCCGCGCGCTTGCAGCAGCTCGAGGGCGACCGCGACATAATGTACAGGGTGGAGGCCGCCGAGGGCGCGCGGCGGTCCCCGAGTGGCGACCTGAAGCCGCCCGTGTACTTGGCGGACCTGAAGCCGCAGGCGATCCCCGAGTGGCCCGTCTGGCAGCAGCTCCTCAAGCTGAAGCCTCAGGCGGCGCGGCAGGTGGCGGCTTTCGTGCGCCGGGAGCGGGCGGGCGTGGGCTTGACGTGGAACCTCGCCGCGGGGCACTGGGACCTGGACCAGCAGCGCCTGCTCGCTGCGCTCGAGAGGGATCCCGCGTTGCTCGCCGCGGTGGAGAAGGACGACGCGGCCGCAAAGAATGATAAGGACGTTCCGATTGCCCTCGACGATTTCCGTGCCCGTCACGGCGGTGTCTGGCCGGACGCGTTCGCCGATCGGCGCGGGGAGCCCGATTTCAAGGAAGCGAAGCTCGCGCGGGGTGTTGCAAGGGTGGCGACGAAGTATTCGCAGGAACTCGTGCGCATCTGGTTGGACCGGACATGCAGCCAATGGCTGCGGCTGGCGGGGTGCGGGGATGAGGTGGTGGGAGGAGGGGGCGGCGGCGACGACTCTTCCGGGGGCGGCGGCGGCGGCGGCGGCGGGTCCTCTTCGGGCAGCGGTGCGAACGGTGGACCAGCGTCGGGGTCGGGCTCTGGTGCGCAGGGGCCGGGCGACGGTGGCGCGGGCGGCGACGGCGACGGGGGCGCGGGCGGGGGCGCGGGTCGGCTGCTCGGCGGCGGACCCAAGAGGCCAGCTCCCGAGGGGCCAGGGCCGCGGACTCGCGGGGCACGAGAAGGGACTTGGAGCGGTTGCGGCAGGAGCGGCTGCGGAAGGAAGAGGAGGAGCGTCTCAGAGGGAAGACAGTGAAGGCAGGGGACGTGGAGGTGAACGTGGCTCTGGATGACCCCCACGTGAGCGAGGAGGGCACCTTGCCGGCCTGGCTCCTGGACCCCGCGCCGTGCGTCGCTGGCAGGTGCGTCGCGCGCGTCTGGCACCCGCACCGGGGCGTGCACGTGCTCGGGCAGTGCCGGCATTCTTGCAAAGGCGAAGGGCAGTTCTGTGGGAGCCACGGCAGACCCGAGCAGCGACCTTTTGGGGAGTGGGACCCGGACCAGCGCCACAGTTCCCTGACGCGCGAGTGCCCGGAACGGTATGGCTTGGCCGTGAAGGAGGCGCGGAAGCGCGAGACGGATGCCGGCGGCGCCCCGCCCGCGCCGACCCCGGCCATCGCTGCCGCTCGCAAGGCGCGCGTGCCCAGGCTCCAGCCCGAGTATGTGGCCCTCCCGTGTGGCGAGCGCCGTCCTCTGCGGGCATTTAAAGAGGCCCCGGAGGCTCTCCCGCCGTTCCCGTGCCGCCTCTGCGACAAGAACTTTGCCACGCATGCCGGCTTCATGACGCACGTGCACGAAAAGCACCACGGGTGGCCGGAGTATAGGAAGCGCTTGTTCTACCTGGCCGAGCAGTGGCCCCAGCAGGACGACGACGTGCGGCCCGTGAGGCCCCAGGAGTGGCGGCAGTGCGTGGAGGCCTTCTCTGAGCACCTCGTCACGGGGTCTCACGACTGGCCGGCCTGCGCAGCGCCCGCCGATTCGGGGGAGGCCGCCGCCGCCGCTGCCGCGCCGGACGCGCCGCGCGCCTGGTGGAAGCCGCCAGGCGCGGACGGGGCCGTGCCGCCCGCGGGCGTGGACATGCCGCCCGGGGACTTGGACGCGCTGGGCGCTGCGCCGGCGGCGTCGGACGTCGAGGGGCCCGAGCCCGGGCAGAGTCGCCGCGCCGTGCGCTCGAGGGTCGCGTGCTGCGTCTGCGCTCGTCTCCACTGGGCGGACGAGCTGCAGCGCGTGCACTTCTGGCAGCAGCCGGACGGCGCCGGGGAGCGTTCGCGGCTCTGCGACCAGGTGCCGAAGCCGCCCGCGCGCGCCGAGCTCGAGGCGGCGAGGGGAGAGGCATCCGAGGCCGCGGGCGCGCAGGCGCAGGCCATGCGCCTGACGCAGCGGCAGCGCGCCCACGCGCTGCTGGACCCGGCACGGTACCACGCTCGGTGGCGCTTCGTGCGCGAGGGCCCCAACGGCGTCGAGCGCCCGGGCGGCATCCCCCTCGAGGAGCTGGAGGCGTCCGCAGTGCGCGACCCTGGCCCAGACGGGAAGCTGTGGCTCTTGCACAAGAAGTGCTTCAAGATTGACAGGCGCCAGTCAGACGGGGTGCTCGTGGCCGACGCGAAGCAGAAGGTGCCCATCTGCGCAGGGTGTCACGGCGCGCTCTCCAAGAGGTTGCCCACGATGCCGCCCTGCGCGCTGGCCAACGATCTCTGGATCGGTCGGCTGCCACCGCCGCTGCGGAATCTCACGCTGGGCGCGAAGCTTCTGCTGCCCATCGCGCGGGGCATCGTGCGGCGGTTCAACTGCAAGGCCGACTCTGGTGAGTGGGCTCCGATCGACCAGAAGATCAAGGCGTACGTGGGGAACTTCGTGGCGTTCCCGCAGGCGGACGGCGGCCGGCAGGTGCTGTCGCTGCCGCCGCGGGAGAGCGACCTCGTCGAGTTCGTGCAGATTGTCTTCGCGGGGTCCGACCCCGCCACCCTGCAGAAGGCGCTATTGGAGGAGCTCGGCGTGCCCCTCGCCGATTTCAAGCGCGCTTACGAGTACCTCCGCGACACGAACGAGCAGTGCGCCGCGGTGCGGTGGGACGAAGAGGCCGCGCAAAATTTTGCGGACCCCGAGGGCGACGGCGATGGCGACGGCTCCTCGCTCCTGGGCCTGCCTCGCTGTCTCGCGGCGTGCGTGGCCGTGGGGGGTAAGGGCGGCGACGCTCGCCAGGAGGGCCCGGCCGATGCCGTGCAGCCCGGCGCGGGCTCGGCCCCGCCGAAGCGGACGAGTGCAGGCGCAGCGAGCGCGGAGGGCGAAGCGAACGCGGCGGCTGACGGCGGGGGCGAGGCAGGGGGCGGGTGCGGGGATCCCACCGGTGAGGACGCGGCTGGCGCTGGCGGGGAGGATTCAGAGGGCGACGAGGGCGAGGCTGGTGAGGGAGAGGGCGGCGAGGGTGTCGAGGAGGGCGAGTACTGCGCCGCCGTCGCGGACGCCGACATGCTGGCCGATCTGGACAAGCAGTGGCAGACCGTGCACCTCAGCCTCCAGAAGGCGGAGGTGATTGCGCGCGAGAAGCGGCGTGTGGAGGCACTGACGCGGCAGTTCGACGACATGGGAGAATTTCCAGGACCGAGATTCCGACCTGCGCTTGGCGGAAGCCGCGAAAGAGGCCCACAAGGCTGCGAAGGCGCTCACCAACTGCAACAAGGAGGCGCTCACGAAGAAGCTGGAGCAGACGGAGCAGAAGATTCAGGCCACGCGGCCTCCTCCGGGAGTCGCCGGGAAGCGCGCGGCCGGTGGCGGCGGCGGCGGCGGCGGCGCGCCGGCCGGGGGCGCTGAGGGCGGGGGGGCGAGGCGCGCGGTGCGGGTCGTCGTGCCCACTGGAACCGAGCCTGTCAGCATGTTCTCCCCCGGTTTCTGGAGTGCTTTCGACCCCGTCGCGTTTCCCTACGGCGACGGCGTCTTCGGACTCGACAGGGAGGCGAAGTTGACGTACGACGAGTGGTGCAGGTGCCTCATGGCTCGCGAGGAGCTCGAGTACGAGGTCCCCGACGACGTCTCGGCGCCCGACGCTGCGCGGGCGCCCGCGCCCGACGCTGCGCGGGCGCCCGCCGCGTCTGAGTCGCCCGTGCCGCGCTGGCGTCGCCACGCGGACCTGCTCACGGCCCAGTATTGCCTCTGGCGCAGAAAGGCTATCATTCAGTCGGCTAGGTTATTCGTGCGCAAGCAGCGTCTGGGGGAAAGCATCGCGGACCTCGCCGCACTGACGCCGGAGGATCTGGCGCAGGTCGTGGCCGTGCTCGGCAGGGGGGCGGGCATCAAGGAGGCCCTGGGCCTCGAGGGCTTGCCCCGGAACGTCAAGAGCGCGCTGCGCAGCATGCTGCTCAGCAACCGTGATGTCGTCGGGTCCGACGCGCACCGGACCACGCTGCGGCACATCAGTACCAGCTACACCCGGCTCTTCGGGCCTCCCCTGGTGTTCACGACGCCGAACATCGCGGACACTCGGAACCTGATGGTGTCCCTGATGTACGAGGGCGCCTCCGTACAGCGATGGCGGCTGCTGGAGGAGACTGCTCCTGTGATGCCCTCAACGCGGGACATGCTGCGGCGGGTGGCCGCTGACCCGGTGTCGCAGGCCATGGTCACGAACCTCATGCTGGAACTGTTCCTGGAGCATGTCGTCGGCGTCACGCGGCAGCGCGGGGCCACGGGCGTCTCCGACGGCGTGGCCGCCACGGGGGCGTGTGGAGCGTTCGGGCTCGTCCGCGCGTTCTTCGGACCCGTGGAGTCGCAGGGGCGCGGCGGCATCCATCCGCACATCCACCTGTGGCGCCTGCACCCGATGACCGGCGCGTTCCTCGCGAAGCTGCGCGCGGGGGACGTCGAAGGCCTCGAGGAGCGTCTGAGGAGGTGGAGGGAGGCCGTGCTCGCCAGGGTCGGCAGCGTGCAGTTCGACGCGGCGGAGGAGGTGGGCCGGCAGCTGGGCTTGGACGGGCCGGACCGTCTGCCGCCGCTTCCGCTCGGCCCGCGGGATCGACGTCTCGCGTTCGCGGACGGGAAGCGAGAGGAGAGCGACCTCCAATTGAAGTACGATACCATCGCTGGCGCCTCGCGTCGTCAGCTCGGGAAGTTGTGCAAGAGGGCGTACGAAGAGGGCCGCCGCTCCGTCCGTGCTGACAACCAACTGTCCACAGAAGAGCTGCGGAATCAGGTTGCGGCCATGATGAACGTCGATCTCGTGGAGGAGCGGGCGATGCTGGAGCAGCAGCCCGCAATAGAGGGTCCGCTCCGGCAGCGCCCGTTCGCGCCGCTGGCAGATCCAGAGCCCGATCCCCATGAGCAGCGGGCACAGTACCCGGCGGTATTTGGAGAGCCTCTCACGGGTGCGCACGTGACGCTGCAGCCGCAGTACCGCCGCAAGCCTGCGTACCGCGTGGTGCGCGCGGACGGCGCCGCGGCCATGCACTTTGCTGAGTGCCCGGGGGATGAGGCGCGGACCTGGGCGCGCTGCTTCGCGCGGGACGCGCGCAAGTGTATCATCCGTGGCCACCTGCACAGGTGCGGTCCCACGTGCTGGAAGCACAAGACGAACGACGATGTGCCTCAGCACTGCAAGGTGTGCCGGCTCGGCTTCTACCACGAGTACGAGACTGCGGTCTACAGCCACCCGTCCAGGAAGCGTCCTGCCGCCGCCTTCGTCTGGCGGCGCCTGCGCAAGGGGAAGGATTTGGTGCTTCCGGAAGATGCGAAGGTTCAGTACGCGTGCGGTCCGTTGGAGGAGGGGGAGTGGAACCCTCCTGGCGAGCGCCTGGATCTGGACGACGTTCCGGCTGAAGGCTACGGCCCGTGGCCGCACCGCTGCAACAGGTACGGCAGAGCTGGTCGCGTCGACGTGGTGCGGTACCACCCGTACCACGGGAGCACGAACCCTGTGGGCCAGGTGTGTCTGCGGAGCAACCTGGACGTCCAGTGCCTGGACCGCGTGGTGCTCGACCTGCCGGGCGACGACAGCGTCGGGGGCGCGCCCGCCAGCGACCCTGTTGTGCCGCCGCCTCCGGAGCCCGGTGCGTTCGCCGAGCCTGTCGGCGAGGCATCGGACGCGCTGGCTGGCGCCGGGACTGGCGGCACCGGTTGCGACGAGGGCACTGGGCAGAGCGGAGGTTCCACGGGTTCCGGGGCGTCGGCCGCAGCGCAGGGCGGGGGCGGGGCGGCCGAGGGGGCGGCGCGCGCGGCTGCGGCGGGGGGCGGGCGCGTGCCCGTGGGGCGCCGCCTCGGCCTGCCCAGGGGAGGAGGTTTGCTCGGCGGGGCGCCGACCACGATGGACGATCCGAACGCGGGGGATATCTGGGGCTTCAGAGAAGAGGATGACGAGCCGTGGGATTTGGCCGATGCGTATGGCTTGGATCCGCCGCCTCCGCCGACGCCGGAATTCGAGGACATCGCTGGGTTCAGCGCGGCTTCGTGTTACGACGGCAGCCGGCCCGGGTTCGTGTTCAAGAAGGGGGAGCAGGGCCTGGGCTACTACAGCGACCGGCGCGCGGAGCGCGAGCTGCCAGAATCAGCCGTCGAGACAGAGCCGAGGTCGCGGGCGCCAGGCCGCGCCGCGTCGCGCGCGGCGGCGTCTGGCAGCCCTGCATCGAGCGCGCCCGCGTCGCCCGCCGCCGCCGCAGCTGCTGGCGCGAGCGGCAGCGGTCCGCCCGGCAGCCTGCGGGAGCACGTGTTGCACTCGCTGGAGGCCGTGTTCATGGACGCCATCAATATGGCGCACTACCAGACGGACTACACGACCAAGGCGGGGCCGATCGCGGGAGACCTCGGAGTGCTGCACGCGCAGAGCACCGGGTTGGAGTGGCTCCGACTCCAGCAGAAGGCGGAGCGGGAGGCGGATGAGGCGGCGGAGGCGGAGGGCGAGGAGGACGTCGACGGGGCCCGGGCCGCTGCTGCCGCTCGTCGCAGCGGCTGGGGCGGAGTGCTCGACTCTGCCAGGCGAACTGTCATCAAGCTCACGACCAGCTCGCACCGGGCGCTCCTGAAGAAGCTGCCCGAGATGATGTTCCAGATGCAGTATGGCCACGAGTGCTATTGCTCCCATGACACCTGGACTCTGTATTGCAAGGGGATCGTGGCGCTGGCGTTCCAGGCAAGCTCCGCCGTTCATCAGAAAAAGGACGACTTCTGGACCGACCCGCGCGCAGACCACATCGAGGTGGACCAGCCGGCCGCGGGAGAAGTGGACGGCGAGGGGGGCGGCGGTGTCATGGATGCGCTGGGCGAGGCGCGCGCAACGCTGCACGCCCGTGTCGTCGACGGCGTTGTCGGGGAGGGCGCGGCTGCCGGTGCTGCTGGGGGGGGGCAGCCCGAGCAGGAGCAGCAGCAGGGTGTCGAATACAGCGCGCGGCTGGACCACGACATGAAGATGGACTGGCTGCATCGCGGCGACAGGGAGCCCCTGAAGTCCATGGGCATGTACCATTACGCCATGTACGTGTACACCGCGCAGGCCAACCCGCTCCACTTCGACCCGCAGGACTTCGAGACGTACGCGTTCGCGGACACGCACCCGGCCGCCGCCTCCCGAGTGCAGAAGCTCCGCGTCGGCGCGCCGTTCAGGGTGCCCAAGTTCTTCGGCTTTACGATGCCTTCGAAGGAGAAAGAGGCAGAGGTCAACGCGCTGTTCAAGTCTGTGATCTTCCGTCCTTTGCAGCCGGCTGAGAAGGGGGCTGCGGCCTGGGCGCCCTACAGGGCCGGCGTCGACGCGTCCGGGAAGCATCGGCCTGCCTGGGAGGAGTGGTGGGCGAAGCAGGTGGCGTTGTCCAGGCAGTACGAGGAGTTCGAGCGGCGAGCAGGAAAGTGGTTCACGATCGAGGACATCGATCTGAACCGGGGCCCGGACGAGCGTCCAGGCTACTTTGCACAGCGCCCCAGCGCCGCCGAGTTCATGGCACGCTGGACCGTCCAGGTCGCGACGAACCTCGACGTGGAGGCGGAGGCGAAAGGGCGGCCGCGAACCAAGATCCGTCCGGAGGCCAAGGATTTCGAGCAGCCTGCTGAGCTGGAGGCCGTGGGGAATCGGCCTGCCGGGGAGGCGGACGAGGAGGAGGGGGCGGGCGCCGGCGGCGGAGCGTTGGATGGTTTTGCCCAGGAGGTGGACGAGGGCGAGGCGGACGAAGCGTGGGCGGCGCACCGACAGATGCCCGCGCACGCCGTGCCGGATAGTCAGGTGCCCGCGGTGGCTCAGTTGGAGCTTATTCGTGGGTCGTCGCAAAGCTTGGTCTATAAGAATATCTTCCTTGACGGCTATGCGAAAGACCATAAGCCGCCGCCTGCTGCCGCGAGTACTGGAAGGCAGACCGGCTTCGTCGGTCTCGAGTTGGACGACTCTCAGTTCGAGGAGGGCAAAGCACAGCAGAAGGAGGCGTTCCGATACAGGAAAAAGGGATCACAGGGCTTGCCTGGGGATGGCGACGGGCGGGGCGGCCTCGCGGGTTCGGCGCCTGCCGTGCTGGTGCCTGGTCGGCCGCCGCCGCCCGCGGTTGCCGGCGACGCGAAGCGGCCGCGGCGGGCGCGCGACATCGCGGAGAGGCTGTTTAACGAGTGGGCGACTAGGGCGGACAACCCCGTGACGTTCAATAAAGAACAGAAGGCGGTGGTCGCCTTGGTCGTGGGCCAGGTGGAGGCCATCGTGGCATGCGAGGAAGATCTGCGCAGCGGAAAAAGCCCCAAGCCGGTGGAGCAGATGGCTCTCCTGCTGCACGGGGAGGGCGGGACGGGGAAGACGGAGGTGGTGAAACTGCTGCGACGTCTGCTCAACGAGGTGTTCGGCGCGGGATCGGAGATCGCCGTGGCCTCGTCGAACAGCGCTGCGCGCGTCATCGGGGGGGAGACGATCCACAGCGGCTTCGGGCTGAGCGGCCAGCAGGCCATGACCATCGCTAGGCTCTCGGGGCAGAAAGTCGATGACATCGTGGACCGCATGAACGACCTCAAGGCCGTCATCATGGAGGAGGTGTCCATGGTGCCGCCCCAGCTTCTCGGCGCTGCATCGTTTCGCATGTGCAAAGCCCGTAAGGCTAAGTATAATTGCGATGTGAACCTGTACATGGCGCGGGGGCACATGTTCGGGAAGGTTCCGATTGTCATGTTCCTGGGGGATTTTATCAGCTGGGGCCGGTGAGCGGCAAGGGCAGAAGGTCTTCCTTGCTGCAGCGTGAGTCGCCCGAGGCGCCGATTCACGTCCGCAATGGGCAATCCATGTTCCTGGACGGTGTCACCCACGCCATGTTTCTGTACGAGACGCACCGCTTCAAGGACCGTCTCGTTACTCCGCACGCGCCCTGCCCCTTCATGCCCGGGTTCTTGAAGACCATGAGTCAGGGCAAGAAGTTTACGGCCGAGCAGAAAATGGTGGTGCAAGGGTGGGTGGTCCGACCCGGTAAGAACGACAAGCGGCTGCAGGACCCCCATGTCAAGGACGGGTTCGAGATGGGCATCGCCTGGGAGGCCGTGCACAGGCAGATGCAGTATCGGGCCGTGCGAGAGGCCTGGGATAAAGGGCAGATGCTGCTGTACGTGCAGGCCGTGGACCTGCCTCCAAAGCCATTCTGTGAGGAGCATCACAAGGCCATGCTGCAGGTGCCGAACGTGAACAACACTGGTCACCTCATCGGCATGTGCCCGCTGTACATCGGCATGCGTGTGCGGCTGAACGTGAAGTTGTCGGCGAAGCACCATATCGTCCAGGACGCCGTGGGGGTAGTCAAGGACGTGTGGTTCCACCCGCAGGAGTTCGAGACGCCGGACGCGGATTGGCGCGAAAAGAAGCTTCACGACGCCCACCGGCTCGGTTATTATCGATGCAAGCGTTTGCCGCGCGGTGTCCTCGTCGAGTTTGATGGCCTCAAGAAGGACTTTGGGTTCGGGCAAGGGGTCGTGCAGATCGCGCCGCACAGGGCGCCCTGGGAGTGGAATCATCACTACGACGACGATGGCGAGCGAAAGCTTCGGAAGGTGAAGGTTACGAGGTACCAGATCCCGTTGCTGCCAGAGAAAGTTCGCACCGTGCAGACTGCGCAGGGCCTGGGTATGGATGCGGCCCCATGGTGCTCCAGAAGCCCATGAACATGGGCGCCGATGACTGGTGGCTGCACTTGTACGTCATGCTCAGTCGCGTTCGCGTGGCCCACCGCGTGCTCGTCTACAACCTGCCGCCCTGGGACATCCTGCAGCGGGGCCCGCCGCAGTACGTCCGCGAAGGGGTCCAACGCTTTGAGAAAAAGATGGGGGAGAGTTTCGAAATCGCGAAGCAATGGGCGCAGGATTACGGCTTGGACGTGGGGGATGGGCCCGCCGCACGGGGCGCCCAGGAGTCGAGCTCGGCGCCCGCGCCGCCGCCGGTGCCGCCGCCGTCGCCGCTGGGCCCGTCTAGTGACGCGGGGAGCTCGGCGGGCGTCGGTGAGGGGGCGGGCGACGACGACGACGACGACGGATCAGCTCCTTCGGACGGGGAGGCGGCCCCTGCGGCGTCTGTGCATACGCCTCTGCCCTCGCACGCGCTGCGCCCGGGCCAGGCTCTGACGGTGCCGCCGGCATACATTGCGCCGGGCGCTGGGCCTGCGGGGCGGGGCAGGGGCCGCGGCCGCGGCGGCGACGCGACGGGGACCGGAGATGCGGCGGCGGCATCGTCGACGGGGAGCGCTGTTTTGCGGGGGCGCGGGCGCGCGGGTGGCGGCCGCGGTGCTGGTAGGGGCGCCGTAGTGCCGAGGGATCTTTGGGGGGACATGTTTCGCACGGCGGCGACTGTTGGCGATGGTGCAGAGCCGCCAGAGCTGCTCCCGCTGGACCGGGATCTGTGCATGGCAGCCTACGGCGTGTCCCAGGAGGATGGCACCAGGGAGCTGCAGTGGCACTGCGGCCACGGCTCTGGCGTGGGCATCGCAAACCTCGGCAATACTTGCTTCGTGAGCGCAGTCGCGCAGGTGCTGATGCGCCTGGCTCCCTTCCGTCGGCTTCTCCACGAGCACGGCCAGAATTGCCCTTTGAACACAGAAACTTGCCCGGTGTGTGCGCTCGGAGCTCAGGCCGCGGCTCTCTCTGTCCAGGGCGTGGGGGTCGACGCCGTCGCGCCGCTCGCTACTGCCGCGCGCGCGGGGCTTTTCGGTCAGCGAGAATTCACAGAATTCGATCAGCAAGGGAGACCG